>CAJJDP010000001.1:921343-953043 GCA_905182995.1 Paramecium octaurelia
TTTTTATTATCCTGTCTTAACATCCCATAAACGGATAGAGTTATCTAGACTACCAGATGCTAATGTATTACCATCAGGAGAGAAATTGATTGAATAAACATAATTTGTATGTCCATCTAATTTGGCTTTTTATTATCCTATTTAAACATCCCATAAATGGATAGAGTTATCTCTACCACCAGATGCTAATGTAGTACCATCAGGAGAGAAATTGACCGAAGTAACATAATGTGAATGACCATCAAATTTAGCTTTTTATTATCCTGTCTTAAGATCCCATAAACGGATAGACTTATCCCAACCACCTGATGCTAATACAGTACCATCAGGAGAGTAACAAATTGAATTAACACAATTTGAATGACCATCTAATTTGGCTTTTTATTTTCCTGTCTTAACATCCCATAAACGAATGTAATTATCTACACTGCCAGATGCTAATGTAGTACCATCAGGAGAGAAATTGACTGACATAACATAACCTGAATGACCATCAAATTTGGCTTTTTATTATCCTGTCTTAACATCCCATAAACGGATTGAGTTATCTCTACTACCAGATGCTAATGTTGTACCATCAGGAGAGAAATTGACTGAATAAACATGATGCTTATGACCATCTAATTTAGCTTTTTATTATCCTGTCTTAACATTCCATAAATGGATAGTCTTATCTTCACTACCAGATGCTAATATAGTGCCATCAAGAGAGAAATTGACCGAAGTAACATAACTTGAATGACCATCTAATTTTGCTTTTTATTTTCCTGTTTTAAGATTCCGTAAATACACAAATACTTTGCTACTGTAAGCTAATGTAATATTATCAGGTGAGAAGCATACTGATTTTACCTTTTCCTTGATCTTGATTCTGAACTTTATTTTCCCTGTTTTAACATTCCACAAGATAATCGAATTATCATCACTACCTGAAGCTATTGACTTGATGTCTGGAGAAAAGCATACTGAGTTGACGCTTCCATCATGACCATCTAATTTATTTAACTCATGTATTTTTATATTTTTCCATTTGCAATGAAACAATTAAGCTTAACTCAAGTTTATTCCACTAATGTCTACATTTTAAAATTCTGATCCATTGAAATTGCATTGCACAAAATTTCCACCAACTAAAGAGGTGTCTCTAATCCTGATATTCTCGAAACTTTATTTCCTCAAATCCACATTCATTTAAACTAGTAAATGAAGAGAATTTGATCCACACTAAATGTATCTCTCATCTAAGGCAGTCAGATGAACTAAAAATTTTAGAAATTATATTATTTTTTTATCCTATGATAATGTTATGATCAGTGCTTTCTTAATTTCTTCATTTTCATCTATCGAGTAATTTTTTTGATTAAATTCATGATATTTTATAATTGACAGAACATTTGTAATTTTCTTAAGGTTACTTTTAATAGCATTTATTTTCCAATACTTATCAAAAAACTATATATTATCAAAGAAAAAAATGTATTTTTTGTAACGAAGTTGATATTAAAAATTTGAAAGAAATTTAAGAGAATCTGAATCTCCTTCCTTTAAGAGCATTTCAATTACAACATTGTAGATTTTAGCATCTATATCTTCAATAAATTATACTACCCCAAACAAGTCCCCTTTCCAGTTTTGAGTCATTTTTGTTAAAAATAATATTAAATTTCTTTTATTTAATGTGAGTTTTATAATATAATAGATCTTTTTTTTTAATTTATGCGTTGATGCAAATTATGGGAAACATTATATAAATAACCAAAGTGAGTGTCTAATGTAATTAATTACTTTCACATTTAATAATCTATCAATGTTAGAGATTATCAATGCAATTTGTTTCTCACTCCTCGTCTATTTAAATCTTCCAAATTAAAAAAGTACTTATATTTTATCCATTTTTATTATAATTCATTAATTAATTCATTGAAGATATCTGCCCTTCTACATTCCTCTCCAGACAATTCACAATTAAAAATTTTTCAAGGTGTAATTAAACAAAACTTTTATAATTTGCCCCATAAAAAAATTAGATATCCACTCAGTCTTATTTGAGAATCTATTGGAGAAAAGGTTATTTAAGAACATCTAGGCTAATTGATTGATAAAAAATTATAAACATATATCTTGTTTAAATTGATACTATGTGCACAAATAATAAAATAAAAATGAGCTTATCAGTTTAATCAATTATGCTTTCTTATAAATTAATACTTTAACAAAAAATTTGAAAATGAATTTTAAGACAAAGTTCTGAAATTTACTACATTTTTATTTAATCAATAGATTTAATTAATTTTACCAGATGATAATTTAGGAAAAATGGACTTAAAATTTAATGAAAATGAATTCTGCTCACATCTATTGATTTTTATCTATTTTGAATGAGGATAGTGGTCTTTAATGATTAATATTTACTGTTTGAAAAGCTTTCATTAATATTTTTCTTTCGCATCTGAGAAGATCAGTTTTAATCTCATATATTTCATTCTAGTTTAGTTTATTTAATAACATTTAATGCTAATCTAATTAAAAAACAATAATAACGATGTTTAGTTAATTCTTAGATTTCTGCCACTTTGTTTATTAATACTATCGAAAAATCGCCAATTTTTGACTTTATATTAAAAATTATTATATTAAAGATAAAAGTAGATTAATTTGTAATAAGATTATGCTTTATTAATGATAATTAATTTAAATTCTCCACTTTTTGCCAAGAATAAATCATATATCATATATATGATTTTGACAAGAATTCGAAATCCTATAGGAAGATGAAAGAATATAGTGTGAATGTCGTTCAAATGAAGATAATTGTTTTTTTAATAATAATATTTATAGTCAAAATACCTCCTGATGAATACGAATGGCAAGAACATTAATTACTGAAGAAAAAAGGAAAATAGTGACTTTATTATATAATTATCTATTGAATTTAGTACTTATAGTATTTTTGGTTAATTGATTGATGACAGAGAATGTTTGAAGACATGGAATTGATTTTTAAATATTAGTTTATATAAAAATTTCCTTACAAAATTAAATTTTGCTACAGCTAAGAAAATGCTTGTATTGCTAAACTGTTTAGTTGCCTCATAATCTGACTTTAATAAGATTAATGTAAACAATTACAATAAATTTATTTATTATCGCTTTCTATATAATTGAACTTAATGAAATTAATAACCAATTAAAATAACCTTTTCTGAAGATTATTTCACAATTTATTTCTTGTGACTATTGCAAATATCAATCCGTATTCTTCATGTCCTTTTCGGTTGATCATACTGCGGTGCAACATAAAAGGTAGAGTTCTTTCTTAAACCTCTAAAGTCACTTATTTGCTATTTTATAAACTAAAGCAGTTCATATCCTTTAATATTCTAAGCATTAAAATAGCAAGGAATATATTTAGTATTACTTTGAAATTTCAACCTATAATAACTTCTATTCTTCAAATACTACAATTCATTTCTTCGTTTAGCTAAAGATGTGATTAAGATTAAAATTAATACTTAAACTAAAAGTCTTTACAATTTAACTATTTAAAAAAGAGATTTTAATTTAGTTATAAAGTTTAAAGATAAAAAGCTAATGAATAGGTTTTATTATTCTTATGAAAAGAAGGCAATTATTGAATCAATTCAAATCTTTGCATTATTTCAAATTATAAATGTATCTTACTGCATACTTCAAAAAGTATATTATATCAACTTTCCAAATTTAATTTTGTAAACCAATGGTATTATTTGTTATTGATATGCTTTTTCAAAGCAAAACTGATGATAATTACACAACAAAATCATTAATATCTTAATTTAACAATCATGATTATATAATCGAATCAATTTTTGTTTTGTTAATTACTTAAGAGCTTTTTATAACAAAATAAATCTATAATTAAATTAATACTTAACATTAATGAAATCAGTCCAATATGCATCCACCCAAATAACAGACATGTGTCGTAACTAAGCTCAAAAAAATAAATCAAGAATGATCTTGTGATTATCAAAAACAGGAATTCTCTATATTTTAGCTTACTTCCTTCATAAGGTGATTTTAAAGGTTTACACTTAATCAAGTATATAAGGTAATAAGATAAAGAGTACCATAGATTATACTTTGGGTATACTATAAATTCAAACAAATAATAAATTTGTAGTATAAAGTTTTATAAATGTAAAAGGGTTTATGATTGACAGCAAAAGATTAGATTTTCACATCTTAGTAAATTACTTCCATATTATTGATAATGAATATGGGAATAGATAATAGACAACAATTGTAAGCTTTTTATAGAAATTATAAATAAGCCACAAATGGGCAATAAGGCTATGGAATATTTAAAAAGGTGAATCAAAGTTAAAATTTGTAAAATACAATAGTGGACTAAAAAAAGATTAATAAAGTATTACTTAATGTACATTAGGAATTTCTTATGAAAATATTAATTCTTGAGCTTGAAACCAAATTATTGTACTTACTTTTAAAAAGATTTTTAGTTTAAGAAATCTTCGATTCTGCTTATATTTTTAATAATGCTTCAAGATTATTAAATTAAATCTATTTGAAAATAGAAAGTAATAAGTAAAATATAAATAAATTCAAGTAATTGCAGAAATAGCACCTTTTGGCATTCAAAAAAAAAATTGATTTAAAGTATTAGATTATTACTTTTTTATTTTGTTATTTTGAAAGAGTAGTTCCTCCATTTAAAGTAATGAATAATCCATTTAATTTGAAGTGATTTATGAATTTAGAAATTCTATTAAATGAGGTGGATACTAATATTATAGTTGAGTTAAACTATATTTGTTAAAGAGAAATTGTATTGTATGAAAAATAACTTAGATTATCAACAACTTATTGAAAGGCATTTGGTTATAATAGCTAGAATAAAAATCTTCACGATATTTACTCTATATGCACCTAAAATGCGATAATCATTATAATGAGATTAAAGAACATTATTGTATTTCAGTAATAGTAGCTAAGCTTGAAATCCCTATATAGAGTTCATAGTAACATCATTCATCTTAACAATAGATTTCAGTTTAGCCGATATATTTTCAGATAATACCAACGAATTTCCCAGATTAATTCATATGGAATATTTTTATAAATCTAACCAAATTCATTTAGGATGATATATTTAGCTAATTAAAATTCAAAAGATGGGTCTTAAACAAGTTCAATAAAGGCCTGGATAATTTAATATATGAGTAATTTAGATTGGCAGTTAAATTCTAGATCGGATTGATCATGAAATCATCTTTAGTATGTGACACAACATGGAATACAGCTAAATCTTCAAATGAAATATATAAGTTTATAGTTTAACTTATTAAGAGAAAGTTCAACAATTTCTTTTGAGTTCATTTTATCTGAAAGAATCATCAAATTGAAATCAGGAGCTACGATTTAAGTGTATTAACTTAATAAGTCAATTCTAGTTTAAATTTTATATGAATCGATAATAGTAAATGCATATAAACATCCTTTCGTCCTGATAATTGCAATCATCAAATGCTTAAATTTCAGTATTTTTTTTTTTTTGCAACACCGTAACCGCATTAATTAATATAAACATTGTCAATAAGGATTTAATAGATATCACATCTATTCTAGGTATATAATCAAACAAGAAAATAAAATTATCAAGTTTATTGATTATTTATAATTTATCATTGATAAGCCACTTAGAAGTTGAATGTCCTTTTGAAATGATTCATTATCACATTTTCTACATTTATTCATTTCTTCACATTCAATACTGCCCTATATCAAATAGTATATCCATCTTCGCATTTTTCAAGGTAAGGAATGATAACTCATCATCACAAATAGGAATAGATTACAAATTACATAACTAAAAATATTTTTAGCACACCAGACAAACATCTCGAAGAACAAACGAAATATACTTTCATGATATCTGATTTTCTCATTTCAGTGCATACTCCCATTTTACATAATACTAACAAAAATGAGATCTATCATATGATTTTGAATCAGCATTATCACAATCTTCTAGATAAACAATATTTTATCTCCACAGATAGATTCACAATGCTATTATTCTCTAAAGTATCCACTTTACCTAATTCACAAATACCATAATTACAGATAATACATCCACTTCCATAATCATGCCTATTATCTAAATAACTTCTTGTGATTGATTGAAGTTAACCATTATATTATTCATCCCCTGCTATGAATCCATCTTCACAGTTTTCTTCATATTTATTGTTTGTTAGGTAAGACACTTATTCACATTTAAAACTTCGCAATTACTTTACATCTCTATTTATAGAAAAATGGCTGTATTTTATGAGTTCCAAAGTTAATTAAAGTAAATATGTCGTATGGATCATCGCCTAATAACATTTAATATAATTTTATAATCACCACGTATTGTTTTAGATGGATGACAACAAATTGACTATATTAAACAAAAATATATTTTGTAGAGAAAATAAAATTTCTCTTTATATTTCAAACGTTTTTCATATTAACCATCCTTCTGCCATCATTTTATATATGAAGAGGAATTCTAATCTGTTTTAATGGTGATATAAAAATTGAAAATTTATTGCCAATTTAATGGATGTTATGTATTTTGTAATGTGGTGTTTCCAATAAAGGAATGACAGAACGCTGTTTAAAAATAAATGTTCCTGTCATGTGCCAAAGGGAAAAGTTGTATTTTTATTCAAATAGAAATATTTTTAATTATATAACAGATATCTATGAATTTCAAAGGACTTCCATTGTGAAAAAAAAAAACAATTCAGTTTATGTTTATAGACAATTTTTTTTCTATTTTGGCCATTTTAAATCTACATCTTTCTAATATTTTGAATTATTTTTCAACTCTTTATATTCTACAAATATTCCCTAAACATTCTATTGATTAGTTTTTATTAACTATAATAAAAAATTTACTTATTTAAAATTATACTTTTATTAGGGTAATATATCGACATGCTTATATTTATAGAATATTTTTTTATACCATAAATATTACACACTAAATTTCAAACAAGTTGATCAAAGATTAATAATAATATTTTAGTAATGTTTCCAGATATTCAATTAAAGCTAAAGTTCAACTAAGAAAATACTGAAATAATGCTATATAAATGGATTAGACTTTAAAAATAGAATTCAAACACTCTTGTAAGTTATCTGCATTTTCATTCTAAATGATCTAAAATTTATAATATTAATATTAATGAAAATTGTGTGTGAGAATTGTTAGTTAGCAACATCATTGCTTTACCTGAAACCAGTATATTCAGTGCAAGCAATTTTACCAGCAGCACATGCTCCAGAACTTGCTAAATTTTAAAAGCTTAAGTATATTCTGAATAACAAACATATTCTAAAAAAAGTATTACTTATCATCTCCAAATAATAAAGAAGAAATGGTATCACTTTCACATATAACTCTAGCATAATATGCTCCTGAATAATATTTACAACTTCCAGTTCCTAAATTACAATCTGCTTATGATGTAGGGGATGAAATTGTATTACTAGCTCCAACATTGATAATAACTGGGTCAGTATATGAAGGAACATTTACTGCAACTGCATCAACACTGTTAGTTGTAGAAGTTACTGAAATATATGCACATTATTTAATCGCTCCAGAATTATCTGATCTCAAACCAATAGGTAGATTAACCTTATGTAATTTCAGTTTATGAATAACCGATATATGCTATTTTAGTAACCCACTCACTCATAGATTACATGTTATAACAGAACATGTATCTGTTACACTAGTATTTTAACTACATAAGCCAGTTGAGTATTTTGTAACTGAATTGCAAACAAGTCTACTTAAGAGTATCTTCAGAACCATTCAATGTATAGCTAGTACAATCAGTTTCACTTTGCATGCAAGCAGTGTCTCCAAATTTATCTCTGCAATCAGTATGATATGGTAACCAATCTTCATTCCAGTTACTTCTGGTTTTAAACTAGATGTCGTAGATTTTGATATGCATCCAGTTCCCTTTGTAGCACATTAATCTGGTAATAATGCATTTCAATCCGAGTCAGTTTACCTAACTTTATTATCAGTACAATCTTTAATTCGGCCTTTGCCTCCAACACCTTAATAACATGGTTTAGTTTAATTATCTCCTTTAAAGTATAAGCAAGTAATTATAGTACCATGTACTACAAGTGAGTCTGGGGTAGTAACCCTTGGAACATGCTATTTTTGGTTTTCCTCTGATTTATAGGAAGTGACTATGTATAATAGTTAAATCAAATTTTTATTATTGTTATATTTTGATCAATAATAGATAAATATCAATTTCCTTTAATTAATTGTGATTTTATAGAAATAATTTTCTTAAAGGATCTTTTTGCTTTTAGAGAAGATTATCGAACTTTTTCATTCAAATTTGGTAGAAGAGCACCTTAAAATCTTAATTCGATTAAATCGAAAATTCATTCTTGTTTCTATTCCAACTAAATTTTAGGGTCAATTAGCAAGAAATCAGCATATTATGTAAAATTTTGAAGCTATCTCACTTTTTTCTATATTCTTTGATTTGACTTATTCGTCTTTTTAACATGACATCATGTGACTTGAAAAAATGTTATTCAAGTTGAATTCTACATCTCATTCACTTGGGAAATGGGATCTTTATATATTTCTATGAATTCTGGAATTATAAAATACAGTTTATTAACAACACGTTTTTATTTAAATGAAAATATAGAAATTGACGAAATAGCACCTAAAAATGTTCTCATTTTCTAATAATCTGAATATATTTACAAAACTTATGAAATTAAAAAAAAATTACTAAAATGATAAGATGCTAAATTATATTTATTAAAAAATTTCTTTTTGTTGAGTTTGAAAATTATAAACTCCTCATCTTATCTTCAATTAGATTAGGGAACCTTTTAGACATTCTAAACTCAAAATTATGCAAATTTAAAACTCTTATTTATCAAATGAATTCTAAAAGCATTCAAATTATAGATAAGCAGATGAACCAAGAAAATCATAAAATAATAATCTCCTTTCTAACTGATAGTATCAATTTATCTAATATTTAATCTTCTTACACTTGATCATAATCAATTGTGAGCCTCATTTCATTTTAAACTACTGTCCTAATTTTTAATAGTATCCCCTATTCTAATTGATTTATACCAATGCATAATTAACATCTAAATTTCCATATAAAATATGCTAAGTCTTTGTTAATTGTTTAAAGTGTTCCACTGTATTGAATTGTCTCTAAACACTTTTACTTTTTTGATATGAATATTCTCTAATCTGCTTCTAATCTTCTTCAAGAATTATCCCTCAATCTAATCTATTCAAAACTTCCTTTCCTCATAATGTTGCCATCTGAAAAATTGTTAGAATACATGATTTTAAAGCTCTCTTGATAGCAAGTCTTATATGAATTTAGTTCTGAAATATAATTAACCACAATTTTATAATTCAAAAATCATTCTAAGACCAAAAGAATAATAAATTTGTTTTTAAGTTTTAATACTTCCTATTTGAGGGTGAGATGTTAACTTATGCTTATACATCCTTCTAATATTATTTACCTAATTACTAAAATAAAGGAAAGTATTTTGCTTTATTTATAATCATTTGAACATGATTTTAGGATTCCTTTGTGTTAATTTCTGTTTTCAGACGCCTTGTTTTATTCTTCGATGATAAAACTCTAAAGGCAACCAAGCCTTCATATTGGTGTTAAGTTTTCCTTGGAAAGAAAGGTAATTATATGATTTGGATAAGCAATTACAGCCAATCATTCAAGATCAATATGCAAAATATGTACTTTTTCTTCAAATTTTACAATCAAGAATCAAAATTTGATTCTTTAACTCTTAAGCAGGTACTTTTCTCCAAACTGAATTAAATATTAATGCAACCATAAAATATTCGTTGTATTTTAATTTCATATCCTTTATTTTTTCACCCTACTATCTGTATTCAAGCAAGGCATCTGAGCCATATCAGTTGATATTACAAATCCTTACAAAATAAAAATTAATCTATTTTTAATTTCTCAAATTTTTAAAGTTGAATATTTTTATTATAATCTTTTATTCCAATTCTGTCCCTTTTATGACATGTATTAATCTTCTTTTTAATCTTTAAAAAATTCATAGATCTTATTAAAGAACTTACTTCAACATGCTTTTGGTCATTTTGAAGTGGATTTTCTGCTTACAAAATAAAAATTTAGTATTATTTAAATTTCTCAACTTAAAAGGGATTTCAATTTAAGAATTATATCATCTTTAAATTACAATTTCAACTTGAATCGAAAAGGAAATTTATATCTACTTATTTAAGTAAATCTTCATTCATCATCTGAGTGTTGCCTAGTGATAACTTTCAGGTGCGAGAATTAGAAGAACTTCATTAAGGTCTTCTATTAACAGAAAGATATTTTTAAATGATTAATGAGATTATATTTGAAAACAAAAACTTAATTTCGATGTTTAGGGTATCACAAATGCTGACTTTTTTATGATAAGTTTAAGGACATTCAATAAAAGATGATGGCTAAATATTGATTAAAAGATTCAAGTCATAAAATTGAAATTTCAATGTCAAATTTTTACTAAATAAAGGTTGGAAATGATCTTGCAAGTTGTCCTAAGAAAGGAGTTTAAAAAGAGGTATTTTCTAAAATTTTGTACATAATTGTAATACTTATGTTATTGAAATACTTTAACTGTAGTAAATCTTCCAAAACAGCTTATTAGTGGGCTTTAAGTTTACTTAGTAAATTTACATAATTTGAAGAAATGTTTTATAGTTTACTCAATCAAAAATTTTCTAACAGATAGTAATAATTACTAATTAACCCATCACCTAATTAAATGACAATAATGTAAGAATTCAAATATAATTTAGGATAACTTTCAAAAATGGCTAGACCTACTAATTCATACAAATGTTAATTTTTTGGAAATTACTTGAAAATTTTGCTACCCACAAAATTATACAATGAAGTTCAAGATAAATTTCTAGAAAATGAAATATTTTCCAATAGGGCTTAGAAGAATTCTTAGTTCTACTTCTTGAATAAAATTTACTTTAATCAATTTAGGAAGTGAAAGCGTTTTTTAATCCTTTTAATATTTATTATTTAAGATAATAATCAAGTATCTAGATTTTATAAGGTACGATATCAACCATAAATAATATGTTGCAATCTTTTTAGTCTAAATAAATATATATATAATAAATGTAACAACATAATACATAATGTTTGCCTTTTAATGATGAGAAGATTTGAGAACGTTAAGAATCTAAAGGAAGCTATTCAAATTTCTTGTTTCTATCTCTCCTCAAAACCACAGTATAAGAATTTGCTCAATCATTTACATTCTCCAGCATGCTTTGTACAACCTCATCTCCCTTACTCAAACAGTGATAGGTACAACAAGTGATTTGAATTCTCATTCTCTCTTCACATTTGGCCAATTTCATAGGAGCACACTTTTTCATAAATTTTTATCTCAATTTGAATTTTTAGCATTATTTTTATACCTATATTAGCATGCAATTTAGGTAATTCCTAAAATTTATGCCATTATATGTTGTAGTTTATAATATCCAACATTGATTGTACATAATGTACTTATTTTGTTGATCTTAAAACCTGGTATGATGTATACTACATTATTTCCTTATTATGGTTTTTGAAAAGATTGTGTTGCTTACTCTTTATTAGAAAATTATTATGTCACTATCACTCTATTTTCAGATAACTTTATAATTTGTGTAACTTTTGATTGCATAGCTTGATCAAGAGAGTGCAACATAATGTGATCTTTATACAGGTATTTCTTGATTAGCTCTTAAGATTAATGGTATAGTCTCTGGATTGCTTATGCAATCACAACTGATGCCCATTCTTTTGCAGCTGTTAAAATATTGAAACCTGTATATAAATTACTGAGCCATTAACTTCATGCATGGTTGAATTAGGTTAGCTGTCCGACAATTATGTCTTGATTGATTCTTCCTAAGCATGATATGTAATTAAAAGATTGTTTAGAGAATAATTGATTCATATCTTTGATATAGAGCAACTCTTATAATCATATTAGATTCCTTGCACTGCTTTATTATATCTATTGCTGCATTCAGTCATTGTTAATTACTTTTTTATATTCAATTTGAAGCATGAAAGTGAGATGCAAAAGATTTTTCTACTTCAAATATAACTACAATTCTAATTTATACTTATTGTAATAATAAATGAAGTTGTAATAGATGTGCTTAACAGGGTCCTAACTGCACTAATACTGATTCTTTTACACCTGATTAATATTTTCTAAATACTTGTAAATCCCTTAAATTATATGTGACGATCAAACGCATGCACACTTTACCTCTTCAATACTTTTTCAAACCTTACCCTCAACGTTAAACTCCTTCTCTTGCATGCTTGATGCTAAATTCAACTTTTAGTGCTGTTATGGCTATTAGTTTCTGTTTTAATTCTTCTTTACTTTACAGTGTTGATGGATTCTAATGATTGGAACGTATTACTATCAATTTTATAACTCCAAATTATCAGTACAATTATATACTAATATATGAATTGCAAATTCTAATGGTTAAGCAAATTAGGATTTGATGATTGCTCTCTTCATAAGATAATTGGAATGATTCTTGTAAGAGGTTTTATTAAAAGGCTTATTTTTATGGTGACAGCGACACTATTTTGCTCTATATACCCTAATTTTTTGTTTTGTTCTAGACAAAGAATCATCTCCTAGTATGTTAATAATGATTATTATTACTTGCTTAAATAAAAACTTAGAAAAATGAATAGAATTAATATCCAGCTATTTTATTCGGTCAACCAACTTATATGATTTAATTGATGATTTTTTGCAAATGATACAACTTGTGTCAATAATAGCTACCATTTCTTTACTTTTTGGTAAAACTAAATCGAATATGAAAAAAAAATTTTTTGATTACAGTTTGAATTTCACATAGACTAGTTACCTAATATTAGTTAATTGAGCTTTTAAGATGTAATTAAACCAGTAAATTATATTAGATGTTCATCCTTTTTTTTAGTAATATTAAAAAATGGAAGTACAATTTATATGCTGACTTGCCACAGCTAAGAGAGATTTTCTGTTAAAATAAAATTGGTTTTGTTCGAAAATTTGACTATTATGTTTATTCATTGGAGCCAGATTTCTCCCGATAATTAAAATTGCTATAAATGAATAAACAATTTTAAATAACATCCAGTAAATAGAGTATGCAAATTCTTTGGATAGTCACTTATACTCAGATGATACACTTCATCAGCTATATTAGAAAAATTCAAACAAATATCTATTGCATTATATAAATTTGAAGGTTTCATTGGAATTGCATTTTTTGTTTTCAGAGAGCCATCTAATACCTAAAATAAGATACAATGAATTTGGAACCAATTTGCTAGAATATGTTGAGGGTGCAGCAGAATAGGATAGAACTATATCAAGTTATACTCTAAGTGTTATCAAATTATATTATATTTAGTTAGTGTACTTCAGGAGATAGAGAGGATCTTTTATACTTGAATTAAATGATCTTATGATCAATTTAACTCCGAAAGATTTCATCTTTGCCTGTTTTCTTATATGAGTATTGTCTTCCTATTCATACTCCTGTTATTTCATTAGCTCATTAGGTTGAAGATCATCAAGGATAGTAATGGCAACATTATTAGCATAAAAATTTATTTGAACTAAAGTACATAAGCAACCTCTAACATTTTGATGAAGCGAGTGATTATCATTACTAATCTAAACTAACCTCTAATAAGGATTTGCGGCTGCATCTTAATTCATGGTAAGTAACCTCAAATATATCAAACTTCATCTATTTATCAAATTTTAATCCAAATAACCCTGTTCTCGACAAGAATAATTGACTAGTTTATTACTTTCAATAACATACGACATAGCCTTCTTAAAAAAAGACAAATGCTTTGAGGAGTTCCTAACAATATTTTGAAATTTGTTCATTTTTCCATCAGCATCTTTAACAAAATAAAATTCTTAATTAACTCTTTCAAATTTTTGAACTTATAAAACACATTATTTAATTCTATAACTTCATAGTTCAAAGTCCAAACATGACTAATGCTTAATCATTTATAAAATAAAGGCTTTCAGGCATATTGGGCAATATATAATTTTTGTCAAATTAAATCATACTCATTCCACCGTCGCCTATAGCCCCTTGGAATCTGGATGCACATTTTAAAATTCAAATGCATACTGTCATTTTCAAGATGAAATCTTCTAAGTTACCCCTTGCACTTTCAACTTTCTTCGTTTCCAACACCAAAATCTTTAGTTAAACTTCTTTTTTCAGAACGAGTAAGAATCTCTAATCCCGAAAACAATAGTTCAGTAGAATGCCAATCTTTTTACTTCTCATATTTTATTATTTCCTTTTCATTTGTCACTACTATGAAGTTACGCTCTTTAAGAAGAGCCTTTTGGTTTCTCATCAGCGCTTCAGATATAGATTTATATAGTTTCCTTTTTCATATTGTTACCTTTACTCTCCACCCATCTGTGGACCGATCAACTGTTGACTTTCACCGAATCAGAGTCGTAGATAATGATCTAGTTCTTTGGTTTCTAATGCAGCTCTTCGCAAATCTTAAAAATCTCCTCAAATTTTTTTCCTTATGCAAGGGTTCCTGCTCTCTTTACTGATGTAATTTCTCTTCCTTATATATTGACTGGTAGGTGATGTAAATTTTTGAGACTAATATGGCGAAAAGAATGCTTTAGAAGTTAAGGGTACTAATTGCCTTTTCTTCTCGCCGGATCTTATTCAAAATTTCAAAATTACTATTTTCATATTTCATTTTTTTCTTCATAACTGTAAAATGCTATGAACATATATGTTTTTCTAAGAATTTATCAATAATTGCCGAGACGTCAGGGTTTTTTCAAACTGCTACTTCTGATTTCGCATTTGTTAAAGCTATTAAATTTTCGCTCCTGAAATTCTATTAGAGATTGCAAAAATTAAAAAAAATATCTCGCTTTTCATATATAATTTAAATACAAAAAATAAGTTGTTATTTATTTATTTATTTATATTTATGTGAATAATCGTCATAGTTGTTGATATTTTCTAATAATATTCTATTATCATATCGACAAGAAATAACTTTATCTTGTTATTCATTTAAACTTAATTGATAAGCATAACTATTATGAACAGTGATTTTTTATTAACGAATCCATTCATTTTGTTTCATCCAAAACTTAATTGAGGAATCGCTATTACTAGAGATAAAAAGATCTTCATTGGTATTCAAAATTAAACAAAGGATTTAATTCCTATGTCCTTAAATTGTTTATGAGAAATTCCATTAATTATTATCATAGCTTGACCAAATTACAATAGATCCACCATTATCTCCAGATATTAACTATTTTGATTTTATCATGAATTTTAAAGTAAATACATCACCAATGTGTTAATTTAAGATTTGAATTTATTTCATCATTCCTTATTTGAATTCATAAATTGATATTTGACTATTACAACCAACTGCTACAATTGAATTATCTTGATTGATTGCAATTACAAAACAAAATTAATCTTGTTTAATTTTGTTATCTTTAATTATTTAATAAGTAAAAAGGTTTTGAATCAAATTAAGAAGATGGAGATTGAATTGATGTTATTTATTATTGTTATGATTAATTTGAATGTTATTAATCTGATTATAATTAAAATTGAATTTGGTCTTTGATTGTTGAATTGATTAATGGTTTAAGTTATTAAAGTATCTTTGATTAAAAGTTGGATTAACCAATGATATTGAATTAATCAAGTTTTGGCAAAGAATATTCAAATTTAGGATTCTTAAGTTTAGAAATTGGAATGAATATTTAGTCAATCAAATTGTTCATTTTATCAAAGGAAGTCTAAAATGAATACAACATTAAATTAATACATCTACATCATTCTCTAATCCTTTGAATAAAGTTTTTAACTCAATTATAACAAAAAACTTTTTTATTGATATTTTGTATTAAAAATGAAGACACTAATATTATATTGTCTTATCTTGAAATTCTCATAAATACAATCATAAATCTGGATTTGATATTCAACCCTTATCATAAGTAAATTTTAGAATCAAAATATCCAAGACCTTTGATACTTAGTGGGAGATACTTCACATGAAATGTTAATAAGAATTAAAGATAAACTAGCTACCAAGTTAAAAATATGAATAAATTAAACTAAAAGCCTAAGAATAATAAAGATATAAAATTAATAAGAGTTTTAATCCTAGATGTACATAGACTTGAGAAACTAGAATAAGTTTATGATTAAGGTTAAAATTGATGCTTAGAGAATGTTAATTGTGACAAAAAATTAAACTTTACTCTCTGTCATTGCAGTAGGATTTGCTTATTTTTTGTTATCTTATTTGAATTATTAATTTCTTCATAATATGTATGAGAATTGGTCAGCCATATTTACAATCATTGTCCAGAATTCTAACTTAGAGTTGTCAATGAATTTTTCCTTTTAGAAATTGGCTAGAAAATATTTTCATAATTTATTTACACAGGATTAATAAGTATTTATTCATTAATTTTTAAATGGTTCGCCTTGCATCCATGTTATAGGTTGTATAAAAATATTAATTTTTTTAATAGTTCGTTTATGTGTTTAATTATAATTTTAAATTCATAGAAATAGTTTTTTACCCAAGTGAAGATGAATCAAAGAATATTAATTGAATCAGATTAATAGATTAAAATATAAATAATTAATTGAAAATTTATTACAAAATATTATACTTAAATTAGATAAGAAAACTGATTACTTTAAGATAAATTTAAATGAAAGAGCTCATTAGTTGAATTTTTTTAAATAGATTGATATTATATATGAGAAATAATTTTAATAGAATTCAGATAATTGAAATATGTGTGTGTGAATGTATAAATTTAATAATAAAATAAAAAAATGATTTAATAAACAAATTTGAAGTTAAAATGCTAATAAGATAACCATAAGGAAGAAATTGATTTTATTTGTTATTATGAGTTCTGCACAGGATTTAGATTAAATTGTTTTGATTGTATTAAAATAGGAATCCATCATACACATTCTGATGATGTTAAAAAAGTTAACAGTTTGATTCCATTTATTGAAGGTAACAATAAAGAGTGTGACAATTTGATTGATGATCTTAACAAATATGTACTTAGTCTGAATCAATCATTCTCTTAATTAACTAAAGGAATCAGAAATAAATATTCATTAGTAAAAGAAAGGTTAGTGAATATGAATTCTTACTAAATTAATGATTATTTGAATTCAACTACTAAGTTAACTGAATATAAATAATCAATTTCAAAAATCATTTAGTAATAAATTAACAAATTAAATAATTCATTCAATAATTTATATGAATAATTGTAATTATACTTTAATTGATAATTATATATTAATCTATTTAAATTACTGATATCATCATTTAATTACTATTAAATTGATGAGAATGATTTGAAAATAGCTGAAGATCTATGCATTAATGGTAATATAAATATTTATTTCTTTTTTAGGTTAGAAATTATATTGGGATTAGAAGTATAATGAAGCTTTAGAATAATTAGACAAGTCAATTTTAATAAATCCTAATAATGAAGAATCTTAATGTTATAAAGGTTTAAATAATGATTTAATTTTAATAGGTGCATGCTTAAGGAGATTAGATAAATACGAGGATGCAATCACTTGGTTGGAAAAAGCATTAGTTAATGATCCAATACATTTTTATTCCTTATGCAATAAAGGTAGATTTCATTCTTGTTTCAATAGGTGTATGTTTAAGAATGTTAGATAAATACGAGAATGCAATCACTTGTTTGGACAGAGCACTAGCTATTGATCCCAAACATGTTTATTCCTTATGGAATAAAGGTAAATTTGGTCATCGTTTTATTATTAGGTGTATGTTTAAAGATGTTAGATAAATACGAGGATGCAATCATTTGGTTGGACAAAGCACTAGCTATTGATCCCAAACATGTTGATTCCATAAGTATCAAAGGTAGATTTCAATCATCCTTATATCAAAAGGTGTATGTTTACGGATGTTAGATAAATATGAAGATTCAATCACTTGGTTGGACAAAGCACTAGCTTTTGATCCAAAAGATGTTTTTTTTTTAAGTGAAAAAGGTTGTTTCATCATCCTTATATTAATAGGTTAATGTTTAAGATTAATGAAGTAATATGATAAATCTGAGAAGATTCTCCATTAAGCACTATCGCTCAATCCTAACCACATATTTAGTCTTGATAGCCTTGGTATGTGTTGATTAATATTCAGGAATTTGCTTATAAGATTAGCAGAAATATTAAGAAGCTTTGATATATTATGAAAGAAGTTTAAAGGTTTAATCAAACAATTTATGGACCAAAAATTAAAAGGGTATTTGTATTTTTCAATCTAGAAATTTGTGAACAGAAATTGAAAAAATGAATATTTCATTATTAAAATATAATTACCTTCTTCCTTTAAATTAGAATTTATATTGTTTATAATTAATATCCAGAACTCTATTCCAAAACCAAAAATTTTGTTAAATTATGCATTATTTATTCGAATTTCTATTTATTCATTTTAATTATACATGTTATCCATATTAATTTATATTGTTTTAATTTCTAATTATATTTATCTTCATGACAATCCTTTCAATGCAATATGCATATAATTTTAATTTATCATTATCCAAAATGACATCCTTCAATATATTTTNATTATCATCATTTAATTACTATTAAATTGATGAGAATGATTTGAAAATAGCTGAAGATCTATGCATTAATGGTAATATAAATATTTATTTCTTTTTTAGGTTAGAAATTATATTGGGATTAGAAGTATAATGAAGCTTTAGAATAATTAGACAAGTCAATTTTAATAAATCCTAATAATGAAGAATCTTAATGTTATAAAGGTTTAAATAATGATTTAATTTTAATAGGTGCATGCTTAAGGAGATTAGATAAATACGAGGATGCAATCACTTGGTTGGAAAAAGCATTAGTTAATGATCCAATACATTTTTATTCCTTATGCAATAAAGGTAGATTTCATTCTTGTTTCAATAGGTGTATGTTTAAGAATGTTAGATAAATACGAGAATGCAATCACTTGTTTGGACAGAGCACTAGCTATTGATCCCAAACATGTTTATTCCTTATGGAATAAAGGTAAATTTGGTCATCGTTTTATTATTAGGTGTATGTTTAAAGATGTTAGATAAATACGAGGATGCAATCATTTGGTTGGACAAAGCACTAGCTATTGATCCCAAACATGTTGATTCCATAAGTATCAAAGGTAGATTTCAATCATCCTTATATCAAAAGGTGTATGTTTACGGATGTTAGATAAATATGAAGATTCAATCACTTGGTTGGACAAAGCACTAGCTTTTGATCCAAAAGATGTTTTTTTTTTAAGTGAAAAAGGTTGTTTCATCATCCTTATATTAATAGGTTAATGTTTAAGATTAATGAAGTAATATGATAAATCTGAGAAGATTCTCCATTAAGCACTATCGCTCAATCCTAACCACATATTTAGTCTTGATAGCCTTGGTATGTGTTGATTAATATTCAGGAATTTGCTTATAAGATTAGCAGAAATATTAAGAAGCTTTGATATATTATGAAAGAAGTTTAAAGGTTTAATCAAACAATTTATGGACCAAAAATTAAAAGGGTATTTGTATTTTTCAATCTAGAAATTTGTGAACAGAAATTGAAAAAATGAATATTTCATTATTAAAATATAATTACCTTCTTCCTTTAAATTAGAATTTATATTGTTTATAATTAATATCCAGAACTCTATTCCAAAACCAAAAATTTTGTTAAATTATGCATTATTTATTCGAATTTCTATTTATTCATTTTAATTATACATGTTATCCATATTAATTTATATTGTTTTAATTTCTAATTATATTTATCTTCATGACAATCCTTTCAATGCAATATGCATATAATTTTAATTTATCATTATCCAAAATGACATCCTTCAATATATTTTCACCAAAAAGACAGCATTGAATATGCTATCATAAATTACATCATTCTTTTTAAATTTCGATTAAATTAGAGACAATTTTATTAAATATTGTATATTTAGATTATTAAATAAATTTTTTCATACAAATAATTTCAATAATTAAAAATCGCCATAATTTGCCTACATCAAATGCTTATATTAGTATTCCTTCAATATTTTTGCTAATCTCACTTTTATAATCTATAATAATTTACTAGAAGCGTGTTATTTTATAAGCTGAAATAAATTATGAATTGCATATGAATTATCCTCCTACGCTTTTTAAAATATTTCAAATTTCACATTTCAAATTATTTTGCTTAAATATTTTCCAAAGATTAAAGATTAAGCAAATAAAACAGAAAAACTCGAAAACTCTCGCTAACAATCGTGGAGACCGTTTAGATTTCTAAAAATAGATTACTTGATTGTAAGTTCAAAAAATCAAAACAATTCTAAATTACTATGATCATGAGTTCCTTAGAGAAATTAACCAAGAAAAATATAAATCTATCTTTCTATAGAATTGAGTATATCCTTAGGAATCTACAAGTGACTAAGATATTGAAGGAGTATTTTATCAGAATTAACCCAATTTTTAATTGCAGCGCACTAAAGTTAACAGTAAATTAATTGCATCAAAAGATTACAACACAAGTAATATTCATGCAACCAGGTACTATTATCTCAATTAGACAAATTATGGTGGATTGGCATTAGGCTTGGGGAACTAGAAATTTTAATATCCACTATTCAAATAAGAGATCATATCCAACCAACAAATTCAAATTATTTAATAATAAATTAAATTAGCTTTTTTATGATAAATTATAATTGAAAAGAATTCCTAAGATAGTTTTTAATCATTGTTTCAATGATTTCTTTATCAAAAGTCATATAAATAAAGTTATATTTATAGAAGAATTTTATCGCTTTATTAATAATATATTAGTAAGCATAATAATGATAAAAATTAAATAAGGAGATTATCTACTAATATCAAGTTTTACATTTGATATCCAATATATTAAAAGTTTATGTTAGCCTCAAGTTACTATGTAAGTTACAAAAGCCTCGATATTTATCATATTTAAATGGTTAATTCTACAGATTGGGATGGATGGGGATATTCCTTCTTAATTATAAAAATTTTTAGAAGAAATATAAAAACGGATCTTTCTCAGTGTTCTCTAATTTCAATACCTCTTTGTATTATTTAATAATGTCAATATTTTTTAGATAATCCTTAATAGTAGTCTAAGTTAATAATTGATTCGATGAAGGAATTTTACTTTAAATAGGATGCAAAAAATACATGTTTAAAACATATGTATGAATGAGAAAAATAAAAGTTCCAAATCAAATGCCTTTAACTATTATCATTGGATGGATACAATTCATAAAGATTCTATTACTTAAATAATAATAGTGATGAACTTTTTTCATAAAATATAGTGAATAAATTAAATATTGATTTAGGAATACAAAAATTGAGATCTCGATAGATGGGTTGTATTGCCTTTCTTAAGTTTTATTTCTTTATTGCTAAAGAAAAATTATATCTGATGTCGAATAATCAGAGGTTCTTTTCAAGACTTTATTATTATTTTTATTTCATAAAGTAAAAATAAAAAATATTTCTATTTGATTTGAAAAAATAGTTGTTGACTTTAAAATGGCTAGATACTAGAATATTTAATAATTAAGCAATAAATTATGGAAATTAACTTCATAGATGGAACTATTTGAGGATTCTTTTGCCATTTGCTGAATTTATCCAACCATAAATATATCTATTTGACGTTTTCCTAAATAAATAGTACTTAAATAGATCAAATTTTGGATATATCGCAAAAGGAATTTAAATCTAAATAACCGAAGCAAAAACAAGATTAGTTCATTTATGGGATGGGTTTTTAAGTAAATTAGAAGTAAAAATAAATATCAAATGTGGATTAAATATAAAATCAATGTGCGATTAAGTGACTTGCAAGATAGGTTATTCCTTTGAATCATTTATACGGCTTGAATATTATATTAAACAAAAATTTAATATCTTTCAATAGAATACATAATTCTAGTTGATACATACCTTCTAAGTTGATAAAAATAAATTTTCGTAACAATATCTTGATACTTTGATAGAGGCACTAAGTTATCTCTGGAAGGAGCTATGAATCTTGGAAATTAATAATTACATTTATTTTCACTGAAAGTATTCATCTTCCAAGTTTATTCTGAAATTTAAATAAATTACTTATGGGTTTCTTTAAATTTAAATTTGAAGATTGAGGCTTTAATTTTAGATTTTGAGATAAAACCAATTAATCATATTAAGAAAAAAAAAATTAAATGTATCAGATTCATAAGTGAGGAAAAATTTTAATTAATCATGACGTTTACCGCTTGCTACTATCTCCTAATGAATAGTATGCAGCTATAATTTGTAGGAGGTGTGAAGGTAACGAAGAAGGGGGTTATTTTCTATTTAGAATTATGATCTAAAATCTACAAAAGAATAGCTTTAGGATTATGGGCATGGGTGGAGTATTAATATGAAAAAAGTATTAAACATTGTTTTGACTGTTATTCTAAATATTTTTTTGAGGTCTTTCAACAAATCATAACATTAGTTGACCTATAGAAAAAAACATAAAAAAACATTTATTTAGGAATGAACCATTTTTTAGATATCGATGGTGATGGTTTCATATATGTGCTAGGGCTTGAGGGTGTACAATGATATTCAATAAACGATGAAGAATTCCAAGCAGGCTTTTCGTTTACAAATATTGGAGAATTCCAACAAGGCTTTTCATTTGATAATACTATAGACTTCAAAATAGTGTCCAACTTACCGAACTATGCAGTGACAATAGAAGTGATATAACAAAAAAGGTGGGTAATTCTGAATCATTCAAAAATATCAAAAAGAATAGGATAATCCAAACTTAAAGGATAAGAGATACACTCCTTAGAGAGCCTATTTTTCTTTGAAATTTATCAAGAAGATGGAGATATGGATGAAAATTGGTATTCTTTAAGTGGTACATTGGGACAAATGAGATCTGGCAAAATAGTCAGAAAAGTNTTTTCAAGACTTTATTATTATTTTTATTTCATAAAGTAAAAATAAAAAATATTTCTATTTGATTTGAAAAAATAGTTGTTGACTTTAAAATGGCTAGATACTAGAATATTTAATAATTAAGCAATAAATTATGGAAATTAACTTCATAGATGGAACTATTTGAGGATTCTTTTGCCATTTGCTGAATTTATCCAACCATAAATATATCTATTTGACGTTTTCCTAAATAAATAGTACTTAAATAGATCAAATTTTGGATATATCGCAAAAGGAATTTAAATCTAAATAACCGAAGCAAAAACAAGATTAGTTCATTTATGGGATGGGTTTTTAAGTAAATTAGAAGTAAAAATAAATATCAAATGTGGATTAAATATAAAATCAATGTGCGATTAAGTGACTTGCAAGATAGGTTATTCCTTTGAATCATTTATACGGCTTGAATATTATATTAAACAAAAATTTAATATCTTTCAATAGAATACATAATTCTAGTTGATACATACCTTCTAAGTTGATAAAAATTAATTTTCGTAACAATATCTTGATACTTTGATAGAGGCACTAAGTTATCTCTGGAAGGAGCTATGAATCTTGGAAATTAATAATTACATTTATTTTCACTGAAAGTATTCATCTTCCAAGTTTATTCTGAAATTTAAATAAATTACTTATGGGTTTCTTTAAATTTAAATTTGAAGATTGAGGCTTTAATTTTAGATTTTGAGATAAAACCAATTAATCATATTAAGAAAAAAAAAATTAAATGTATCAGATTCATAAGTGAGGAAAAATTTTAATTAATCATGACGTTTACCGCTTGCTACTATCTCCTAATGAATAGTATGCAGCTATAATTTGTAGGAGGTGTGAAGGTAACGAAGAAGGGGGTTATTTTCTATTTAGAATTATGATCTAAAATCTACAAAAGAATAGCTTTAGGATTATGGGCATGGGTGGAGTATTAATATGAAAAAAGTATTAAACATTGTTTTGACTGTTATTCTAAATATTTTTTTGAGGTCTTTCAACAAATCATAACATTAGTTGACCTATAGAAAAAAACATAAAAAAACATTTATTTAGGAATGAACCATTTTTTAGATATCGATGGTGATGGTTTCATATATGTGCTAGGGCTTGAGGGTGTACAATGATATTCAATAAACGATGAAGAATTCCAAGCAGGCTTTTCGTTTACAAATATTGGAGAATTCCAACAAGGCTTTTCATTTGATAATACTATAGACTTCAAAATAGTGTCCAACTTACCGAACTATGCAGTGACAATAGAAGTGATATAACAAAAAAGGTGGGTAATTCTGAATCATTCAAAAATATCAAAAAGAATAGGATAATCCAAACTTAAAGGATAAGAGATACACTCCTTAGAGAACCTATTTTTCTTTGAAATTTATCAAGAAGATGGAGATATGGATGAAAATTGGTATTCTTTAAGTGGTACATTGGGACAAATGAGATCTGGCAAAATAGTCAGAAAAGTGGTTTTTTCAGAAATGCGTGACAAATAATTTATTATAGATTTAACTCAGTACAAGTATTTTGATATAATTGATTATGACTAATTATTCATATTTGATGTATTGAGAGGTAAGCAAAAGCTAAAACCAGTTTAATTCGACTATTTGGGTGTCGTTAGATTTTCAAAGAATACTATCCCGTACGCAAATGGACGAGAGATTGAATTTATAAGATTAAAATGAAATCTTATCTCCCATCATTACAATTCTTGTTATTGTTGTTTTCTACTTAAGCAACTGTTAAAGCTAATTACACCAAAATTCAAATGAATGAAAAGATATGTAAATTAACTCTTTCCAAAATAGGTAACAATCCAATATTAAAATTATGTATGGAAATGCAACAATCAACTAACTTAATTGTTTATAGTAATATGAAGAAGCGATATATAATATAAACGGAACTTAAAAACAACTAAATACAATAACAAGAGTGAAAATTTCTTAATCTTACTTTTTTTCCATATTTGGAAATAATCTGTATCTAATTAATTAACTATGTTATATAAATTCACATATATAAAATTTCCTATATATTTTCTATCTTTTATTTAAAAAGTCAAATTAGTTGTTTCTCAAAAGACTTAGAGTTATTAGTACAAATCTTGTTAAAAATCTAAATTAACCAAAGTAGATGTATGGGAATATTTTGGATATAGTTTATAGGTAAATAATAATCAAAATTTATAAAGGTTAGTTGCACGTTTGACTTAATCATTAATGGCCTTGGAAGATTCGTCAACAAAATGAAATAATATTAAATTCAATAACAATTACAAATAAAAATTAATTTTCTTTTTTTTGGATAATATCATTTATCACATCAATCCTACATCAATCCTACATCAATTCGATTAAGTTCTTTTCGTTAAGTAATTTTTAATTCTCTTGTTTACCAACAAACTATCATTATTTTTTTATCATAATTCAAAATTAATAAAAAATTAGAAAATATATTTACATCATAAACACATTAAAGAAATCCCTAGATGATAGGTTAAAGATGAGAAAGAGTTTGAACTATTTTATGAGAGTAAATTCTATCTGCTTTTTTTGACATAATGCAAATAGTAAATCTTTTTAGGTCTTAAAATATCTCCAATTACTTTAAATTTTCTCCTCAAAAAAATATCTTTTTTTTCTGTTGAGCTTATTCCTCGAACTTAATATTTCATTTTCTGTCTCTGATATGAACACTACTTAACCTTAATTATTCCATGCCTTAAATATGAGAAGCAGCTACATAAACATCACCATCTCTTCTGACAAATTATCAAGAACAAGTATAATCCTACTCACATTTAAGTAATTAATCCATTTTGGTGTTTTTTTTTTTGAGCTAAGTAATTAATTATATCATAATGAATATCTTAATTCTAATGTATTCAAGGGATTTTATACTTTTTGAAACTCAAAAAAGTTGCTGTTAAGGTTGAAATTCATAAAGAAGAAATTTATTATTTTCCTTTTCTAATATTAAGTCAGAAAAAAGCATAGGGGAATAGAGAAGGAAGCATTCTTTTAGTTTTATTTGGCCATAAACTATAGTGAAAGTACTGAAATAGATTTTATACTAGTAAAAAAATTTGATTTTTCCTTCTAATTTTGTAGGTCTACATCAACAAATTTGGGGGTAACACAAAAAAATGAATATCAGATAATTAATCCAATTATTTTCCAACTACTTTGTTTAGAATAGTTGGCAAGAAGAATTTAGCGCTTTAATATCCTTAGACCTTTCTTATTGATGATTGAAAATGGGCATGTGATGTTAGTTGATTTAAATAATTAATCGTAGACTGTTAGTAAGTAGCTTAAAAAAGTTCTTAATTTAATTAATTTTGTGATCATTAAACATAATAATATTCAGAAATTTAGAGAGTAATGTTTGAATTCTGCTCTGAATTTTAGAGTTAATCAATAATCTAATTAGTTTATGAGATTTTCTATCTACGATATACTTTGGTAGCTGATTAATTTTGATAATTAAATCCAACCAACCGCCAATTAGAAAATAGATTTTGTTCCCAATATATTGGAATCCTTATTTTGATTTAATGTTTGACAATGTGCCATTATAAAGGAGTGAAATTTTGAGTGCCTTCTTTTAGGGGCTTAGGCTTACTTAAAAGAAGATGATTTAGACTATATTAACTTTTTGGTTTGTAATTGAGGTATTAATCATAACAATAATAGATGTCACAGACAAAAAAGAATAATTATGGTATAAGATTTACAGAGAGGAATCAATTAAAGCTCCCAAATTTAAGGCTCTCAAAATAAGAGATGTTTTCACCATCTGATATGAAGGAACTATATATTTAAACATTTAAAGGTAGATTAATTGACCAACTTAGAAAAAATTTTGGATAACTAACAATATTAATTGAAGAGTAAAGATGTTGAAAGATTATAGGAGTGATAGGAGTTTTCTTCGACTAAATATGTAAGGATGTTATTGAAGATATTTAAAAGTTGAAATTACGGTATGAAATAAACAGGATGAGGCTAGATATAAAGATTGATTTATTTTGTTCTTGCTTAGTTCAAAGTTCAGCGGTCATGATATTTATTTTAAAATCTTTGATTTATGTAACTTTGATCCAAAAATTTAAAAATTCTTAATTTCAACCTTAGTAGTAACTTTCCAATCAATCAATTACATATTTTCCTTAAGTTTTATAAAAATTTATCACACTGCTTATTTATATAATAAATAAATTTAAAATCTAAATACGATAATTTATACGCGGTTGGTTGAATATCAATTTTAAAAAGTTAGATCCTTACTATAATTTAATAAATTCTCCTTAAGTATGCCATAAAATAATAGATTTCAAACCTAGTTTTTAAATTTATTTATTTTAAATATCAAGTAAAGGCTAACTACTTGCTAAATAAAGAGTACTTAGAGAGTAATCATGAATTAAAGCCAGCCAGGATAAGCCGAAATAAATCAAATATAGGTCAATACAAAATCTTGTTCTTTTTTTGATTAGGCTAAAAAATTAAGTTTCTAATAATTAAACTAATTCATCTATCTTTCAACAAAAACTAGAAAATATAATTGATATGAAAAATATTAATTCTTGATTTTTCAACACTGATGTTTTAACTCCAAAATATGCATCAAGGATGACATAAATCATATATGATTAAATATTTGCCATCTGTAGTCATAATTGTGGCATTCCAAATTGAAGTTGAAATTTGATCCTCATAATTTAGTACAATCATTATACACTCATCTATATTTTAATATTTAATGATAGATATTTTAGAAGCCAACAGATAATAGCAACTTCTTGCCCTAACGATTATAAATTTGAAATTTGTATGTCATCGTTAATTAGCTAATGTCGATAGATTTTATTCAAATTAGCGATTAAAACAAATTTTTTCGTGGAAACAATAAAATATCTTGAGTTATTATGTAGATCTTATAGGCTTACTAATTAAGTTTAATATTTTATCTAATCGTAACTTAATCATTTTTTTTCTTCCATCAATAACTTCTATATGCTATCTCCTAATGCAATAAGTTAATTCCTCTCTAAAGTAATTTATAATTAAGTTACCTTTTAAATGGAACATTTATAGTCTTTAGCATAGATTTTTAGCAGATTAGATGGACTATTCTAAAGGAATATTAGGTGGGAGTTTGTTGCTAACAAATAAAAATGTACTTAGGAAATGAATTATTATAGTAGTCATAATAGGCTAAAATTAATAAACCTCATGTTTAATTAATATTTCTAAAATTAACACTCCATCATAGCATATCTGCTTTGTTTCTCTACCTTCCTCTCCAATTTTGATCAAATTTAGAGACTTTGAATTTATCTAAAATTCAGTTTTGTTCTACAATCATATATTAGACTTGCCAATAAATTTTAATTATCTTTATAAATTCTACTTTCAGACAAATTGAAAAGAATGCATAACTATCCAATTAAAAAATCCAAAAGTATTTAATTAATATGATTCTTTTTCAGACCCAAGATTAATATGATTTATATATCATTAAATTAGGCACAACTAGCTGGAATTCTAAATAGTTTTGGTTAAGTATTATAAAAATTGCCTCTTTATAGCTATTTGATCCTTTACAAGTTGCTTTGAGATTAGCAAACTTAACAATTAGAAGTAAGCTTTTTTAGTTTGTTTTTATATATAAATCATTTTAAAGATTTTATAACTTAATACTTTCTTTTTCATATTTAAAATTAAAATGCAAATCAAATTAAATTTTTAAAAGAATAATATAAATTTCCCGCCATTCTAAAGCGTTAAAAATTAATGCTTTTCTTGTGATATTTTGGTTCATTAAGTTAGACAATATTAAATTTCACTTTTTTCTCAGGTTCTGGTCTTGGCCCAGCATTTCCAATTGTCAAATTGATCCTCTCGGTAATGAATTAAATAGAAAAGGTCCTACATTTTTATTGTTTTAATATAATCTAAATTAGTAGGATTTTCAATATAATTTACAGATTGAGCTTTATAAATATATATTTAATTACTTGTTTAAATAATTAATAAGTTTTTAGAATATCAGACTCAGCCCTTTTTACAATCTCCTGAGAAGATTTAATATAATCTCCTAAGAACATTTTTTTTCTTTTCAAAACTCGTAATCCAATTCTTTCATAAATTCTCATAAATTCTTTGATGCCTTGTAAAATTTGGTGGTTATTCATCCAAATGTCACTTTACTTTTATGACAAACCTTAGATATTTCTAACCTTTATTTTGAATATAAAAAATAATCAAATCTGTCTTAACTATGTTTTTATTTGAATTCAAAATTAATTCCCTTATTAAATTGCAGATATAACAAGATAATCTTCCAATTTCTACATTTCTGTAATTTCTAGACAAATTAACAAGCATTTTCAAACTATTATTTGCTTTTTCAAAAATAAATTATTTATTAAATGACACTCTATTTTTCTAAAACATATGCTCTTAGGTTAAAATTTATATAAACAGATTTATGAATAAATAAAAATTAATTTCATTAAATTCATTAAATTCAAACAACAACTCATTATTCTTTAATTTCACATCTTTGCATTTCATGTGAAAGATATATAATAGTATTTGTCACAATAAATCTAAGGATGGACAAAATATAAAATTATATTCGACAGTACAAAAATGTTTTAATTTAGCCATAGAATTGAAGTGTTGAGGTAGCTTTGAATAAATAATACATGGTTTGTTATAATTTCTAAAACAAAGTTATTAAATTTTATCTCAATAGATTATGTTTGCTGTGGGTGGGGAATCAGATGTAAAAATTGAATGCTTTAAGCTTAAGAATAACCTTGATTTCGCTTGATTTCGCATGATTTCGATTGAATTTGAATAGAGATTTTTAAATTTCTGTTGAATATTCCTGAAGATAGTTTCTCTGAGTAGATTTAGACAATATAATTAATCAATCATTTATATTACCTTATTTTTGTTGAATCTAAAGCTATTTAAGTAAAACCAAATTTATAGAATAAACAAGAAATTATTTGTTTTAATATGTAGAGTCAGATTGGTGAGTTTTGTCAATATTCTGCGTGATAATATATTACCGTCTAAATATTTATATGGTTAAGAAACCTTAACTCTAACTTAATTCTTTTTAAACTACTCCGATTCATGGCACTAAATTCTGAAAACATTGTTAAAAAATCTGTTCTTATAAGAATTCCCTTTATTGATGTAGTAAAGAAATAAAGACTTAGCAATTCTTAATTGATAAACTAGAGAAAGAAGATTAAGATTGGGTTGTGATGTAGATTTAAAATTTATAATTTTATTATCATAATATAAATGAAAAAAAATTCAACTTTCACCCCTTCCTTACAACCTGTAGTAAATGATTTTTAAACTTGTTAGTATTGTTAAAATAGATTTGGTTGTCGAGTTTCAATTTTCAATTAATTTGCTTTAATTTTAAGATTTTTCTTTACTCACTGCTTGTCATTTTTTACTTAGATACTTTTTTAAAATTAAAAAACCTTAAATTAGATCAAAATCACAAATTAATAATTTAAGAAATTGGTCATTTCTTTGTTCGCAAAAAGTCATTTAATTTTTAAATAATTGTTTTGAACAGGTATACATTAAATTTAGATTAAATTCTAGTAGGAGTAATTGTTTATATAAGTAGCTACTAATTATTCATCAAGATTTAATTGACATTTATTGAAATACTATTTCGAATTGAAACATAATGAGAGTTAAAGATATAATTTTGATTATGTAATTAATTTAGAAAATAAAAAGAACTTTTATGTACTAAGAATCATAAACTTTCAATTTATATGGATGTTTCAGATAAATTATATATAATCTGATTAAGTTAATAGAATTATTAAGATTTAATCAATATAAAATTTATTGATATTCATTAATAATGATAATAATCTTCATTTTAATATCTATAACTCGTCAGACTATAATTTATGAGTTTAATGCTAATTCTTAAACAAAAGATGGTAATTTCTTTATTTATATTAGGATGGGAAGGTAGTTCTAATTTCGATACCTGTGTCTTCTATTATAGTAGGATTTTTTTAGATCTAGAACCTCATTCTCATATTACAGTGAATGCCCAATTTATAAGGTATTTAATATACTTAATAACAAAAGCATTGATAGCAATCCTCCAACTTAATTCTACATAGACTCAAAAATATAAATAATGTGTAAGTGATATCATCTTAAATTACGATGTGCGGCGGTGCCTAATCTCATATTCAAACTATTTCTATTACAAATTAACATAACAGAAGAACTCTGTGGATATCTATTAATTAGCAGCCTGGAGGATTAATATCATTAAAATTAAGTATCATAAAATGTTTGTTTGAATCTGCTGGATGCATAGATAATTATCAT
>CAJJDP010000001.1:958217-970856 GCA_905182995.1 Paramecium octaurelia
AAAGTTTATTTAGCAATTCTGCATTAATTATTATTTAGCACATTGTTACAATTTCCAGATTACAGCTTCACTTCCCCTCTTAAAGCATTTAATAGCATAAATGCTATTATCGGGTTAGGGGCCATCGCATATATAAGTTTATAACTACTTTCTATCACATCAGCCAATAAAAAAGATAAATAAAAATGGTTATATTTTTATCAGGATTCAAAATCTGAATTTTGGGCTGCTAATTACAGATCCTTTTAGATCTACAGAATAATTTTTACATATTTTCTATTGTACTTGCTCTTGACTATCTATAAGTATAATCAATATTACTTTCAATGTTTTCATTTTTTTATTTGAGTTATTTATTAAAGTGCAAACCTTTATAGTCTATGTATGAATTTGCAAAACTAATATCTAGAGAATTTTTTTTTATTATCATAACTGGATCATTTTTGATTTATAGCTTTGAATTTGACTAAAATTAGCTGTTACTTTATGGATGGATTCATATAGCTCTTTTTTCTGTCTTATTAATTTCAAACTTGATCATCGATTTAATTGATTGCATTAGTAAGGCTTGGAAAATATATCAAATAAAAAAACAATCGCAAAATAAACCCAAAGAGACAAAACTATTTTATGAATATCCACATCTAACCTTAGTTCGTCCAAGCATAGAATAACAAAAATGAAACTATTTAAGATTAAAATATCATCAACTTAATTCAAATATTATATTTTCATCATGTATAAAAAATTCATACATTCCTAAATTCTTGTTATTTTTAATTTGAGATACGTTCTTCAAATAATTTATTCGTATAAGCAGATTCTTTGTTATTTATCCCAAACATACAACTTAGTATTATTTTCTAAAATAGTTCCATTCTTTTTAAGTCGAGAATAAAAAACTCATTACCAAATGCTTCAAATAAGCGACGCTATTTATAAGGATCAAGTCTTTTACGTTGATAAAGTGAATAAATTTTCAAAATTTTTCATCCGTTACCATTGAAAAATTTTGCTATATTATTTATTTATTTGAAAATTGTAGGAGAAAATTGTGAATCTAAAATGCTCAAACAGTAAATTCCACATTATATACTCCATTGTTTCTTCTTGAGGGAACTCGTTTATCCTAAAGAAATCTAGTCATATATCTATGTTTTATTAGCTTAGGGTTTCCTGAGTTGAATAGTCTTTTCATTTAATGAAAGAGGTTATTTATCGCCAAAAAGCAAAGAAAACGAGAAGAATTGACACCTTTGACAAAATACAGTTATAGGGTGCAAAATGCGAGAATGATCAGTATAACAAGCATTCTTTCTAAATTAATAGTATAAAAATAAATTGAAACTATTTTAGAATTAATGTATCTGAGTTAACACACAAGCCACTTTTTTGCCATAGAAAGCCATTCATGGAACGGATATCTAATTATGATCAAGAATAATTATTTATTCAAAACAGGATCTGAATTTTACTTAGTCTCCAATTCCAAATTTTAGTACCCAAATGTGGATAATAAGCAACTAATACATATGATGGATTATCAGTTTCTCATAAGTATGATTTGTATCTACCACATAATTTGATTTTCTCGCTTCTCTACCACTAATCTTTAATCCAATTTTCACATCATTAAAACAATTACCAAATAATCCCTTAATTTACTAATTGCGTAGACCTGAGTGTGTCTTGAAATGAATTTAGATTCCCTAGATATATCAGAAGATTCTGAAGCAAGTTTAGATTATCGTTATCTTATGATTTGTAATTTCAATTAATTTAGTATGTTAGACAAATACATAGTCAATAAAATTTATTAAATATTAATAACTTGCTAGAGTGCTTAATTTAAATTGCTTGATTGAATGAATTGTTCTTTTTTCTAAATCGCAATATTTCATATTTTTCTTTGTAAATTTAATTTCAGAATCTTCATTTATGGAATATATATAATTAAATTCATTTTATTTAGGAGTAAATTCCGAAATTATAATCATTAAATTGATTCAATGAAAAAATTCAATATCGCTTTTATTTTAATGTAACATTTAACCTGATTGATATAAAACACATTAATCTCTCGTAAGACATAGGAAATATAATGATCAAGCAATCATTTTGGTGTTTCAAGTTTATTATAACAAAAGTCATCAAAAACTACACTGGAGTATACTAAAAGTGCAAATAGCATATTATTGAGGCAGTTGATCCTAAATTATCTAAAGATATCATCTTTTGTCATATAATCCAAAATGGGTTTCGTTTTTAAATTTACCTTTCTAGATTTTATTCACAATATAATAAGTAAAATCTAATATTTGCGATGGATTTACTTCAATTAGAGATATAGTATAGATGATAAACCTATGGATAATCCAGTCGTTCTCAATATATGAATATAACCTTATTAAGCAAGTTAATTAGACAATAGGTTAAATTTAATTGAAAGAAGGAAGTATTTAACAGATAGCTCAGTTACAAATGCAATAATAGTCTGGTTAGGAGTTTCATTTCAATATGTTGCAATATGTTTCTTGCAATGAAGTTCATACTTTTGCATGATAAATGTTAAATTAATATTATATTAAATTTATTCTGAATTATTGTTTTTGGATTTTGAATAAAAATTAATGTTAATTTAATAGAATTAGATGATATAATTCGATAAAGTAATAAATGAAACATTATTTATTAAAGAATTATATAATATGGAGAGAATAGAAAATCAAATGGAATAAGAATAAAAGAGTAAAACAGAAAAAATCTTAGTAAATTTGTAATAAGAAGTAGAGGTAAAATAATAATTAAATAAATATAAATAGGGATCATTCAACAGAATTCATGCATAACTTGATCAATTATTGAATGATAAGTGTAATTTGATCAATATATTACCATCTTAAGTGTCATCAGATTTACCAAAACTCAATTCTATTCCTTTACTTCAATTTTAAAATGACGATTTCCCATAATTAATCATTCAAAATGTGATTCCTTTAATCAAAATCTATAGTCAGGTCCAACTAAAAAACAACGCGCAAGTAAACTTAAACATTTACTTAGTAATTAATATAATAGAAGGCAAATTAATAAAATGAGCATTGTCAAGAAATTGCTAAGCCTATTGAAAAATTCACTCAACCACCGTAAGCCCAAAATTCACCAAATTTCATATTCAGCACTGTTCTTAAATCTCCAACCATTACAATAATAGAAAAAAAGAATGCTCATCAAACAGCAAATTAAATTTATGATAATAGATTCATTTTAATTGAACCGCGAATTATGACGTCTTGTAAGATTGCAATCAAGATTACCTATTTAGCTAATTGGATTGGCATAGGGATAGCTTATAAAAATGTACTTTCCTCGAATAAGTAAAAAAGTATTATAAAATTTAAGTATGAAATTTGATTGGAATTACTTGGGACATGGTTCTTACATGAATTCATCAAACACATGCACCTGGTCTCACTCTAAAAAAGAAGAGAATATGGTCTAGAAATCATTCACTTTTACAACGGGTGATATTATTATTGTGGATGTCAGTTTAGAAAATAAGGTAAATCTTGTTCTCAAATTTAGACACTCAAATTTACATGCAAAAATAAACGGAATGATACTTAAGTGTTGACCTTTGATCCACCATATAATGATGATATTCATTTTTGCATCAATATGTGTTCTTCTGGAGAGAAAGTGGAAATCTTAGATGATTGGGAATGATTGTAATCTAAAACAAAGATTGATATTATTAAACATTAATTCAATTTGTAATATTAAAAAGAATATATTCCAATAGTATTGATTGACGACAATATTAAATAGTAGAGAATCGAAACCGAATTACAGAAGAGAAGTATTGGCATATTTTAATATTTTCCAATTTAGACTTCCATAAATCATTAATCGAATCTGTAAATAAAGAAGCAAAACGAGGACTCATTTGCTAAATTCCAGAACCTCCTCTATTAAATATATAATCCCAACTGGTATCAAGCCTATTGTGTTCCTAACATTCTTTAAAAAACCAAAGAAGGTATGATCAAATTGAGGATATATCAATTAGGCTAATTACACTTTGATGGGGATTAACACCAAAATGCTTCAATTATGAAAACAGACAAAAAAAACTGAAAGGGATAAATCAAGCCAAAAATGCATAATTAAGTTACAATAATTCATACAACAAATCAATAATAACTGAACTCACCACTCTCGCCAGAGATAATTATAGTGCTTCACCAAGGTCAGACTCCTTCAAATTTAGGAGTTTTAGTCCAGAAATTGAAAGCTAATTATTATAGGTGAACACCAAGTAAGTCGAATTAATAAGGCAAATGAAATACCAATAGAAATCCATCATTTAGAACGATTGAAGACTCAGTGGAAAACTGATGTAATACAATAAAATTAATCTTAAAAAATTGTGCAAGTAGGTTAAAATACAAAGAAAATTCTAAGACTTATATACAATTTAATTTATTTACCTCATCAGAATCTTCATTTGAGAAGTTCCAAACTGAAGTCAAATCTATAAATTATAATTCAGAACAAGTGAAGTTGAATTAAGAGATTTTTTTATTTTGTCCCAGTCTATGAGAAAATAATTATTGAAAAGAAAATTCATGAAAATTATAAGAAATGGTTCTCATATTTTCTTAATATCTTATATAAAAGAAGTGCCATTCCCTCAGTCAAGTCTTTCATTTTGAACAGTATTGAAATTTCAGCATAACTTAAATCCCACAGTATGAAAAGGTTTTATAAATCCAATTATAAGTAATGAATTAATTTAAATTAGGGGAAATTCTACTTTTGGAGTATCATGAAATAGAAATTGAATCTTTGGGAGAATTTTAAGCCGACAAATATCAGAAAACCTAAATCATATTCTTGGGATTATAGAATAGGAGCTCCGAAGGGAGATATTAAATTTGAACTCATTTTCAAAAAATATATTGATAATTTTGTTTGTGAATGAAACATTGCTACTGATTTAGTTTTTCCTATTATCATACTTTGGCTAGCAACCTTACTTTGTTTATTGGATAGAATTATCTTGAGATGACTTAGTTATTAGCCTCTTTTTTTATGACATTATTCTTTGTATTATTTGTATATATAGATGTAAAATTTGCATAGGAAAATGAATGAATCTCATTGATACATTATCAATAACAATGCACTAAGAACAACACCAGCAAATGAGAATGTGAACTTTGAAAATTTATTATGAGGATTTTCAAGTAATTGCATTTGCAGTTTGTCAAATTTGATACAACAAAAATCGAATAATAAGGTTATATTTCAATATTCTATAAATACTTATGAAAAAATTAAGCCAAATCAGAGCAATTGAATTATTCAGTTAAGTTATAAAGATAAAGAAAATTAGGATGAGTTAGGAAAAAATTACAAAATTGTGAAAAGATGATCGGTTTTTTGATGGATACTAAGTAACATACTCTCGAAATCAATATTAGATCTTAATTACAATTGACACTACCTATTTTTAACAATTCAAATATCATAAATATAAATAAAATAATTTTTCAAGCTTTTGTTTTTATTCTCCAAATATGTGACTAAATAAAAGAACTCAAATAACAATAAAAGAATCATAGAGTTCATAAAATTGTCAGACAAGTTGTATGTATCTATCAAGTTCCATATGAAGAGATATGCAGAGAAATGCTATGATTATTAGATTATTTTAGGTGATGCCAATCAAAGAAAGCAAAAATAATAACATATTTAGATGACCAATGGAAAAGCAGAAGCCCAGAGGTCTACTATTCAAATCATCATGAATAGAATTGTGTTATATTGTTAAGGTGAACCTAAATAATTGGAATAAACTGTTCAAATTCGAAACATTAGAGAGTCCTTAGTTGTAGAGGTAAGCATACCATTTTATTAAAGAAAATGTAAAAGAACAAGTCCATAAATAATGAAAAGGATGTGCAATAGGAAGTGCTAACTAAGAGAATTAGTTGCTTTTCATAAAAAATATTATTAAAATTCTAGTTCGATATTCTTAGGAGGTTTAAGAAGCTTAAATTCTCTATACTTCAAAACTACCACATCTATTAGAATCTTACCTTTTTTCAGGAATGTAAATTCAAACAAATGAATTCTACAAGACCAATTCACTATGGAGTCTCATTTAGATTTATCTATATTATTATAATTGAGCAATATTGTAATAATAATTGAGATAAGACTAAAGAGTTGGAGACAAAAGAAGATTCAATAACAAAATGGGAGGAGACCTACAATGATCAAATGATTTAAGCAAAATAGAAAAATAAGAGAAAAAATGTCTTTATATTTCCCAAGAAAGCATTTACTCATACTGGTTGCTATTGAACGATTTAGACCAAGAACAGAAATAAATTTAAGATTTTAGAAATTAGAGGGATAAGATTATTGTTATAAATACGTTTAAAATCAAGAATGTCAGCGAATTTAATTTACCTTATAAAAATTCATAAGTTTTTTGATCCCTATTAATAGATCTATTTTATTTCTAATATCTAATTTACTTGCTCCAATTATATAATGTTCTGTCATTTAAATTGGCCAAATTATCTTTAAATAAGGTAACAAAATATATCTATTTTAATTTGTCTAAGTATTGATTGTGAAATACTCACATTAAAACTGATACTAATAATTGACTTTTAAGGTCAATAAGGTTAAAATAGCTCAACAGACTAATAACTTAGATTTCACTATAAGTGCTAAAAATTAACATTGATTTGGACTTTTTATTGTATTCAATTAAAAAAACTCAATAGATTATGCCTAAGCTACTTAAAAGCTCATTTTTGATGCAACAGTTTTTTATTTCAAAGGTTCTCTTTTTCCGTTCGAAGAAATCTCATTTTTGATTGGATATCAAATTAATATCAATTCGCATTTTCATTCAAGTATTGATTTTTGCATCAAAACCATCCTCAGAATACTTTAGAAAAATTCTTTTAGTTTAGGGAACCTTTAGATTTTTTTAATATTTATTTGAGCATTTATGAAATCCTCAAGATGTCCTCAATATTCATTAATTACTTATTAGAGGAATTAATAGCTTTTCTTTATCCAAAATAATAAATTCAGATTTTATAGTTTGGAATGTTTTATATTACATTAGGGAGATCCAATCTAAAATTAACTTATCACCACAGCAAAGATATAATAACCTTGATGATGTCAAAAGATTCAAACAAGAACAAGATTAGCAAGAAAAGATTAATAAAAACCAATTTAGTAGAAAAAAAAAAGAATTTTAATTATTATCTATAAGAATTTTATACTTAATATAGAAAGGAAGGATTCCTTAAATAAGAACACAAATTTTTCAGAAAAAAATTATTAGAAAACTAAAAAATATATATAATAGGGAATACATTTAAGCAGTTTAGATAATTGGAAATGAAGAATTTGCCGCTAATAAATGTTATTAAACATTAAATCTTCTTTGAAATTTAAATTGCATTTGGAAAATTAGGTAGTAAGATAATTTGGATTTTTGATAATTGAAAATATAATATTAATAACTAAAAATTAAAATTTATATTAATAATTATCAAAATAATGTGTCCATTTTTATTAAATCAGAATACATAGGAACACGCTATCATAAAATATAAAACAAGAACAGAAAATTGGGTTTGGATTTTATTATCTAACCTTTAGGTAATTGTTTAGAAAAAATATTTTTTTTTAATTCTTCAAACATGTATGCTTATTAATGTTTAAAAAATGATACGTTCTCGATTAATCAAAAATAACTTACAAATCCATAATTTGTAAATTAAAAAATTAAAGAATTTAATACTAAAGGTGTCATCATACTCTTCAACCAAATAGTTTAGATTGAATCTATAGAAAAATGAAAAAATTATTTAAAATAATTAAGTTGGTTAATTTCAAAATGTTTAATTTACCTTTAATATACGAGCTACAGAGTGATTCTAATATGAAACTCAATATAAAATAACTTTTAATAATTAATACTCCTAGTTGTAAATTTCATCTATTATAACAGAACATGTAAACCCATTTGTTTTTCTCTATCCTATGTAATAATTTCATTTAATTTTTTCGAGTCTACAGGACAGTAGTCCATTTTCTGTTTGACTAAACCTTAATGAAAAAAGGCTTCGTATCTAAATAATTAAATATTCATCTGAAATTTCCACTGCACATATTTAATCAAGGCTTTTAATAAGGAATTAACAAACTATATTACTAAGTAATAATCATAAAATTTGATAAACAGGGGATTATAATGTTATTGGCTCAGAAAAAATATTGTTATTACTCAAATTCTTTAGTTAAATATCTGATGATATAGTCAAATTCAATTTATAGTTATAAAATGAACATTATTTGCTTATTGATATAATTGAGGGCAGATTTATTCACTAACTCAAATCTTTTCAGTAAATTTTCAAAATTTAACAGATTTTTCAATCATTAATTTATAATATCAGCTTATTAATAAAAAAAATTCAGATAAAATTTTAGTTTCATCCATTAGCTAAAGATAAATCTACTTTTTTAGCTATTTTAATTAACTCCTTAATTAGAGTTTAAAAAAAAATTCATTAACAAAAAGAAAATAAGCCGAATTAATTAATCCTAAACCAAGCGTTGAGGGATATGCATCTATGCTTGAGAGTGATCATGAAATCGGTTAAAGTAGATTAAAAATTTTTTAAGCACAGAGGGCTAACCTGAAATAAAGGTTTGGATAATAGAATTTGTGCTTGTGTTAATGAAAAAGACGAAGTACTATTTCATAAACTCCAACTTTAGTATTTAGCTTTGATTGTCAAATTGTATAATCCCACGTTACTGCACTTATAAGAAATTTGTTTCAATGAAAATAGATCGAAATATTAATTTAAAGTTATTTGATATTACACATTAAGTCGAATAAATGTTTATATATTCTAGATTGAGATTCTGCAATTATGCCAATTTAATAGAATTAGCCTTATCGATTATAAAAATAGATAAAAAGGAGTTGAAATTATAAGTTAACATTCCTAAGTATTTTTGAGAAGAATTCAAAAAAATTATTTACCTATTACTAATGCAAAATCAAATTAAAATAAATGGTAAAAAGAAAATTCTATGCCCTGATCTCAAGATGTTGACATTGTTTCTAAGATCTCAATTCTCATATTTATAAATGATGAATCCTGGATCTTAATTTCATTGAAAATTAATGTTTTAGTTTTAAATTTCACTTTTTAAAACTGTTAATGATAATCTAGGTCGATAAAAGTAATTCTTAAACAATAAATTCTGAAAAGTGCTACTGCCAAAAAAATTTCAAGCTCATTGGATTAAACCTTACACGGAGAAAGAAATCTCAGTATTTTTTCTTCAAATCTTCCTTTTATTTTCTCAAAAATATTAAATATCTTTAATACTATGGCTATTCATTCCATTCTGGAATGGTCTAACGTATTCTTAAGGAGTATCCAATCAAAAAAGTATTTAATAATGAATCTTGGTTAATGTTAGAGGATTTAGAAGGCTCACATCAACCTTTATGTGATATAGAGCTTTTTGATCTTGATAAAAAATTTTAATTGATGCTTTAAGGTGTAAATTGTCCAAGTCAAATCACATTAGACAAATAAATAAATAAACAAATTTAACAAATCTATAATAATAAAATATTCCAATATTGCTGAATAATGATTATTTTAGGTTCTCTTTATTAATGTGGAAACTGAAAAAGAAAATTAATTACCAGCAGGATATATTTTGAAACAAATTGATGTTCTACATTTTTCTTATTATTTCTTTTTGGTTTATGCATTTAGTTGATTTCAAATATTATAGAGACTCAACTATTATTATTTGTCTTTTCTTAATTACACTATTACAAAGAGTATTTAACTCTCTCTAATAATGGCCATATTTATCACATAGATTTATTCAAGTGTTCATTTTTATTCTTCCTCATACACCAATAAATTAAGAGAGTGGATTAATTCTACAGGACTAAGGATATCTAAAACTGCTAGAGATGTTAATTTAAATCGTGATATCTAACCAATAGCCCATAAAAATAGTTAGATAATGATTATTTATAAATATTATGCAACTAATAAATTTAATGCTACATGTTGAAATCATAAATAATATCGATTCTTCTCTTGAAAGCCAAAGCAATAATACATAAAGTTCAAAAGTTAAATGCGTATTTATACAGGGAAAAAAAGTGTTTAGAAGAATAATTCGTAAACTATAAATTAGAAAAAGAATAATCTAAAGGAATCTAAATAATTTTACTGTGTATTGAGTTATTAGGAATTTAAATCAAGAAATTAATTAAATAAACAAAACAATTATTTTCCTCAAGTCAAATCGAATTAAATAATTTATGTTTATTTTATACTATAATAACCAAATAGTATTAACTATGAATTCTTATGTATTTCAAATTTTATTTTGCTTACTCTTTTTCCTTCAATTTACTTTTAATTGGCTAAATTTTTAGGTATCAATAATCTACAGATGTTTATTTATTAGTGTTGTTTTGATCGTAAAATTATTTTATCAATATTTCAGTTTATATAACAAATATGGTCTCTTCCTCCCTCCAAAAGAAGGAACAAAAAAAGTATATAAAGCTCACAATAGTTTTTAATATTATGTGGCTCTACTGGTGATTTTTGAATGTGCTTCTGCATTCCTACTTGCTTGACATGATATGTAGGTAAGGGCATTCTGTTTATTGTACTTGTTAAAGCAAGTTCATCAATATGTAGGAGTATGCTGTTTTAGCTTGTGGTGCAGCATTGAAAGGTAAACTTATTGTGATAGTTACCATTTCATCAATGCAAAATGAACATCTATAATTGAAGTGGTATTTCAAAATATTTGAGGCAGTTCCAAATGAGTACACACTTTCTATAATATACTTCATAAGCTGCATAAAAGAAAAGTTGAATCGCGTTATAGTAGATTTTAAGCAGAATCGCTTAATGATGATATGGCAATGATTTCTGTGAGGAATGGTTTTACTCCTTTTATGAGGATCTATTGTTAAGGAAAGGAAGTTGTGTTAAAATTTTTCTAGCAAATATTTTGGGTACAATAGCCATTCTTTGTGTATATTTCTTGAAACTTTTTGATAATTCCCAAATGGTTTAATTTACATTTGCTCTTTTGTTTCAAACTATTTCTGGGTATATCCTACTAAAATCCTTTTGTCAAGTATAGATGAAGAGACTGCGAGTAATGTTGAGATTCTTGAGATGATAGATGTTGTCCTTTCTTTGAGTTCTTTTTTCAGATAATTTTCATTTAATTAATCTTTAGAATCTTATGTATTAAAATAGAGATATGCAATACTTCACCATCAATACATTAGTTCTTATCTTTAGGGAACCACATTGCATTAAATATGTATGACTATTTTCCACCCTATTAATGCAGAACATTAATCTTCGCTTATCTGTATTTAGCTGCTGTATCTAAATTAGTGAGTTTGTTAATACTTCTTGATATATTTACATACCTAAGTTCTACTATTTCTTCTTAGGATTTATTTTATTAGCTTATCACGAGGTTAAGTGATTTTTATATTTCTAACAGATAAAACATTTACCTTTCTCACTTCAAACATATTGTGACATTCTCACTTCATTCTTTGACAACCACCAAAAAGTCAAGCATCTATTATACCATAGGCGTACAACTGCAAGCATTATTTGGAAACGATTCACTAACTACCTTTGTTGTTTGATAGATTTGAAGAATATTCTACTTTCTTAGGACACCTAGAACCTATTAATTTTGGTTAATATTTTATTGCTAAATAAAGGAGATGATCCACATCACACCCAATTACAGATTGATGCAGTTCATGTTGAGTGTTAGTAATGTATTCATTCATAATATTGTTCCTTTCTTGTTGATTTTGTTCACATCTAACATCATAATCCCTTTTGAAGTTAATATTCAAGCATTCATCCTATTATGCTGAATACATGTGACTTTGGTTGGGCTAATTTAAATTAACCTAATTTATTTTATTTGAAGCCTAAAACCTTACCATTCTTAAGAAGCGCAGCTTTGAATGTATATTCTATAGTTAAAGCATGTAGCAAACAAAATTAATATCTAAATGATACAAAGTCAAAATCTATTAAAATTCTGCAGCAATACAACCTCTAGTTAAGTCTCAGCCTCCTTCTACATAATGTGGTGACAATCAAACTGAAAGTTTAGAATGTCTTGATGTTTAATCGGTTAATTCTAGAGCTTGTTTAGAACCAACTATTCGTGGTACATAAACTTTCAAATTAATATAATAATGCAATTGATGTCAATATAGAATGCTCAATATCACAAATCTCTTAAAGTGTTTGAATTTGATTAAGGAATTTTGAAAAGTTTAACTTTTAAGTGAACATAAAAATAATGTAAATACTTTTAATTTCATGAAGAGATCGGATCAGTTAAGATCTGAGAGTTCTGATAAGTAGATAATTATTTGGACAACGAATCCACATAATTCATGAATTTGTTAATACAAAATGAATGAACATTAAGGTTTGATCTAATTTTTAATGATAAATTAGAATGAAGATCTTATTGTATCTAGTA
>CAJJDP010000001.1:974831-988767 GCA_905182995.1 Paramecium octaurelia
CATAGAATACGAAAACTAATTTTTTAATACTATTAAATCACAATTATTGTCTTTCAATAATAATCAATCATATATTCAACTTATGGATTCGTTATCCGAAATGATAATTTATGAAAAAAGCAAAGATGATGCTGTTTCAAAAATCCAATTCATCTAACTGTGAAAATGATGTAAATTTCTTGAAAAATCAATCATAGTATACTCCTAGTTTAAATATAAAATGTAATAAACATGGAAAAAAGATTATTTTACTCAACTTAGATACTAATTAAACCTCTAATTCTAGGAAAGTTTGTATTGATTGTATTTGTGAGAACGTTCTAATCTATTATACTTCTTCTTTACATGAGGCTACGAAAAGATGGAAAGAATACCAAATAAAAACTTAGATTTCAATCAAAGAATATATTTAACATAAAAATTTCAATAATACCAAATTCTTAAAATACTTGATGATATTAAAGATATAGTTATTTATTCAAAATCTTTAATATATACCATTTTACTATAAATATACTTCTTTTTTGCATGAATAAATTAATAAGTTGAAAAGTTTGGAATCTAAATTAAATAAACTGGAAGAGAATAATATTATCGAAGACTCCATATATGATTTAGACGAGGATTAAATTGATGAAATTGTAAGAACTTTAAGCTAAAGTGACCTCAATGCTGTTTAATTGAATAGTAGAATAACTAATAAGTTTAAGATTAGATACTTTATTAAGCTATTGCTAAGGATATATATAAACATATTCATTATGATTTATAGGCTTCTAAAGCTACAGTTAATGTCTCAAATCTGATTCTTCCTAATAGCAGTCAAGTATTGATTATTAAATATCTTAGATTTCATACTCTAAGAAGCCACAATATATAACTAAACATATTCATAGGACCAAGAAGAAGAATTATTTACAGATGAAGATTTTTCTGATTTGGATGAATATATTGCAAAATTCTAAACTAACTCTGCATAATTGAAAAAAATAAATTAAATTCAAAAAGAATTAAAATTGAAACAATTAGAATTAGAATAAATTCAATTAGAAAAATAAACTGCTGACCAAAATCAATAATAATAATTGATGGAATTAAAAAAGATTAGCGATGATTATGCTGAAGAAATTGTAAATCTGAAAATACAAAAATAGGAGATCAAAGAAAATTTAAATTAAAATAAGATTAAAAGTATAATTATAAAAATTAAATTTATTAGCAAATTCAAAAATACAAGCACAAGAATAATGATTAAAAGAATTAAGAGAAAGAGGTGAAAGTACTTTTTGGTGATTTAATATTTTTATTAACAGCTTGCAGAAAACAAATTCTCACTGGCCAAATCCATTTAATATTACAATTCTAGTATTACAGTTTGAGGAAAGATTTTATCGATTCTAATACTTTTAATGTTGCAAGTTTTTCGCGATTATTTTTGAGGAAAATAATTTTTTAATTACAAATTATTGTTGTAAATATAGCAATTCTAATATTAAAATTTGTGTGAAATTGTTTGATACATAAAATATTGAATTAAATTTGTAAATGTAGCGATTCTAAAGCTACAGCTTGTTCATTTTATTAACTCTCTCTAATAATCGTTGCAAATATTTCTAAACGATCAATAATTCAATGGTATTTATTAGAAATTTAGGAAAAGCTTTAGCATTATCGAATCTGCATTACAAAAGCGAATGTAATGGCTTTTACAAATTACAAGCATATATATACCTTTTAAGTTATCACCAATTTATAATTGGATAATATTAACGCCTACTTAAATTTCAACCAATGGACAACATTAGACATCAAAATTAAATTAGATGTTTGAAATCTTTGAATTTATTTCACACTGCTGAATTATCCTGGTTGCCACCATTTTTTAAATCTGAAATTTGTTTTGAAGAACCACAATAAAAATAGCATGAAGAACTTTAGACTTTAATTTAAACTACTCAAATCGATTTTTATTTAAATTAAAATCACTGATTGATGTATTTGCTTTCTTTATATACGCCTATTTAATTTTCAGCCCCATTAAAAATAAATTAGCAAATTTAAAGTTGAATGACTGAATTCTTTGCATTTGAATTCACACTGCTGAGGTAATTTAGCTAAACCTTTCTAAATTTAATTCAACATTTTATTCTTGTACTAATGCCATTTTATTGACATACTTACTCATCCATTGAAATTCGAATGTTCAATTATGCAAATCTTATTTTAGGAATACATAGAGTAGTTAGGATAGTATTTTAATGTATTATTCACTACCTTAAAAGTTAACTGACTCCAAAATTCGATGATGGGAAATGATTAAATTTTTATTTGTATTTATCAAGATATCCATTCTATAGGAAATGTAAACCTAATTTAAATGTTTTTGATGTATAATCCAAATGCTAAATCTCATATTCTATTTGTTTATTATTGCAAATACTTAAAGATACAATCAATTTTTCATTTTAATTAATTGATATGACAAATAATCTAGAATAAGATATATTCGATATTTGACAATATTCAAGTCCAAAGATGTGCATGATGAATTCAAAATAAATTAACTTTGGTGTTCATTTTAGTGCTTAAAGATTTTGCTGAAAAGATGACCTTTCTTTTTATGAAATAGATTTCAGTGTTTTTAATGGAAAAATAGAGAAATCAAATCCTTATCTATTTCGATAAAGTTACAAATAGATGAAGGCAAAAAAGATATCTTGATTCAACATCGATACATAAAAAATTATTAATCAACAACTTTTTTATAATTTGAAATTCAAGCATAACCTTTGTAAATATTAGAATAAATATAAATGATAACATTTCTAAGCTAGCCAAAATTAATCAAAAGAATAAAGAAATTGAAAATATCATTCGTTAGATTTTGCCAGATCAACATCTAATAGAAAGGGAATTGTTAATTTTTTGAAAGTTTTAAGAAAACATTTTCTTTTCCTAAAAAGTGATTTCATTATATAGATTGAATTGTGGAATCAATTTAAATATCATAATTATTAATATTGTTGAATATGGCAAAGCATATCCATTAGACATTTGTGTTTATTCTTCTAATTAATATGTCGCTCATTGCCAATTAGCTTTGTTTAAGATAATAAGCAAAAATAAAATCAATCATCAGGGGTCAATATAAAAATGCATTCAGTCAAAACAAAGGGACCTTAATTACATCAAAAATGCTAAATATTTTCGTAGGAGGTGATAAAGGAAGTTGCTTAAGGGATACTATTTATATTATAACTGTATATACATTGAGTTCGTTAGGGTATTCAATAAACTTCGGGTTATTGTAAAAGTATGAAATAAATACCTTAAGAATATGGTTTTGGGATGGAGATAATCGATAATATAATATTAAAATCTTCATTCTATTTGATGGCCATGAAACTTAGATTTATAACAATTTAGCAAACAGTATATTGACAGTAACTTTTCCTAGTCAAATAATCTCAGGATTTAGGATACTAAATGTTGCAGGAAATACTGTTAATACTTAGATGCATATTCTTAAGGTTGAAGGTTTCTATAAATTGTTATGAGATATTAAATATATTTTAATCATAATTAGTAATAAAATAAATATTTAATTTGTACAACAAAAATTGAATAAACGCGACAATAAATTTATGATATCTGAAGGATTTCTCTTTTGATATGAAAGCATATAAGTATGTGAAAAGAGATTAGGCTGCATTATTAAAGAAAAGCTTCAACAATATATGAAAATAAATCTTTAACATTCACTTAGATTAGCATAAATAGTTCAGTTGATTTCTGGATTAAATAAATTTTAATTTCATTTTTGAGTTAATATATTTTCAAACTTTGGAACTTATCACTAATTAATAGATTATACAAGGATTAAAAAGTTCATTAACACTAATGTAGAAATCTCATTTTGATTTAATCTATCTATATATCTTAAATAAGGGATCAAAATGTGTAAGATTCATACCTAAGACTTTATCAAATAAGTAGCTCTTCATTTATATTAAATAAATTAAATAACACCAAAAGGAATAATTGATTATTAATAGTAACCCTTACAAATAGAATTAAGATTCATTATAATTTAATGGGTTTAAAAATCAATGTTAGGGATTTTATAACAACTCTTAACGATAAGCGAGTTCTAGTTATTATAATTGAGGGTCTATAATATTTGAGTATTAATATATTATTAGAATGATAGGATGTTTTCAAGGATTAAATAAATAATTTATCCATAAAGATCAAATGAATGACAAGACAATGCATATATATTTTCATAAAATTAAGATTATCATACAAAAATTTTGAATTATAATTAGACTTAAATATTCTAAAATATATCAGAATTCTTTTTTATAATTTTGATCCTTATTTTATTCATTCGCTATTCCAAGTGATCAAATACTCTCCGTCATTACTTAGTTACCCATAAATATTACTACTGCTTAATTCAATCAATTTTTTCTTCTCATTAAATTCATATTTTTACCATTTTTATTCACTAGGAGACATCTTGACTTTAAGTATTATTTTGGAAATATACCATCACAGTTATTTGACCCACACCCTACTGTAATTTCATTAATTTTACAATATTGTTTATTATTATTACTATCCATCTCATGCAAATACTATTCAATTACTAATATTTATGCATCCTCAGAGCAAGAAATCAATTGATTCTATTGTTCATTTAAACTTAATGAATTGATTTTATTAGAATGATCGCTTATAGTTTAGTAACACGACCATTAATTTTATTTCATCCAAAATTTAATTGTTTTATCAGAACTGCCTGAAATAATTAGATCATCTGTATAATTTAACAATAAACACTAAATACAGCACTCTTTTCTTTCTAATTTGTTTAATTCTTTAAGTTCTTAAAAATCTCATCTATAATAAATTTAGTTTACTCGATAGATTATTTAAATTGTTCAAATAAGAACATAAACTTTTAATCATGCATTATAATTAAAAAGGGAATTAGGAAGTTAAGAAGACTATCAAGAACTGATTTACACATTTAAACATTCTTTTACACATTTTGTGTTCTCAATATTCGCTACTAAATCCATTCACTTAAAAGTTCCTAAGAAGTTAACTTGGTGAGATGTTGACCATGGCAAGGCAAGCATAAATTGCAATAAGGCCTTTAAACTGAGTATGTTCTATCATTGCAAAATCCTATTATTTATTAATTTTGATGATCAGCTTTGATACAGCTTATCTACCTTTACTAATTCAATTAAAACTATTATTAAATAGAAAAATTTTTATCATAGACAATAATATAATGTAAATTATAGATTTAATATAGTTCTAATATTTTTATCAATAATGATTTATAATATGAAAATATTCATTTTATAATTTAGATATGGTAGTAAGGCAAGTGGTAATTAAACTAGCTTCGAGGTGAATTGTTAACATTGAAAATAGTTATTTGAATTGGATATTTGGTATTATAGTCATCAAGATAAAAAATGGATTTTTTGTTATTAAACTTAAAGTTTTACTCAATTACAAAATTAGACTAAATGTTCTATTCTATTTATTCAAATTACACTGCTCTTATTATTTTTAGAATCAATAAAGGAAAGAAGCCTAGTTAGAATAATATCTAAATAAAGTGCATCCTTAATTTCTTAAGTTCATTATTAATATTTGCTAAAGAATCGAAGCTTGATTAGTTGTATTGATAAATTGATTACTTAGTCTAAGAATGTGGAAACTGAATTTAGAGATATTAAAAGGTAGTATATCTCTCTATTATAAATTAAATCATATAATTCTCATGTAAATTGAAAAATCCTTGTACAGTTGGAGATTACCATCAAAGCAGTCCATCACTAAGATGTTCTAAATAATCCTAACTATTTTTGAGTTGCTCAAATAAATTTGAGAATTTAAATGACTTTTGAGCCGAACAAACTATTAGTATCCTTTCCTTTATGTTGCATTTTAGCTTTTCCAAGTGTCCTTAATAACCAAATCATCGAAGAAAATGAATTTCTATTTCCAATTTTATTAATTAAAAAAAATAAAGAACACTAATCAAATTTAATANTGCATCCTCAGAGCAAGAAATCAATTGATTCTATTGTTCATTTAAACTTAATGAATTGATTTTATTAGAATGATCGCTTATAGTTTAGTAACACGACCATTAATTTTATTTCATCCAAAATTTAATTGTTTTATCAGAACTGCCTGAAATAATTAGATCATCTGTATAATTTAACAATAAACACTAAATACAGCACTCTTTTCTTTCTAATTTGTTTAATTCTTTAAGTTCTTAAAAATCTCATCTATAATAAATTTAGTTTACTCGATAGATTATTTAAATTGTTCAAATAAGAACATAAACTTTTAATCATGCATTATAATTAAAAAGGGAATTAGGAAGTTAAGAAGACTATCAAGAACTGATTTACACATTTAAACATTCTTTTACACATTTTGTGTTCTCAATATTCGCTACTAAATCCATTCACTTAAAAGTTCCTAAGAAGTTAACTTGGTGAGATGTTGACCATGGCAAGGCAAGCATAAATTGCAATAAGGCCTTTAAACTGAGTATGTTCTATCATTGCAAAATCCTATTATTTATTAATTTTGATGATCAGCTTTGATAATATAATGTAAATTATAGATTTAATATAGTTCTAATATTTTTATCAATAATGATTTATAATATGAAAATATTCATTTTATAATTTAGATATGGTAGTAAGGCAAGTGGTAATTAAACTAGCTTCGAGGTGAATTGTTAACATTGAAAATAGTTATTTGAATTGGATATTTGGTATTATAGTCATCAAGATAAAAAATGGATTTTTTGTTATTAAACTTAAAGTTTTACTCAATTACAAAATTAGACTAAATGTTCTATTCTATTTATTCAAATTACACTGCTCTTATTATTTTTAGAATCAATAAAGGAAAGAAGCCTAGTTAGAATAATATCTAAATAAAGTGCATCCTTAATTTCTTAAGTTCATTATTAATATTTGCTAAAGAATCGAAGCTTGATTAGTTGTATTGATAAATTGATTACTTAGTCTAAGAATGTGGAAACTGAATTTAGAGATATTAAAAGGTAGTATATCTCTCTATTATAAATTAAATCATATAATTCTCATGTAAATTGAAAAATCCTTGTACAGTTGGAGATTACCATCAAAGCAGTCCATCACTAAGATGTTCTAAATAATCCTAACTATTTTTGAGTTGCTCAAATAAATTTGAGAATTTAAATGACTTTTGAGCCGAACAAACTATTAGTATCCTTTCCTTTATGTTGCATTTTAGCTTTTCCAAGTGTCCTTAATAACCAAATCATCGAAGAAAATGAATTTCTATTTCCAATTTTATTAATTAAAAAAAATAAAGAACACTAATCAAATTTAATAAAATAGCTTTAATTTTTGGAAACCTCTACTTATTAGACACTTAAGGATAATATTGAATTAAATTACAAGTCTCATCAACAAGATAGATTGAGTTATTATGAAAATTATTGAGGCTGCCTTCTTAGTCATTTAATTTCAAAAATTAAATATTTTTGTCTCTATTTATATATTTTTCATAGTTATTTACATATCCTAATTTATATTTAATTTGAATTTTTATCCCAAGATCAAATATTCTCCGTCATTACTCATCACACCAAAAATACAGAAAGTTCTATCATGAATGGAATATCCAATTAGAAAATCTCCATTTTATTTTTCCTTATTAAATTAATATATTCACCATTCTTACTCAATAAAATATACTTTGAATTTATATATTGTTAAGGAAAAAACATTCATCTTCTAATCCACATTTTATAGAAATATCTCGAGTTTTGTTAAACTATTTATTTATAGGATTCATCTCAAACGCAGTCAGTTATTCAATATCATAATGTGAAAATATTATCATCAATAAAGCATATTCGATGTTCAAACCCCCAACTTTAATCTTTTATATTACAACCCATTCATTATTCTCTTCTTATTGCTTCATTATTAATATCAATTTATCATAACCGCAAGATATAACTCTATTTATTATTAATTCAAACTTAATCCAAATATGAAACCGGAATGTTCAGTTATTGTTTATTGACACATCCATTCATTTTTATTAATCCAAAATTTAATACCTGGGTCATTACTTCCTGAGATAAAATCCTCATTTGTACTTAGTACTAAACATAAGCCCAAAAACTATGTCCATTTAATCTCTATCATAAAGTCCATAAATTATTTTAATCATAACTCCATATTATAATAGATTTATCACGACTTGAATACAAATGATTTCATTTTATCAACAATGCTATGCAGTTATTCAACTTATTTTATGTAATCCATTATGATACTTTCAACTTTTTCCATCATCCTTACCTAATTCTCTTTTACCATTTATATTATCATCTTTAATCCAAACATGTTACCATCTACACATGTTGTGCATAAGAGTCGCTCTTCTCTCGATAATTTAGGATCAAGTGCTATTGTAACAACTGGCAGTTTGTGTCCTATAGAACAAATAAAATTTTTTTTTTTCGATCATTTTTGGTTTAAACATTAAATTAAATAATAAATTTTTAGTTAAGTAAATCAATAATTTATGCAAAATTTATAACATCAAAGATTTAGTTCAGCAAGTAAATTCTCAATCCACTATTATTCTTGTACTTAATCGAAGAGTTCCAACAATACAAAACAAAAATACGAGTTTTTCAGATGACCATAGAGGCTGGTTATGAGAGTTCTTCTTATTGCAATAAATTATTGTGCCAAACAAGAATCATTGTCTAAAATATTTGTTTTGGTTAAAGCAATTACTGTTATCAATTGCATAGTAAATCTAATAATCTTATGTAATCTTTATAAGAATTTCTAAGAAAAAACCGAACCTAAGCACATTTTTCACTTTGAAATTGGATCATAAAATGAAGATCACACCCTCTGTAAGACATTCTAATGAATACATGCAGTGTAGGCATATTTTTTCAGTTTTTAAAATGTGTCTTAAGTGAAATTTAAGTCTAAATTATTATCTAATGTTGTTCTCCTAAGAAGTAACTTTTTTTGGTTAGAGATTAATTCAATGATTCTGATTAATTTAACTATTACTCTATGAAAAAACAAGAATCAAATTATCACATTAGCTTCTATTTAAAAATCGCCCTAATTAGAGCACAATGTTTAATCAAAGATAAAATTTTATTATATGATATCATTGATTATTTCATTTCTTCACCAGAAATAATGAAGAATAATAACATCATCAATCCTAATAAAGCCTCGATCACTCTAATTAAAAATACACAAAAGATTTGTTATTTCCTTATTTACTACATTATATTATATAATAGGAAAAAAAATAAAGCATAGCTGATCTCAAATTCTTTAGTGTAGTTTGGTAGAATCCTTAATTCATTTGTTTAATGCGATTTAAAAATTAGAATACTACCTTACTAGTTCGTACATTCTCTGTAGTATTTATTTAATCGACAATACAAAGTGCTTTAGCAATTCTTAATAAGGTAGGAATAACAAAAATTTGTAATTTATTTTAAGATTCAAATTACAAATTTTACCAATCTGAATTTTGATATTTTACAGTTTCATACATATATATCATCATCTAATAAATATTCATGATTCTGTTATAGAGGAAATGGCTAGTTTGCTTTCAATAATATTAATATTTAGTTCAATTATATTACTCAAAAATACAATATGATAAAATGAGCAACAGATTTTTGGTTAATTTGTGTATTTTTTTAAGGCTCTTAATATATATATGATATTGCAACAGGAGCAATAAACTATTATCTATAAGAAAATTAAAATATAAGCTTCGAAGGAGTAATAGACAATTTTATGATTAGGAAATCTTAATGCACTTACCTGAGGATTTAGAGAAAGTGCAAATCTCCAAATTTTCATAATATTTACTAATTGGACAGCGTTTAATAAAGGATGCAAAAGGCTGTTTTAGATATACGTGATTAATTTAAACTTCTTTGATTATAATCTAGTATTGTCGATTCAAAATGATTATTATTCTTTCAACAATTTCCTTAGTTCTATTATTGCTTTCTGACCTCAGTGATTAATATATTTTCCTCAGCAAAGGAATCTTGTTTCTGTAAATACCCTTCTGAATTAGCAAATCTCCAAACTTGTATTGCTCACCAGGAAAGTGTACTTTTAATTTTGTGCCAATCAGCTAATAAAAAACAAAAATTAAATTAATTTTCCTTCAGACTTTGTTGATAAGTTGAAAACAATTTTGTTCTCATTGGAGATGGATTTACATAGGTATATATGAACTAATTAGTTAACAGTGGCACATTTTATAATATTGAGATTTTCAAACATAATTTAATAATTCTTTCTCATCTCCTAGTCGAGGCAGCTTTTGTTACAATAGGCTAAACAACATTTCTCATCAAAATATAGATGGATTAAATTTGAAATATCTTTATTCAACAAGTCTAGAGTTTGTTAATAACCACAATTTTGATGATTGACAATTTCCAAATTATTTTCTCCATTTGAGTTTAGATTTTAACATTATTAATCAATTATTCATGTTACGAGCAGAAGTGTTGGGAGACTATTTTCTTTTAGAGACTAAAGTTCGTTCAGAGTTTAAATGCTTACGGTTTAAAAATGACATTCCTAATTTATATCCATGTTTTATTCTGTGATACTCATCTTAATGAACATATTATTTTATAGGAGTTTTATCATGGTCTATAAATAATATTAATCTTAAAGAATAATGAGTGATTCAGATGAGACTGAGGTTATCTAATTTATATATTCCATACTATTTATAGTTCAATTAAATTGTTCAAATTACATTTGCGCATCATCTAAGAAAATCCTTACCAAATCCTTAATTTAAATTCCTTATCTATTTGATGAAGTTTACCCCATCCTTAAATTTCTCTAATTTAACAGTTATTAAATTTTTACTGGCCAAAGACTAGGATGATTTGAAAATTAATTAAATACTATTCTAATTTTAAACTACTTATTAATACAGTTAACTCTTTTACTTACTTGGTTAAAAATAAAATCTGGTCGGCTAATTTCATTTTGGAGTTGTCACACCACAGCTTTGATGTTTTTAATAATTAATATTTCTAATGAGGAAATTAATTAATAAGCTAATAGAATCATACTATTTGAATTCAAAATTTAGAAAACTATGATTTAGCAGCAAAATTTTTAATTTATAGTGCAAAATTATCCTCGGCTGAAAAGTATTATCATAAGCATTATTTGATTAGCATAGTGATGAAAGGAAACTATATTTTTATATAGATAAATCAAACTCTTGAATTAAATTTCAAGAAATATAAATAAATAATAAATTAAAATTTGAAATTATAAATAATCATAATTGTGTGTATTTTCTAATTTATATTTCTTTTGATGAGTTATCCCAAGTTATCAAATACTCTCCATTGCCACTTAATGACCCAAATATATGATGTGTTCCAAAATTGAATAGATTACTCAAGGAGAATTGTCCATTTTGTGTTATTGATATAAAATCGATATATTATGAAAAAGTGAGCTTCAGTTCTATAAGAACTTATTTTTTATATTATAAAATTAGTTTAAATTTCTTTATATGTGTTATTCGTGGAGGGTTAGAATTTATGCTTGATATCAATATTTTCATTTCCCTCCTTTTTAAAATCTTCCTTTCTTCTCTTGTTGTCATATATTTTCACCTACTGAAATTACTTAGAGTGTATTTTATAGGTTTAAAAGGAATTGTATGGTCCTTTAGCATGATAGATAATTGTACACTTTTTATACTTTTTACTTCTGATATACAGGATTGTCTTATTGTATTTTCCTTCCTCTAATGATTTCATCCTCTGCTACACTTAATTTTCGTTGTTAAGTAATAATAAAGCTTTCATATCTCATCTCTAAGTGCTTTTTCCTAGATACATAATATTTATGATATAATCGTATATATATATAGATTTAACTAGATCTTTATATATTCGTCCATCTATCTTGTGCTCAATGTCTAATTTTAATTAATTCATTTCATTTTAGATTATTCCCTCATTTCTTAAAAACTGTTAATTGAATTGTCAATTGTTGATTATAAATATATAATAGTCTCTACCATCCAACTTGTTGCATCAGTTAAAACTGTCTGAATGAATTAATCATTAATATTTCTTGCTTAAAGCTTTAAATTCGCAATAGATTGAATGATTGTATTGGATTTGATGGCAATTCAGCTATGAATTAATTTTACATAAAATAATAAATTTCAAATTGGCAAGCTATATTACAGTTCATTCAAATAAGAAATATTATTTTCTAAATAGTGTAGGTGCCAACTCTTTATCCAGTATTGTCTTGTCAAATTTTCTAAAACACTCAGCAAAATTTGATTTAGGAAATATCTCATTAATATTGTTCCTATAATTTTTTAAAGCCTGCTTCTTATCATATTTCTGAGTCAAAAGTTTATTCAAACTATTTTTAGTTTAACTTAATATTTAAAACTTTCGAGTAATTAAAAAATACTTGATTCAAAGCTAATTATCTTCTAAATACAGCCTGTTTAACGCAGAATGAATATGGTATAAACCTTAAGCTTAATCTAAAAATTATGCTAAGCATCATTATTAGATACACTAAAAATTCGAAAGAGAAAAGCCACTATGTGGACAAATTATTTTAGGATTGGTAATGCATAGTCCTTGATAATTGAGGATTTTCAAATCTATTTTCCCTTGCAATTACATAAAGTTATCTATGGCACCTTCAGCTAATCTTTTAAATATATATTGGTTAAATTTTAATATCCTCAATAATATCTTAGTCCTTCCAATATGCAGATCCTAGACAAGAGGGAGAAAATAGATTGAACCATTCTTAATATAAAGATCGTCTATGATTAAAATATGACAGACAATTAAATTTCCCTAATATAGTAGTAATAGGTAGGTGGTTTAGAAAATCTTATCTCACTTGCACCTTGGATTAAATTAACCTACTAAGATAAACATGTTATTCATGTGGTTCCACCATGGTATAGAAATAATTTAGAAATAACAGATGTCCTTGTTTTTGATTAATCTTTTAATCTAATCACTTAGCCGATGGCTTTGTTAATATTTAAAGTATTCGAGGTATTTGTATTCTTCCAAAGTATAGTATTTACAGATCAATGGGCTACATTATTTAGCGATAAACATCTGAATTGATTTTAATTCTTAAAAATTGTACATGCTACGAATTATTTGTGACTTGATTATTCGTCAGCAAATCTCTAATTCCTCTAAACGATGATATCAACATCGAAGTTCTGGATTTTTCAAATTTTATTGAATTGAGATTTTTATTTTCCAGTTCCGTTTTCTTATGTTCTTTTATAAGAAATAGTAGTTTTTGGTAGTCTGAGAAATAAGGATCCTCTTTATACTTTATTGATTTTTATTGTCAATAGGGCTTGACTAGAGGTGTATTTATTTTAAGTCTGAAGAGTTGATTAATCTAAATTCTATCTATTATTCTACTATTAATAATTTAATAAAAATTTAAATTAAAAAGATTGAAAGAAGCATTAAGGAAAGTTGATAAAATGAATGGGGTAGTGTTAGAGTAAGAAAATAAAATAGAATTGAATTAGAAAAAGTATATTTATAATATTATTTTTAGATTTAATAATATAACAAATCATTATAATTTTCAAATACTTATAAGTCTGGTAATTGTTAAGTAACTGAAGGTGCAAAATTAGTGGCAGAAGTTAGTAATGGTGGTTGGTATTTTTGTCTTTGTGAATAAGCAATTCCAAAGAATGGGAAAATATAGTTTGCATTCTAAATACTTAATGGATCATATTTTATGGTTGGAATTGGATTTAGAGA
>CAJJDP010000002.1:600000-973885 GCA_905182995.1 Paramecium octaurelia
TCCAATTCTCCACCACATACACCTAACACAAGTTTTATTTAAAATTAATGGAATATTTCTTTGAGCTTGTGCAAATAGGATTACCATTCAAATCGATTCTAGTTTTATTATTCTAATTGTTGTTGGGTTTTTTAAGAATTGATTATGTTTTTGGCTCAATCTTATTTAGTCTAACTTTATTTTAAAGTCCAGCAATATGTGTATGATAATTCATTAATTTTTAATAATTTTAGATAATTACTGTTTCAATTAATATTAATATTAAATAAATGCTAGATAGTACAACTTCTTAAAAAAGTCCTTAATTATAGAAATCTATCAAATCAAAATAAGAACTTCAAAGTTTTTATCATTATTCGAAGATTATGAGATTAAAAGAAGTGACTTAGAAGCCAAGTTAATTATCTATAAATTTTAATTTAAGTCAACAAAACTCAATAGCACTTCGATAGAGTGATCATCTAAGCAATTTCGAGTTCTTAATTTAATAGAATTCCAGACATAATTATCACAGACAAATAAGAGAATAATATCAATATCATTCGCAATCAGCATTAACAAAAAATTAGACAGAAAAAATCAATTGGTAGAAGTATAAAGAAAATCAAAAAAGAATTGAATAGGCTCTTAATAAACAGAAGTTCAACCACTCTTTGGAGAACAATTAATAATCTATAACAAGGAGAAGAGTTTAAAGACTAACTTCAGAAACTTCAACTTAATCCAAATTCTTTATAGAATCTCGACCAACTTCTAAATAAGGAACTCAACTCTAAAATTAGGTTATATTTGATTCAATGCAAAAGAAATAATCAATCAAAGCTGCGAGTACATAACATCAGAGTTAAATTGATCAATATGATTATGAAATCTCTCCACAACCTATCAATTTTGATACTTTGGTTAATAAAATATTAGATAAGAAGTAGGAACAATAATCACAAACGGGTGAAAATGAAGAAGATAATCAAGAGGAAGAAGAAGAAGAATTTGAAGAATATAAGGATGAAAAAGATATAATAAAAAATAAAACTGAGGGAATATATGAATAAATTGAAAAATAATTGGATAATAATTTAAGAAGATAATTAAAATAATAATTAATTAAGCAGGATAACCTCTATAATTAATAAGTAGTAACTGCAAATAAACAAACAATTTAGAGATTATAATAAACAAAAAAAAAGTTAAAAGCTTCAATAAAACAATAACTATAATTTCAGGGTAATCAATAAGAAACAGATATTTAGCAATAATAATAATAAGGTTAATTATCTTAAAATGAAATTCAAACCCAAACACTTTCTCCTAAAAAAACCAATGATGAAAAAGCAAAAAAACTTAATGAGGAATATCTAAAAGAATTAAGAGAAGAATAGAATCAATATAAACAGAAGTAATTGAGATTACAGCAAGAAGAAGAGCAAAAATAATAGGCTAAATTATTAGAAATAAAACAAATTTAAGACGAAATAGAAAGGAAAAAAAATAAAAAGGAAGAATTTATATATAATTTATAAGAAAACGACAATGAAGAGTAATTTCTTAAGAGATAATAGTAACTAAAATTAGATTTAATAGAGTCACAAAAAAAAGAGTAGGAACGATTGTTGAGAGAATAACAATTACAATAAAAAGAAAAAGAAGAATAATTGAATAAAGCCAAAATTTTAGATGAAGAAAAATAGAGAGAGATTGAGGAGAATAAAAAAAAAGAAATAGCCTTACTTATTTAAAAATAGAAGGAGGAGGTTGAGAAATAAGCCTAGGAGGAATTGGCTAAACAACCTTCTAAATTAGAAAAGTAAAAAAGTCTCTTAATAGTGCCAAAATAGACTTTTTAAGAAAGAAAAAGATCCTAAGAAGAAATAGAAACTTCTAATCTCTAAATAAAGAGAGAAATTGAATCCAAAATATAAAAATAAAAAGAAGATGAAGAGAAAGAAGAATTGGATCAGCTGTGCTTTGTTGATTACATGTTGAGATCGCAAAATATTTATGATGTGAATTATGATGTAAATCTTGATTATTTAGATATAGAAATTTAAATTATATGAAGAACAATTAAAGAAAGTGAAAGAACCCCCAAACTATTTGGAGGAAGATGAAATTAATATCTACAATTTCCTCAAGATATGGAAGTAGATTAATAAGAAAGGGTAACTTAAAATTTTTGGTAAATAAATCCAAGAAATACAAGAGATACAAGAATCTCCCACTAAATTTTGATTTATTGCAATTTTGAAATCAATAAATGGTTTCATTACTTTTTGCACTAAATAATATAATAATAATAATAAATTAATTATGACTTCGATTACACAGGAATATTCTTTGAATACATTCCAATCATCTAATTTCCATAAAGTAACAATTAAGACAAATTGATTTAGGTGATAATCACCGTATTTTATAATAATGACGACTATAAAGCAAGATTAGACAAATTATTATAATAAATACCTCTTGATGTTGAAAAGTATGCTTTATCATATTGTAATGACGAATAAATTGCAAGAAGCCATAATGTATTTAACTATGTAATTTAGATACTTTAATTGCCTTCTGTGTTGATTTCATCATATCCATAATTAATAAATAGCCAAATATTGAGTTTGGAACCAGCATAAATTGTAGTTTAATTAGAGAGCATATTTGAACAATTTGAAGCGGAATTTAGAAATCAATAAAAGCACTATTTCTAAAAGATTGAATAAATGATTAATGAAAATCCTATTATGTTATTTATTGTAGGCACACCAGAAAAACCAATGTGTAGATTTACCTCAAAGTTAATTTCAAAATTGCAACCTTTTGGTATTCAATTTGGATTTTATGATATCGAGATTGACAAACTTATGGTTGGTTATTTAAAGCTTTACTCAAAATGGTAAACTTTTCCATAAGTTTTTGTGAATGGAAAATTAATTGGAGGAGCTGATGTATTTCAAATTATTTAAGACTAAGGCAACTGTGGAATTAATTGAGTAAAAAAGATTCGCGGAATTAATACCTAAGGAAGCTTATATGACTAAGAATTCAAAGTTAGAGCAGATATAATTAATTTCAAAATATATTATTCTAATAGATGGACAACCAGATTTAAATTGTGAAATAGCAAGAATTTTGACAGAAAAGAAAATTCCATTTCAATTTTATAACATTGGAATGGATTAAGAGGTGAGGTCAGAAGTTTTAAATTTCATGTCTAGTTATATTGAAACATCTCATGATTTGGAGCCTCTACTATTACATAAAGTAATACATTTTAATATATTTAGAATACAATATATAATGAAATAACCTTAAAAAAAGAATTGAGTATTTTATATTGAAAAGATAAGCGATTGATTAATATTTTAATTATTAATGACACAATTATAAATCTTTCACATTAAATTGATTTATAGATATATACATAAAATATGTATTTTAAAAGTCAATCATCTTTTAATGATTTTAGGTAAATAAATCTTCGAAAGTGAGTAATTTTTTGATGGCGAATAGTTCTTCTCATATTTACTAGATTTCCGATTTAGAGATTTGGTTCTTACAAAAACATCTAACTACTTTAATGTTTTCTTATTCCTTTCTAAAAGCTTTGTGCAATCAAACATAGATTTTAATAAAACAGACCCTCTATTTTTATTTTTTGTATCTTCATTAAACTGTGTGCTAACTATCTTACTATTATTGGAGAACTCATCCATTTCTTTGATTTTTTCCATAGCTTTTCTAATTCCATCGGCAAAATCAATGATTACATAATTTTTAAATTTTGATTTTTATAAGATTGGAGTTTATAACTATCTTAATATTGAACTTTCATTCAATTCCTTATACACCTAATTTCTTATAGGGGTTCTCTAGGTTGAATTTTTAAGATGGTTACTATTTGTCCCAGAATTTTGTAATTCTTCATCCCCTATTGGAAGTATTTTAATATATGAATAATGATGAGTTTTTTATCTTTGTAAATATTAACATTGATTTTTTGATTTTTAGACTACATCAGGCAAGGTTTTGCAATATTATTACTAAACGATTTCAGTTTTTGTAGTTTCATATTTTTCTATTAGTCTACTTAATTTTCTCATATCTCTTTTGGGTTGTTCTAAAGTGGGACTTATTAGGGGTTATTCATTAGAATTACTAGATGGCTATTGAGCTCTTTTGGGAACAATATCTTGGAATGGCATACTACAATCGATAGGTAAAATTACTTTTAAGTAGTTTATGCTTTATGTTATTAAAAGTTAAGATTTTTAGATTTTTCATGTTAAGCTATAAATTTGGTAATATATTTGGGAGACCCTTTTTTATTAATTTTATGTTCTTCAATTTATTTAATAATTTATCCACCGCAATCTAAACATTCACAACTTTTATTTCTAACTAAAATAGGAATAGAAGTTATATCGAACTTTCTTTTCAGAGTGAACTATTTCTTTAATTCTGTACGATCCTTTAACAAATTTTTTAGTTGGATAGTTTACATATGGTTAAATATAATTATCTATCAAGTATTTTCTTTTACTAAAAACAAGTCTGCTAGAATTTTAGTTAATTTTATTGATTAATAATAAATATTTTAATAAGAATATCAATAATAAATTCATTGTTATTAAGTTTATTGGATTATTTGTTATGGAGGCTATTGGTGTAAAGGACTAGATTTTTAGTCTTACACTTATGCTTTTTGAAGGTCCTCTTCAATTTCCCTCTTTAATCGAGCTTCTTTGTTCAATTGCAATCTTTTTCCCTTTTCTCCAAGACAAACTGAGTGCTTCTCATTTGAATAGCAACAGTCATATCCCCATCCAAGGACATCACTCCACCAACTACCCCATACACTTGTATGATCTCCATAAAAGAAATCTTCTAAATATTTGCTTTTGGTTAAGTCCTTCTTCTTTAAAGGGTTCTTTGGTAAACCATCCTCTTCATACTCCACAAATCTCTCAGTTTATCCCAATAATAAATCTATTTGTGGATTTAAATGTTCTTCTCCACCATATCTATCAAACAAGCTCTCTGCTCTTCCAATTTTCTATTCTTCCTTCTTTGCTTTTATTTATTTGTACTAGTTTATTAAAATTAAATATCATACTGTCTTTTCAGTTAAAGTTGGTAAAGAGACTGTATTGAGATTTAGATTATGTTATTCTGCATATTGCCAAGCAAACCGTTCCTATTCATACATTTATAGAGTTTCACCAGTCAATCTGATTTGGTTTAATCCTTTAAACACTTATTTTTCAGGTGGTAAATGGGGATTAGGATTTTCTCTCAAAGATCTAGATTTTGGATCGAAATATGCAGAATTAACATCTAAATTCAATAAGTAATTGGCTTTGTCTTCTCGAATACGTAAATTTCTTGTCATAGTCTTAGTTCTTGGATCTCTGGTGGTCATTTAAGTTTAATGTTCACCAGTTCCATTATCTTTAAATTCATCATCCAGATTGCCTGATTCTGTTTATTAACCTTCTTACAATCTTGTTTCTTTTCGTTTTTCCTCTAGAATCTCGTATTCTTGGATTTACGACTTATAAGTCTCTGGATCATAGCCATTCCATCTATCTCTTTTTGCATCATAATTGAGACCTCCAACATTAGTTACAATATCATCTGGTTATATATCTGTATTAGAGAATTTGGCTCCTATTTATCGAGGTCTTTCACAGCAATCTTTGCTTTGATGAGTTGTGGAACCACAATTAGTGCATGCTCCTTTTTTAAATTTTAAATTGGTTTGACCCTAGATTATATCACTTAAAATTAATACTTTTTATCCTCTTTGGTACCAGTTATCAAATGTGCTTGAGTTCTATTGTTTTCTGATTCTTTGATGCTTTAAGGATGGTGTACTTTCCTTTAAATACCCTAAAGTCTTCAAATTATAATCATACATGGAGCATTTATAATATATTGAGGCATGTGAGGATTGATTTCCCTTCCGTCTTCATCGTTTGTTATTTACATTAAATCTTCTCTACCTTTTTTGTTAAAAGACATTGTAGAAGCAAATTATTATTAAAATTATCAAAAGTTAATGAAATTGAATTTATACTTTATAGATTGAATCTTAGTTTATTTATAATATAGTAAAATCAATATATTTTGATAATGAATGGATAACTAAAATGCACGTTGGAATTTTTAACTTTAACTATTAAGACATTCTTAATAATCTATTCTTATTTGCTTTTTATATAGATTGTAACTAAGAATTAAGAATTGCCCTACACTGAAAGCGTAGGTGGATTGATTAGTATTTCATTATCATTTTTATTAAGAAATTCCATTTCAAGAGGTAATCCAATTGGACTATTGTTTCTAAAGGGGATCTTACAATCTAACTTCTTGCCCAATTTAAAGGCCATTTGAATAACGGGCAGATTATAAACAGCTAATTTATTGATTGAAGTATACAATTCATCAAGGTTTTGGGACACTCAATGGAAGGAATAGTGATTTGGCTTTAAATTTAAGCACTAATTTAGCCTTAGATTTTTTGATGATTGGAATAAGATGCTGTGATGAGAATGGTACCAAAGAGTCCCTTCTATTCTTTAACGTTGGGAACTTTTAAAGCTATTTTCATGGAGAATTGCTTTTATGCTGGACAGGCAAGCATAAATCGATCATTATAATCATACCCATTGAGTTTTCGAGCTGAATACACATACTCATCTAGATCGTCAAATTCTGTGTTGTTGCATATTACTTATATGCCTATTATCACTGTTTCATTGGATAGATTTTAAAATTAGATATCGTCTTCACAAATATTTCCTGGAATAACCAATCCGAAATTGACAATTTGTTTATTCACATTTAAAACATCTTTAATGTCACCAATAATCTAAGAATGGATTAAAATTAGATTTTACTTTTTTTTAACGTCTTGTTGAGTTGTCTTAAGTCATTTTTTGTAAGAATTATTATTTCTACAATCTAAACAATTCTTGAGAGTTCTCTTTATCGGGAGAAGACGTTGACTATTTTTGTGATTTGTCAATTATTTCCTCTTGAGGAATGCTTTGTTGTTCATTCAATCTATTTGGGCTTTCCGTTAACTAACTCATTTCTTGAACGATTTTTATTTTTTTAACTTTTTATTAAATGTTTTCAGTTAAATATAATTTATATTAAAATCATATAATTTATAATGAGCAGACAATAATTTAGGAATGCAAGAATGAGTCTGTTTGTAGGCAATATTTCAAGATTAGTTGAGTAGAAGGATATAGAAAGAGAATTTAAGGTCCATGGTGATTGCACTGTGGATTTTAGAGTAAAAAATAATGACAGAGTAAATACATATAATAATATATTAGTATGCATTTATTTAATATAAAAGTGAATAAGAAGCAGAAGCTGCAAAAAATGCATTGCATTAAAGAGATTTATAGGGTATTGATATAGGGTTTATGAATTCTGAAAGGGTTGAGAATAAATGTTGAATGGTCGAAAAAGTCAGGCCGATATGATGAGAATAGAGAACCCAGGAGAGATCGACCAAGGGATGATAGAGGGTATAATGGCAAATTAATTATAGATAATCAAGAGGAAATTATGATAGATTTGAGAGAGAGAGGGAGAAGGAAAGAAAACAAAGAAGGAGAAAGTAATTTATATTACATAATTTATTAATCAGCTCCAAAAGTAGAAGCAGAAGTAGAAGTCCTAAAAATAGAAGTAGTCCATAATATCGAGTATCCAGAAGTCAAAGTATAGATAGTGAAAATGAACCTCCCAGAGACAAAATGTTAGAATATCTTAACTATTTTAGATTGAGAAAGAAATTGAAAGAAATGATGAGGAAAACAGACAATGGAGAATATAAGGATTGAGTAGTGAGCATTATAAAATTAATTCAATTACAAGACTTATAGTTGATAGCAGCAATAAAATTATTTATAATTAATAATTTAAATTATTTAAAATAATAATGGTAAAGTATCAATTTACTAGTGAAGATGCTGAAAAATAGATAGTTCAAGTTGCCAAATTATAAGCAGTTATTGATCAATAAGCTATTATCATAAAAAAATTGAAAATGGAAAATGATTTATTAAGGTTACAACTTTAAAAACTATCTTAACAAATAGAATAAACCTAAGAGAAATAGCAATCCAATAGTGATTTATTAGAAATTAAAGAGGAAAATCAAAATAGAGTAAGTTCTACCTTGCCTCTTTTTTAAAATGATAAATTAAATTTTTAAACATAATCAGACATTCTTAACAAAGATTAAAATCTCTTTGCATTAAACTCAAGTACTCAATATCGAAATGATCCTATTCTTAATCCATAATAATAAAATAACCCATTTTAAACCCCTAGTGATTCCTAATTACTAAAATTGGATTTAGTTTCACATTTACAATTTTAATCAAACTAAGTCGAATAAGAAAAGGCATCGTAATAAAATAATAATTAAACATCACTTTTTGGGTCTAATAATCAATCATAATAATAGCAGAGTCTTTTTTCGAATTTCTTAAAAAATCCATCTCATAATTTATTTTCAATTGATCTTCCAAATAAGAATACAAATAATCTTTTTTCAAATTCTGTTCCAAGTACTAATACAAATAATCATTTTTGCAAAGAAGTTAGCAATGAAGACAATCAAAAATAATAAATAAATTCTCAGGAAGATCATGAAGAAGAATCCTTGTTATTTGGAGATCCTTCAAATTATTAATATAATGTTTAGAAGTCTGAAAGTAAAACTTCAGATAAGGGTTCATTATTTAATTAAGAGGAATAAATTAATAATTAGGATATTAAGCAATTAGAAAATAGTAAAGAAAGTTCATTTTAGAATTCAAACTCCTTTTAGGCCAATTCAAATGAAAAATATGAATAGTTTTAAATAATATAAAGGGATGAAGAATCTAATTCAAATTGAGTCACAATATGAAATAATATATATTATTAGTTAATTTTTTTAGTATTCTAGTTTTTCCTAAATAGATGAAATATCATATATTTTAACTTAATAATATGAATAAGTGGACACTTAAATTTGAGAATTAAGCCTTGGAAAATTAATTTTAGTTGAAGTAACAAGATAACCACAAAACCTTTATTTTCAAAGTTATATCTATTTCATCCATTCTAATGCATATAGGAAAACTTGTTTCCGATTCATATTAAAATACTCCTTTAAGGATTGAATTATAAGCTCCAGGATTGATTGTTTCGGTAATCACTTTATTTGTGATATTTAAACATCCATAATATTCTTCAAATATGATGACTTTGTTAAATTACTCCTTTTCTATAGCTTAATTTTGGGTTGACAACACTTATGGTTAATAAAGAAGTTTTGTTCTAGGGTCAAATATTACAGCCTCTTAAATGATTTTGATGATGTCATTGGACTTTTATTAAATAGTCCCACAGATTGTAATACAATGTATGTTAAAACTGTTGATATTGAGTAAATATCAGGAAGAGAATTTAAGAATTGTTACAATCTTATATAGTGTACTTGTAGCAATTAGTGAGATTGTGGCATATTATTTAATAGGCTAAGCAAAAAGAAAACAGTTTTTGTTGACTGTCAAAGAGGATAGATACTGTAAAAAATGTTCATTATTTTAGTACAATATTTGCCAAAATTTATTTCAGTTCCTTTCATCTTGTTTGATTATTAACAAGGTTAGTTTTAACCAATTATATTAAGCAAGTAAAGTAAAATCAAAAGATGGAACGCTAATCTTTGTGATGGTTGTAATTTAAGAAGTTTAATTAGATATATTTATTTTGGAAATTAAACATTAGAAAATTATTTGTTAGAAAAGTTGAGTACAATAAAAAGCTCTTTTGAATAAGGTAACACAATAGAAGAATTTTCATTTACTTTTAGAGGTTACTCATAAATTGATTTCATAATTACGATAACTGATAAAATTAGATTCTTAGTTAAATTCGTCGGGGCAACGTAATGTTCAGTATAAGAGAAAATAGCCATTGATAAAATTAATCATTTTTATCGTTTGATAAGAAAAGTTGTCAAATGCGTTTAAAAACCTTAAAAGTATAAAAGCATGCTTTTTGATATCTCTATTTAATTTATTTCTGGATTTTATTTATATGGAAATAAAGAAGTTCACTACTATCCAGTTGAAGTTCTTAAAAATATAATTAAGTTTGTTGGAGCTACAAATATTTTAATGAATGCTGAATAAACAACTGAAGGCTATAGTTTGATAGGTTCGAAAAATTAGTTTTCGGTTTTTTTTTTATAAGTGTGCAGAATATTAATGATTACACACAGTGAACTTCAATTTATTGTCATAAGAGTTACCATAACAGGACACAGTTAGTTGATATTTGAATTTACTTTGAAAAAGGAAAATTTATAGAAGTTTATTCATCTGTATAGAATTAACAAATTTTTACTATCTTTAGAATTGGTTCTTTTTGAGACGAATATCAATTTTTAGAAAGATTGTTAATTGAAAATGAAGAGAATTTCGTAGGATGAACTAAAAAAATCATCTGAAATTTGATTGCTTTTTATTTATTCTAATAATAATAATTTCTTATATAAATATATATTACTAACAATATAATGGAATACGATTACATCGGTGCTATTAAAATAAAAGATGGGTTATTTTTAGGAGATTAGTTTGCTTCTTAGGTAGATATGTGATTCAGCCTTCTAGGACTTAGAATTTATTGTAACTAATAAGGTTTCCAGAATAGTTAATTGTGCTTGTAAGCAAATTCCAAACCATTGGGAATCAATAGGGATAGTATATATGTCCTTGCCATGGATTGATAACGATACTCAAGTAAAATTTCATATAATGAGGTTATATTCTAATAAGAGGATCTGATAAATTAAGTAATTAAATTTATAGATGATGCATTGAACAATGGAGAAAGCGTTATTGTACATTCAATAAGAGGACACAATAGATCAATAGCTGTTCTTTGTGTTTATTTTATGAAAAAATATAGATGGACATTATACAAGACCTTACAATTTATGCATAGCAGAAGACCGGATTTGGAAATCAGAGCTAATTTTTTTAATTAGCTTTTGGCAATCGAAACTAAATTCTAAAAGAATGGCTTTGGTGCAAAAACCTATAATTGGGAGGAAGTGTTTTCATAAGGAGATCCTGAAGAAATGGTATTGAGAAATACATATTTAAATGCATAACCTCAAGGCGTAGCGGAGTTCAAAGATCATGATTAAAAACCTAAAACTTAAAAGTAAAGTGTATAACCATCAAATATAGGTTACGTTTTGCTGAAAAAATAACTATGTATATACCTCCCTACGAGAAAATAGTATTCAATAAGAAGAAATAAACTTAGCCTATCGAAACTAAATCTTGTCTGACAGGAAAGACACTCTAATATGAATAGCAAATTTAATAATCTCCTCGTCCCTAAACTAATGCAATCTCTCAGACTCAACCTTTATAACCCATTCAACCTGTACATTAAAGGCCATCCTCTTAAGACGTGAAGAGGGTTGTTGTCAAGAGCGACAGTTCAAAGTTACAATAGCTACCTGAAGCCACTTGTAAGTTTTAAGTTAATTTAAGAATCATTAAAGCCCAAGAAGCAAGCCAATAATTTTATGGATTCAGGGGAATAGTTCTTTTTGAAATCGTAACAAAAAATCAATTAAGATCCAAATTAAGGGAATACCTAAAATGAGAGAAGACCTCAAACAGCACCTAATTAATTGAGAGCACCTAGACTCTAAGTCACTCCATATAAAAAGAATAGCACTGGAGGCTAGAGATAATAAGAATTAAGCATTTAAGCCAATGCATAATTTAAACCCATGGGCAATAGACAAAGAGCTCATTCACCAAATGCAGTATATAATGCAAATCCTTATGTTTAAAAATAATTTAAAACTAAGCCTTGGAAAAAATGAGTTTGTATTTATATTCTTTATTAATATATGAATTTAATAGTCTCAACAACCCCTGACAATTCTTTCAACTAATTCAGGATTCAAATCGGATTCTGCTTCTTTGATAGTTAACTAGAAAAGATTTTGTCTCACCATACTAATGTAGGTTTAATCATATTATTTCTCTTGAACTAATTGACCTTCAGTAAACAAAATAAATAAAGCGTAGAGAACAAAAACTCCGCAATCCTAAAAATATACAAATTTTTACTTGTGATGATTTTTATTATGGACTTTTTGTTTATAATTTCCATTGTATTTTACTAGGTTTTTTGTATTCTATAATCTTAGAAATTCCTTCTTTGATGTCTGGAGAAATAGCAATTGCAGAATCCTAATAGAGAATTATCTCTTTTTTGGGATCAATTATTATACTTATCCAATGAGCATTTCTTACATTAATTGGAAAAAAAGAAAAATCATGTTAGTAAATAGGATTTATTGATAGATTAAGTGAATGTTACATTAAATATTAATCTAATTTACTTTGCATTGTTTTTATTCGAAATTTACCTTCTTCTGGCTTCGTAATTTCTATGTTTTATACAACAAATTAATATTTTTTCCCATTATCATATTTTTCTATTACTTATTGATTATCTTAAGGTGTCTAAATTTTGATCTCCTATTATTATTTATCATAATAAGGTTCATATAAATTATTAGGCTGAGGGGGAGGATAAGGAGCATCAGGTATGGTTAATTCCAATGAATCCTTTTCTTCCATTTACAATATATTAGTAGGTAATTATTTTGTCAATGAAGGGATAAAATCAACAAAAAAATAATGATCAGCAACAAAAATCTAATTTAACTAAATTATACCTTCCTTAGCTATGAAAAATATTTCTAAAAGACGCTTGTAAAAAATAATAGATGTTGAGATGTTAACTATCTCTCTTAATTCGCTAATTAATATATAAACTAATAATCTATAGTAACACCGTTCTTTCTGACATTGATGTTTTTGTACGGCCTCAGCATCTCTTCAAGCTTGAGTTATGGTTTATAATTAGCTTCTTTTTTCATTCGTAATAGGATTAATTTTTAAATTTAATAAATATATAATAAAATAATTTTAAGGGTTGAGCTTCAGCTAATTAATTTTTCCAAAAAGTCTTTGTCAATATCTGCTTATGCTCCTATAACAGCCAATTAATACAGAATACTTTCTCTATACTTATTTATCAACTTTTAATTGTAGTCATATTCTTTCCTTCTTAAAGTATACAAGAGAGAAAGCAATAGAAATATCCCACAATCATAACTAAAATTAAATGAAATACAATACCAATTTTCTTATTTATTATAGATTTCTTTAATTTTAAAAACTTTTGAGTTTAAATTGAAGTAATCTAATATTGAATTTATCCCTTTGGTGATCAAAGGATCAATCTTCTCATAATAAGAATCAAAGTAATAGATCACTTTTGTTTGTAATTCCACTACTACACTAACCCAATGAGCTTATTACTAATTTATTGGGAAAAACCAATAATCTTAGTGTTTTAATTGATCATCTGATAAGTTATTAATTTCTGCAAATTATTTTATTAATGAACCAAGTTGTGATGTCGAAAGTACTTCTTTTTAAGGATTTTATTCTATAATCGAACTAATTTGAAAATGATATTATTTTGCAGGTTCCTACTTTGGAGGTTCAACTATATTTACAGGTTTAGCTTAATCTTATATTTCTGGTGCTTATACAATAGGTACTTCTTTTTAATCTTATTAAAAAGTTTATTTAATTTAGCCAGCTTCAACTTGGGAATTGTCCTAATTGACTGAAATTTGATTTGAATTTTATGGTGCTTAAGTTATATCCTAATATTGTCTTTTAGGTTCTTTTCATAATTTAAATTAATACTTTATGTACTTTACTGTTTTACTTATGTAGAATCTTCTCGCGAAGATATTATCTCAGAAGCAGCATATGTTTGTTTTTTATTCGAAGTATCACCTTCATATTTTTGCTGAATAACTTAACCTATTACATACTATTTTTGATTACTTTAAGTTGATTGCAAAGATTTCTCTATTTTTTCATCATCTTATTTTTTGATTTAATCTGGTTAATGTTGTTCTTACTTTTAAATTTCTTTTGATAATTCTTAAGATTCTTGGTTACTTAATGGTTGCTCAAAAACGTTGGATTATTATATTGGAGAGTTAGCTTATATTTCTTAAGTATTATTATGCTATCTCTTTTGATAATTTATTTATTCTGTTTAATTATTATTATGAGTCTCTTACTTTTAAGAGTGCCTTGAAATTTCGTAATCATTATAAAGTTCTTCCTTTGGTTTTATTTTTCTCTATTGATGCTGATAACCTTGACTTTGATTCTGACTTGATTTATCTTAAGAATTCGTAATTTATTGCATTTGAGAATTAGATGATATTATTTCAGATTGAGGATTCTATTGAACTTGAGGTTTATTTTATTTTACTTAAGAATGAAGAGGCTATTAGATTGATACTATTTCAGAATGAGGTACCTAGGATTAATTTTTCTGAGCAGAGTTTTTATTTTATTGTTCATTTTATTCTAGATTATTGTTTTATGAAAGCTTCTAATTTTCCTCAGTACTCTTTTTATTCTGCAATTAACTATTTTAGGAAGATGGCAATTCTTTATTAATAGTTGTTTTAGGTGCCTCCTGAACTTTATTTTACTCTTGAGATGGTGTCTCTTGAACAGTAGGCCTTTTCCAATCAAGTTTAAAAACTATAGGCTACTATTACGGTTAAATTGCTTATTATGATGTTACAATCAAGTCGCCAAAAAAGTAACACGATGCCGCTGCTAACTATATAAATTGAATTCGTAATTACTTTAACATCTGGGTATGCTTTTCTGAATAAGTTCATGAAATATTACAGTTATGAACTTTCTAAAAGCCCACAGTCTTGAATTGTATGTAAGAATTTGTACTCGACTGTTACTCCATAGGAAGGATTTCGATAATTGAAATTTTCCATTAATGTGTATCGATTAGGAGATTAATAATTAATATTCTATCCAAATTTTTGTTTTAATTCTTCCTTAAATTAAAGTTCTTAGTCTTTTGGATTTGTCTGTTTTTGTGAAGGTCTTTTCACATCCTTTCCTTTCATTTATTTATTTTTTAATTTCTATTAAATATATTTTGCTTTTTTATTGTTTAATTTTAATCTGTTTTATAATAATAATAGTATAGATTGTATTGAATGTGTAATTTATGAATTAAATATCATTAATAATTGATAAATGTAACAGGATAAAGGTATCTCAAAAAATTGGCTTAGAATTGATCCTTTTGATACTCCAATTTTAAAAGATGCACCAAAACATCAACCTGAAAAATTTAGCTAATATAAGGAGTTAAAGGATGAATAAGATAATGTGATAGGATTTCTAGTGGATGACTAATAGTATTTTTTTAATGAAGATGGAGGGTATGATTATCATAAAGAAATGTTGTAGATGGATAGATGATGATGGTTGTTATTATGATCAAGATGGTAAACCAGCTGGATGGTTTGTTTTGCACCCTGGTGATGTCGTTCATGAACATTTCTACGATCAAGATGGTTTTTATGTACCTAGTGATGATGAAAATTGTGATTTAGATAATTAAAAATAGTAGAAAGGGGAATCGTAACAAAAAGAGCATCCTGAATAACAATTAAATTGATTTTCACAAATATAGGAAGCATAAATAATATATTATATAAAAATATAGATTTTACCAAATGCAAAACAATATGCTTGAAGATCTCAAAAATATTATGAAAGAAGGCTGGCTAGAAAAAGAATCTCGCGTATTTAAATCTTGGAGAAAGTATTCTATATTATTCATTCGTATAGACGATGGTTTGTTTTAACAACGACAACCTTGTATACATTCAAGTTAGAAAAATAATATAGTAATCCAACAGAGATTATTCCTTTATCAACTATAAGTACAATTAAATCATGTTAAGAAGAAACAAACAAAGAAAATACATTTGTATATTTGTAAATAACATTAGAAAATCGATACACCTGAAACAACATTTTTTCTAATGTCAAATAATAATCAAGAGAAGGAAGCTTGGATTGGAGCCATTGGTAAAGCTATGGTTAAATTGCATATGAAGAAAAATTAAAAAGATGATGATTTCGATTGATTTGTTATTAAATAAAAATAAATATAAAAAGTAATATTTTATTGACTAACCAATCTTAACTCTCATCATAATTTTGCTATCCATACAGATAATATCAAATGCTCTAAAATTAGTAATTACTTAATTCAAAGTTTTTAATTTATTTATTTGACGAAAGTATTCAAGTCTTGTGAAAATACTTTGTTATTGTTAACTTTTAGATGACATCAACGAACTATAATATGATACATTATATTTCTTTTCTTCGTAAATTAATTTCTTTGATTAATTAAATTACAATTGTAAACACTCATTTATTTTCTCTTTAGTATAATTTATTAATAATCCTAACCTTACTAAATTCGGAGTTCTTTTATAGAGATTCTTTTAATTACATTATAATTTATTATTTATTTGTTATTTTTGTAAATTTATTACTGAATTATCAAGACTAATAGTAATTAGAGTTATTTTTTAGTTACAATTAATTTTTGTAAATAAAAATGTCTCTTTTCAATTTTTACTTTAGTAGCATTATTAGTTCTGCTAATGAACAAGAATTTTAGAAAAGATGATGTTAACAAATTAAAAATTAATTTTAATGTTATAAAATTGATATTAAGTGAATAATTATAACACTAAAATGCTGGATTTAGTTGTAGTATGAGTATTGATATGAAATTATTGAATTAAATGGTTTTTTGAATAGTATATTTGAAAATGCATGTTTGTAAAAGAAAATGCCTCAAATTTAAATAAATAAAATTGTGTATTAAATGTCCCAATTCTTACAACCAACCATCTTATTATTGAGAGAAGGCACAGACACCTCATAAGGTAGAGCTTAAATAGTGTCTAACATTAATGCTGTGTAGGCTGTGGCTGATGTGGTTAAAAGCACTCTTGGCCCAAGAGGAATGGATAAGATGATTCAGACAGGTCCAAAAGTGACCATTTCCAATGACGGAGCAACAATTCTAAATTTATTAGAGGTTGTCCATCCAGCTGCTAGAGTCTTAGTCGACATTGCCAAATCCCAAGATGATGAAGTTGGTGATGGTACAACATCCACTACATTGTTGGCTGCAGAATTGTTAAAAGAAGCCAAGCCATTTATTGAAGAGGGAATCCATCCACAAATAGTGATCTAAGGATATAGAAAGGCTTTGGAATTAGCATTAGAAAAATTAGAAGGATTCTCAATAAATATTTCTCGAGATTCTCCATAAGAGAAGAGAGACACCTTATTGAAATGTGCTTAGACAGCTTTGAATTCAAAATTAGTATAATAATAATTAATATTAATTAGTTAGCCAATACTAAATAATTCTTTAGTGAATTGGTGGTATCAGCAGTGGAGAAGTTGGACCCAAATATTTTGGATAGAGATTTGATTGGAATCAAGAATGTCACAGGAGGAAGTGTAACTGATTCATTTTTGGTTGATGGAGTTGCATTCAAGAAGACCTTTTCATATGCTGGATTTGAACAATAACCAAAGAGATTTGAAAATCCAAAGATCTGTTTATTAAATTTGGAATTAGAACTCAAAAGTGAAAAGGAAAATGCAGAAATCAGAATTGAAAAACCAGAAGAATATCAATAAATTGTAGATGCTGAATGGGCATTGATTTATGAGAAATTAGAAATCATCGTTAAAGCAGGAGCCCAAATCGTATTATCTAAACTTCCTATTGGAGATTTGGCTACACAATATTTTGCTGACAGGAACATCTTTTGTGCTGGAAGAGTTCCTTAAGAAGATCTTCTCAGAGTTTAAAAGGTAATTAAATCATATATTCAATCAGGCTACTGGAGGTTAAGTCTAAACAACCGTAAATGGTTTAAACCCTGAGACTTTCGGAACATGTGGATTATTCGAAGAAGTTTAAGTTGGAGCTGAAAGATATAACTTATTTAAAAATTGTCCATAAGTACATTAATCATTAACTATAAACCTTAGTCTAGAACAGCAACCATTGTATTGAGAGGTGGAGCTGAATAATTTATTTAAGAAGCTGAGAGATCTTTGAATGATGCTATTATGATTGTCAGAAGATGTTTCAAGGCCAACAAAATTGTAGCTGGAGGTGGTGCTATTGAATTGGAATTGTCTAGATATCTTAGACATTATGCTAGATCTGTGACTGGCAAGACTTAATACATTGTGAATTCATATGCTAAGGCATTGGAAGTTATTCCAAGAACTATTGCTGAGAATGCAGGATTAAACTCAATTGAAATCATGAATAAACTTAGATAAAGACATGCTCAAGGTGGAGAGGAAGGTAGATGGTATGGAGTCGATATTAATGGTGCATCAGGAGTATGTGATACACATTCTTCCTTTGTTTGGGAACCCAGTCTTGTCAAAAGAAATGCTCTTTGTTCAGCAACCGAGGTTGTTATTTACTTTTATTTTCAAGGCTGCTTGTGCAATTTTATCCATTGATGAAACAGTCAAAAATCCAAAGTCTGATTAAGATACAAAAATGAAACCTAAAGGTTAACCAGGTAGACCACCCATGGGAATGAGAAGATGAATGTTATATTAAAAACAAGATATATATAAATGAATTTTGTAGCTATTTGTTAAATATTCTGGTTTTGATGATAACAATATGTATAATTAAATCATTCTTCTCTTAAGGGTACAATTGCAGGTGCAACAATTTTTAGTACTTCAACCAATCTCCTGTGACAATTCAATACAGCTTAATGATCGCTATCTTAAAATTTGCCAACAGGTCTTTGTCCTAATTATTCAATTTATTTTTAACCTGTGATCTATTTATAGCATACTCTGAATAATCTATTTACTGTCTCTTGATTTGCAATCGATAAGATACGGTCTGCTTGAGCTTCACTCATCCTTCAAAATTTAATTTATATATTTAATAAATCAGGAATTCGAATATATTTTGTTCTCCACACTTAGCCTTTTCTAGCAATTGTATTCTTAGCTTTTCTAAAACATTATGCTATTCCATATCTTCAATGATAGATGTCTATATTAGTATAATCAATTACATTTGCTTTTAAACTTACTTTATATGATTTAGAATTTGGGATCCCTGTTTCTTAATGCCGTAAGATTTATTACTAGCTTGCTTTTCTATTTTTCTAGTAGTTGTTTGGACTATTTTGAATAAATATTGGTATCTTCAAGTATCCTTCACTATTTATGCTATTGGATTGTTTTCAAATCATCAAACCAGAACTTACCTATATTTACTGATTTGGTCTATCATCTAAATCTAATAGATCATTTGTATTTATTGTTACTTTGGCTTCACATTAATTGGGTTCGTTTTGGTCTATTCTTCGGCTGAATTTTAGGCTAATTAAACTAATCCTGTAAATTAATTTATCTACTCGGCTACTGCTAAAGTGACATAGCAACTTATTATTTTTTTTTGTTAATTGGATTAATCCTAATGTGCTTCAGCTCTTTACATCCAACCTTAGAAAATAATCTTCATAATTTGCATATAAGAACCCTTATATTAATTTACTAATTGAGAAGATTTTTATGTATTCTATTTATACAACGTATTTAGCTTTTAAGGTTTATACTTTTGAAGATGTTCTCATTGTGAACTTACCTACTCTTCATCCTAAATGCACAATCATATAAACTCTTTTTTTATTTTGTTTCCATTAGAGTTATTCATAGTTTGGCTTATATTCAATCAAATTGGTAATTGGTTTAATAAGTATGTTAATAATGTCTAATTTCTTTTCTATAATTTATTGTTTTTAGCCTATATTAGTGGTATATTAGTAATTAAATTTTTTCAATTGTGGCTTAGAATGATGAAAACATTTAAAGATAATCAAAATCTGTGATGCATCTAGATGAAAAAGAAGTTTAACTGTCAAATTAAATTATAATTTTGGAGCAAAAATTCTTAAGTATATAAAATTCTTCTAATAACAACAACATATAGGAGTGGAATTGTATTTTACTTTTTTAATATTTTTTGGTTATGATCTCTTATCTTTAAAAGGTTGAATAGAATTAAGCTATCTTTTTTTGATTGCTTCATATCCCAAGAATAATTTATTGCGTTATACAATACCAAAAATATTGACTTGGATCATCAGGTTGATTTCAATTACATCTTTTTTACATTGCAAATACAAAATCAATTTGAGTCCAAACAATAGATCGATCTAACTTTTTTGCAGTCTCTAAATGATTAATTGATGAATTCTAATCTGTCAAAGAATGCAATTGTAAATATCCTTAGAATGTTGTAATGATAATTTATTGGAATAATCGTTTGATGAGACAACAAGACATTTCTTCCTCTCTCGTTTTGGATGGTTATTGAACATGTTTTCATAGTTTTGTATTATATTATATATATATATTTTCTTTATTCTCTTTGTTTTACTCCCTTATTCTGAGTTTTTCTCTGCTTTTGCATCTGTCAGCTGTTCTCAATTTGAATTCTTTGAACTCTGTAAGTGGTTTGTTGGACTTGAAGATCTGGAATTTGACAGGATTGATTTGCATTCTTGGTTTCGATTTTGATTTAATCTACTAAATGGGTTATTTTATTTTTTGATTGCTGAGATCAATTGACTAAGATCTATATCTATGAGTTAGGTTAGTAAAGTAGGAGGATCTTTTAATTTCGCTTTAACTAATGGAATAGTGTAGTGAATGAGTTTCTATTTATCTTGGTTTTCTAAACATTTGTAATTAAATTTAAATTATTAAATTAACATCTCTATTTAATTTAATATGTAAAAAGTGATCACTCCTGAAATTGTGAGAACATTCACAAACCCATGTGATAAATTTTTATGCAAACCTTCAGATGAAATTAAATTTATTAAATTCATACTCAGAGATGCTGATGATAATTTTATTTTATTTGACTTTGATAATGACGATGAAAATTAATAATAAGAAGTTTTGAGTTACCAATTCACACCACAATATTTTGATATCAAGACTTTGGGAGCAACCAAAATATTCAAGACTTTCGATAAGCCATTAAAGAATTTGCTCCTTATTGATAGGTATTTAACAAAAACAAACTAGATTCTATTTTAAAAACAACCTCATCAAAGAGTACGAATTTCGCTTTCCTTTCTGCATACCCCATTCAACCAATACTTGGGAATCCATGTATGATCAACCCGCATTAGGGGCTAACTTAAAAGATCAGATGCTCCTGAATCCATGGGAAACCAAAAGTGATACATTTCTATTTATTGATGGAAAATTGGCGAATCATGAAAGAATAGAGTATGATTTTAGTGGAGATCAAGAAGATTTTGATTGAAATATACATAGTTTCTATTGACTTTAATTAAATTAATGAATTCATTGCAATAAAAGTTGAAGCTTAATATCGGCACTCAGACCAAAACAGACAGTTCTTTACTGCCAGATATTGTTTAAAAGAGTCCTAGAATGGTCCTTCGGAATCTACAGTCAACTAAATTAAGGAGTCAAGAGTACATAAGCACAGAAAGAGTCCGAGAAATGAAGGATGCCATTGTATCTAATCATTCAAGATAAACCTCATTATCAAAAATGAATTTATCTTAATGTAAATTTAGGATTAATAAATTGGCTAATGATGATAATCGTGTTTGTCTGCCTAATTTTAAGAAATGGAATAAGGAAAAGGCTAAAAAAATGTTATGCGATTACATAAAGTAAAACAATAAATATACAAATAAAATAATTGTTAAATTGCCTGAGTATGAGAAAAGAGCTCCATTTATCACAGAGTAATTTTCATTCATTGAGAAAATACTGCCTCAGAATTAAAAGTTCAGAAAGTAAATAGGGTTTAGTGAAGAAAGCATTTTAAGAAATAATTTATTACTTGAAAAAATGCTATTAGAAAGATTGCTATGAATTCTGGTTTTATACTATTTATGTATTATTATGTAATTATCTCAATCGGTGAAATAAAAGAAGTCATGGGCTGCATTATCATATAATCTCATGCAGAAACAACCAACTATTTCATAGTAAAATGCTTACGTCCATAACTAAACACAACAGGGAACCAGAAATTTCTGATATTCTTTCTATACCATGCACCATAGAAAAGTCTTTTGAATAAGTATTCTTTGGGTCCTCCAAACATATAATGGAAATTATGGTGTTGGTTAGATAATGATCTTGAGTGTTAAATGAACCCCTTTGAAATTAAATAAACAAATGTACTCTCTCATAATTAAATTTGTCATGATAATTAGACAAATTGTTCTTGCTATTATGTGCCATATACTCTGCTCTCTCTGGCAAATGTCTCAAACCACCTCTGAATGTTCTGAATTCATCAGATTTGTATTCGCTAACATATGTCAACCCTGCACCTTTGGCGTTCATTTTTTTATTTAAGATATTAATTATTTAATTCGATAAGTTAAAGTCAATATGAAAATATTATAATTATTTAACCATATTCCTAATCTAAATGAATTCAAGCATATCACCAATACTCCAATATTCCCATTCAATTTTTTAATCACTAATCAATTAAGTATTTTAGAAAAAGTATAATTTAATTTAATATATATACATAAATGTCATTTACTTATGCTTATTAACCTGAATTGATAAGAGCATCTTAAAAGGATTCAGAGATGATTCAATCGATCTATCAAAATATATGCAATCTTTTGGAATATTTTGTTTCAACTAGGTAAATCTTCAATAAACTCAATACTATCAAAATGTTAAGTAATCTGACTTATTATTTATTGACATACTTGCGAGAAGTCAAAACTATAGGAGAGGAATATACAAACATCTAAGTTTTCAATTATTCTGACTATGATGATCATTTCGTACCTTTGCAAAAAAGAAGGAAAGTGTTATTTATAGTGTTACAATTACTCTCGTTTTCAATACCAAAGTTAAGATCTAGATAAATAATGTATTAGTAATAACAGTCGGCAAACAAAATGCTTAAGAATTTGCCAGATATCAATGATGTATTAGAAGGAATTTAAGACTTTCACTTAGCATTATTTTTAATCCAAGGCTCTTACTTTGAGATAAGCAAGAGATTAACTTAAATCCAATTCATTTTTAATAGAATACCTCCAAATCACAATATTAAGTACAAAAGGATTGGTTAAGCTTATTTAATATTACTGATTCTGCAATTCATTAGAAGTTTGTACAATTTTGTTTTAAAGATTAAGAATGAGAATATGAAAGATCAAGTGAATAAAGAAAGAAATATAACAACAAATGAAAATGATGATAAATTTACATAATGTTTAATTTGTTATGATAATGCAACAAATGTGACTTGCACTCCATGCGGACATTTATATTGTTGGGATTGCATTATGCAACAAGTTACTTTGAAACAATAATGTCCAATATGCAGATAGGATTGTCATTTATAATAATTAATATAATTGTACAATTATAATTGAATAATAATAAATTTTAACAGAATATTATAATTTTTAACGTATAATTAAAATGATCCACGAACAGTATAGATTCTTCGGCAAAGAATTGGTTAATTCATCGGGTGAATTCTAAAAGGAAAACACAGACAGAAATAAACCAAAGCATCTTACTGTATTACCTAGATATCTAAAACTAAATTTATGGTAGGAGGAGAAAGAAAATAAAATGGAAGTTGAAAATAATACTCAACAATTATGTTCTTTTGATTAACAAATGCTTAAAGATCCTTAGTTCACTCCTTTGTATAATAAGGAAATATATACTTATTTGTTGAGTTAAGAAGAAAAATATTTAGTTAGTACTAATTACATGAATGAACAATAACAACCTGACTTGAATGCAAGAATGAGAGCAATTCTTTTGGATTGGTTAATAGATGTCCATCTCAAATTTAAATTAAGAGATGAGACCTTATATGTTACAACATATTTAATTGACAGATTTCTTAATTTTAAGACTACAACCAGATAATAGCTTTAGTTAGTTGGAGTAGCTTCGTTATTTATAGCTTGTAAATATGAAGAAATATATCCACCTGATTTGAAAGATTTTGTGTACATCACTGACAATGCCTACACAAAATAAGATGTCCTTGAAATGGAAGGATAAATATTATAAACATTAGATTTCTCCATAACCTAACCATCAAGTTATTGTTTTCTTTAGAGATTTGGTAGAATTGCAGGCTTAGATACTAAGAATTTATCCTTGGCTTAGTACCTTCTAGAGCTGTCAATGATTGACATCAAATTTATGAACTATAAACCATCGTTTCTATCAGCAGCAGCTATTTACTTAGTCCACAAAATAAGGTATCAGAAATATATTTTCATAGGAAGACTCCTCAATCTTGGAGTGAAGAAATGTAAAAAATGACTGGTTATAATGAATAGGAACTTAGATATTGCGCTAAGGAAATGTGTCTTGTATTGCAATCTTCAGACAAATCAAATTTATAGGCTGTTAGAAAAAAGTTTGCTTAGCCTAAATATTAAGAAGTATCACGTATTAGAGTAGAAAGGCAAATTAAATAATAAAAATGAATAGTTAATTCATTTCTAGTTAAAATGTTAAACATCTATTAATTTATATCAATTTTTTTATGACACCGATCTTCTTTTTGTATTTGTTACTTATATTATATAATTATTATTTGAATACAAGAGACTCTTTAATCTCTATTGAAGTTTATCTTAATAGATTTAATAGCCATCACTAATTATCCCCAATTATTAGAAATTTTGATTGTTAATATTATTAGATTTATTATTATTAATGCTACTATTGCCCTTATTTAAATTGCATTAGTTTGTAGAATTGTATGAAGGAAAGAAGGAATTTTAAGTTTGAGATAATTTTTAAGCTTATTGAACTTATTTCATAAATGGTGTTTTGTGATTAGTTGTTTTACTCAATGATCTTTATTTATAGGAATGTGAAGTAGTACTTTCAGCTCTAATATGATTATTTTCAGTATGAACTCTAGCACCATTTTGATAAATTCGAGATTTAGTTGTTGTAAATTGCAAACTATTTCTTAATTTTGTCATAAAGTTAAATTTACTATTTTCAAAATTCATTAGATTTGCTTTAATCTTATTTAATTTATCTTTTTTCATTAATTTATTTTTTATTAAGTAATAACATGTAGTTAATGTGCAATGTTTATTCTACTCTAATTATTGAAATAGGTTGACTGTTTCTATTTGATTCTCTTCCAACTCTTTAATAATTAGATGTATTGGAATATCATCATGGACCTTCAAGTATTCATCTTCAAAGATGAGATTTTATGATTCTAAGAAATTCATTAGCTCATTAAGAGTAATTCTTTTGTTTGGATCAATGGTAAGCATAGTTTCTAATAATGAACAAACTTACTAAGAAATTGGAGAATTTATTTAAAATTGTGATTTCTTAATTTTATTTTTCAAGTCATTATTATTAGTTATATTATCGAATGGCAATTAGCCTTGCAACATTTGATAAAGTATTAGACCTAAGCACCACATATCATATTTTTATCCATCAAATTCATAATATAGCGAGTTTAACATTTCAGGAGATTAATACGATAATTTAATTGTCGAGTAATCTATGTTTGCCTATTAATCCATCTTAATAGCCTGACTAAAATCGATAATCTTAGGCTTTCCATTTTATAATACGATGTTCTCCAATCTTAATTTACAATGAACTATGTTATTTTCATGCAAATACGAAACTCCTTTGGCAATTTACTGCAAATATATTAATGATTAGGCCTCTGAAAATCAATAAATTATAATTATGATACTTTTAGCATTAGTTTAATTTATGTTTGAGGTCATCTCCTTCTCCAAATTCAAAAATCATGTAAATATTGTATGTAGATTCCAAAATCTATATTAACTTGATTGAAATTACTTCATATAATTGTATTACATTCTAATGCTTGATCTATCTCAGTATTTGAATTTCATTCTCAAGGTTTTATAAATCTCTATTTAATTTCAGATTCTTTTTCTCCAATATTTTGATTATAACTTTCTCATTCACTAATTAGTGTTTTGCAATAACGATTTTTCCATATTTGCCATTTCCTAATAACTAATCTTATCCATTATTATAATATTCTATACCTATAATATAATGTTATATTTAAAAAGACATTAAATTATATAATCAATAATTAAACAGAGTAATCATCACTATTTTCTATTCCTAATTCAATATATCAATTTTCTTTATCATCGTTCTCTATTATTTATTCTATTCTTAAAACATTATAAATAGCATGCATTTATACTTATTTTTAAAACACTTAATATTAGAGTTCATAATTTTATCCCGATATTTTTGAAAACCGAATTATTTTCTTTGAACCTTCAATTGCATAATTTTGTCAATTTAAATAATCAAAAGATGCCCAAAATCATTAATAAATTTGGAAAAAAATTTTTTACTTCCATAAAATGAACATTGAAATTTTCAACATCTATTTTTCCTAAAAACTTTAGTTTTTCATCTATTTCATCATGATCCTTTAGTCATACTTCTGACTGAATATAAAATTTTGGCTTATCTTAATGGATACCTTCTTTTTTATATATAATTTTTAAGAATCATTACATTGATTATTTCTTCTTAATAAAAATTTCTTAAAAGTCATTGTAAAAATAAGACAATCTTTGTGTTTATTATTATTATTTTTATGAATACTCGTGTGGTTTATTTAAAAAATTAAGTATTTACTAACACTCATATCCACAGATATAATTATATTTGAGAATTCTTTTCAATGTACTAATTTAAAAGAATCTCTAATTGGTATATAAAATATTAAATTTATAATAAATCATCTTCTACTAAGCAATGAAGAAACAGAAGAAACAATCTTTTTGGTTTCATCATCAATGTTTGCGTAATTATCTTTTGCAATTTTGACATATTTTGTAATTTTACTATTGCAATCAGTCAAACACTATCGTTCTTTATCATTCATCCACTCGTTTTAGATGTCAATGCATTAATTGGTACATTATTCATAAAAGAAATCCTCGATTTCTTATAAATCCAATAAATCTTATACATTTCATTTGAATGTACGCTCCTAAATAGGTAGCGAGTGCTCTTTGATCAATTTAACCACGACTCTATCTTATTTTCAGTTCCTTCTATTAATGGAGATTTTATTGCTGCTCAGCAAGTTTCTAATCAAACAATTTCTTTCTATAAGATGAAAACATATAACCACAAAATTAAATTTAATGTTATAAGCTTATTTAAATACATTCCTAATAAGTATAGAGTTGTTTAATTTAGAACTTGGAATTATTAGAAAGGAGGAATCATTTATAGTGAGAGAAGAAATCAGAGAAAATGCCACTTGGAGTGATTTAAGATAGAATCGAATAAAATAGATAAAGGAGGATCTTGAAAGTGGGAACATCAATGTTGATTCTGAGATCATTGAAGAATCAGGATAAACTCTACTTACATAAAGCATAGTGATAGATAGATATGAAATATTCCTATTGTGTTTATTGTATTAAGGTAAAGCGATTAGTACATTCCGTAGCAAATGTAAATTAATAGACCTACGAGGGAATGAAGCCAGTTCATTTAGCAGCAAGTCTAGGCAGATTGAAGATGCTATAGGATTTAAAAAAGTATGGAGCTGAACTAGATGCAAAAGACGAGATGGGCATGACACCTCTAGACAGGGCAAAATTATACAACCATTCTGAAATTATTGAGTTTTTGAAATAATGAATAATTTTATTTATAAATCCTTTCAAAGTACAATTCTTTATTTAGTCATAGACCTTATTTGAAGTATCTATTACCATTTATTGAAAATCAAGTATATTATTTATTTGCTGTAAAAAATTATTATTAAGTTAGAATTTAAAGGTTTTGGAATACAAATCAAAAGTGAGAGAATAGAGTAATCTTTATACAAGGAAAGAAGTAGAATAAGTTAAGGTTTATAGATCATTATGATTTAATAATTAAATCTTATGTGTTTTTGAATAATGTTATTTAATATTATGTCTTCATAAATTATTTAGGGTATAAGCACATTTAAATTCATTAAGAGTTTTTAGTTCTGTGATTTCTTCTTTTTCCAATAAATTATCTTTAACTTAATTAAATTGTTCCATTAATCCTTTACCATATATTTACAAACTCAACTTATTTTGTTGCTTAATGAAGTACTTTTCATAAAATTCTACAATATCCTTTAGATAAATTAAGGATGGTTACCTTTTACATTATTTCATCAATCATAGCAATGGCAATCTCTTTCTCTTCTAATTAGAGATTGTTTCCTCGAATCTAACTCCAAATGTAAGCACTTTCATCATACAGTGATTTATCCTTCTCTTAAAGGGCAGATTTCTAAATACAATATAATTATATACAGCTCCGTTTTTAATGTTATCCAATTAATCATCAGCTAATTATAATAAAACATTATGGAATTATTTCAAAAAGTCTTCAATATGTTAATTCACAACATAAGGCATCTATGCTGTGCCTTAAACGATTATGGCAGCTCCATCAATGCAACCAATAGGTATGAATCTCATAAGAGCAACATAACCCAATTATCTTTCAGTTCTAAGATATTAGAATGCATGGTTATGGAAGAATTATTGTATAAGATTCATAATAGCAAAATTCTTTTTATTTCTGTGTCCAATTTAATAATAATTGATTGTGGCACCATTTACATCATTATTATCACCTCCCTTGTGAACTAAGGGAACAACAACGTTTTTGTTAGTGAAGTCTCTGATATTAAAAACATGCGGTTCTTCTGAAGTATGACTACTAGATTTATGGAATACTTTCCTAATTGTATGTAGAAGATCTTCTACTTCAGATCTCAGAATGTTACCACTTACAAAGGATGATACTCTAAAGTTAGAAAAATAGTTAGAATGGAATTCTTGTAGGCTTTCCAAATCTAGAGTAGCCAATTCTTCTTAAAACAATTGAGAAGTATAATATTATGCTTAGACAACTTAATTTAAATATTCTGACATAGCAACTCTGAATAGTTTGTCTTAATAAATATTGTTGTAATAGATCATCAATTTTTACTTCACTTAATAGAATGAATCATATTTTAGATTATTAATGGATTACAGAACTTTCTCAAAGAATGATTGATAATGATCAGACCATCCATACAATTCGAGTGATACTCCTTTGATACTTGGAGTAAATTGGAATTGATATCCAGCATCGATGGCTTCTTGGATTTCTTGATTCAAATTATCAGTAACAAGAGTATTAAATACTTGAATCAAGAGTTTATCCTTTAATGAATTGATGGATTTAGGAGTATTGAACATAACACCTGTAAATATTTGTGGTACTTAGAATTATCTTTGCAATTTCCACCAAGCCTTAGTTTCGACAGTTCTTTTGATCATAAGTGGATAATGATTAATGGCCTCGTACTCCTTTTCATGTTAAATACAGTCTTCTTTGCTTTTAAATACTAATGGGGCTTGTATAAATGAGGTTTATTCTCTGCAAAGAGATTTGATACTAAAATCTTTAGGAATGAAGGTGTTAATCTTGGGTAATAACAATGGCAATTATTTGCTTTTTACCCAATCAAAGAGTACAACTTTAGTGGTAACAGCACTAGACAATTTTTTGATCTGTTCTCTAGAGAGAGTCATGATTTCATATTCTAATCTGTACAATTCCGATGATTATTTAAGATTAGTGAATTTGGGTGAGCCATGGAAAATCACAAGGTTTGATGGGTTGAGCATTTCTGTCAAATAGTTATAGATAATCTCAGGTTAGAATTCCTCATACAAAAATTCAATGCTCATTGCATCAGTATAATCAAAGTAATTTAAATTATGGGCTATTTGTTATACAGTTGGATAATGATTGTTATCTAGATAGTTGTATTGTGACAATTGCAATTATTTGTATTGTTACCAGATTTCTTCTAAGTATGGTGTGTAATTGATTTCATTCTTATCCACTTCTTGAAAGAACTAGTCTAACATATTGTTAAAGTATCCAGTAACAGTTTCAGCTACTTTGAGTTCATCCACTCCTTCAATCAACTCAATTTCAATAAGAAAGAAAGTGAAATCTCCATTTCCTTCTAGGAATGTACCTGCATCAACATTCAAAGCCATCTTTTGTCTAACTAAATAATCAAGTAATCCTTCTTTATGTTTTGATTTAATTAATGATGCTATCATAGGTAAGGTCTTGCTTTTTTTAGCACTTCTAGGAGAGTCTAATTGATAAGCTAAGATCAATTAGTTTTTGTCTCCATTAGTCTTATACTTGACCATAAGACCAGTTTTCTTTAAGGGTAAATGTAACTTTGATCTTTTTTTCAAATTCAAATTTGGTATTTATGAAAAATCACTCTATTCTCTAATCCATTTGGCCATATCAGGATAATTTGATTTGACCACCAAACTCATTATATTTGCACTATAGAATTGTGAATGAAATTTTACTAATTCTTTCATTGGGTCTTTCAAAGTCTTCAATGAACCTATTGTGAATCTACCTATTGGTTTATTTGATAAAATCTAGAATAGATGAGAGATCTTCCATAAATCACCTGATACTGCAATCTCATACTCACTATTTACTGCATTGACTTCTCTCTCCACCATACTCGAATCCAATAAAGGATCAATGAAAAAATGAGCAAACACTTGCAATGCCTCCACTACTCTCTCATTGTTTATTTTCATATAGTAATTAGTTTCTTCTCCTCTGGTGTAAGCATTTGTAGATCCTCCTCCCTCTGCAACCAACTTTTAGAAGTATCCTTCCTAAGGATAACTCTTAGATCCTTGAAATAACATATGTTCCAAGAAGTGAGCCAATCCTGGGTACTCATCTGGTTCTGTCCATGAACCCACATTCACACATAATGCTGCCTATGCAATTTTGGCTTCTGGATCTTGTATTACCAGTACCTTTAATCCATTGGACAGAGTGAAGTACTAGTACTCATTCTTATCTATTATAGGCAATTTCAAGTTGGTGGCTTCCTTATAAGCTTTCTCTTAAAATATTGATTTGAGATGAATTAATTCTTCGTCGATTTGCTTATGTTTCGATGATATCAAATCTCTTTGAGTCTAAACCATTGCAACTGCGCTTTGTGGTTACCATATCTAAAATATACTGTTAATCTTAACATAATCTCATATAATAAAACAATACTATTAACATCTAATACAATAAGCACCAACATCGCTATTAAACAAACTAGTAATGCTCCCACTATTATAAACATGGTCTTCTGTTTATTTTTGTGTTTTAACTTTGAAATACGCCTCTCTGTTTATGAAATTGGAACGTAGTGCATTTATCAATAAAAACGTATTAATTATAAAATTGAATTTATACATTATCTAAATTCTTATTTTATCTAAAATATTCATCTAGGTTTAACCAAGTATCACTCTTATTAATGAATCTTCCAAGTTCTCACTGAAACCTCATTAAATTATTACTCTTAAAATATAATTCTTTAAGACTCCAATTTTATATTTTTAGTCAAATACAACTCTGCATCAATCAGACTGGTTCAAATCACAAAACTTAGAAATTTAACTGATAATTTACAATATGAATTCCGATTAATTCTATATAGAAGTATATTTGATTATATATATGAAATGATAACATTATTTCTTATTTTAGAATATTGTATTATCCTGAAATAAAACAATTTTATAATTCAATCTATTGGAAGTTCATTTAATATCTTCTATTAAGTAGATCTAGAGTCTGCCTTAATGAATTTAATTAATAAGCAACTATAATACACCCCCGGAATTATCATTAAGCTTCCAACTATCAAAAGGGAAATGTATTGCTGATATTTATTTGGATTTCTCATTAAAAATACAAGTCCAAAAATAACGAAAATAACACCTAATAAAAATAGAAATACAGTTAATGCCACGACCTAGAGCATAAATATACTTTTACTTTAAGAGGTATGATATTAAAATCGTATTTTTACTCTGGTTCTTACTGTTGAATGGAATTACTGGTTTGATCCATGTCATTACTCTAGCTGTCCTCATGCTTCGATGTTGGAGTATCCTTATACGTTTCATTAATTTCAATTTCTTCAAATTGTTTAATCTTATGCTTTCTTTTGTTATTCATTATAAATAGAAATAAATATAAATATTAATACTTTGATTCCCAATTATATATACAATGAAAATAAGAACAGAATATTGAATATTCCAAAAAATAATTTAATCCCCCTGAATTAAATATGTAAAAAATATCATAAAAATAAAGTAATTTGCACTGAGCAGTTCAATTGCATGACGGCTTCCTGCTCTTTTGCTTATCAGATAGCAATTTATAAATAGAAGAAGCAATATTCTTTCTTTACCTTTCTGATTGTAATGGCTTGTCATGATAACGACAACTCAATACTATATTAAAATTGATAAATACTAGCTTTGGGATCTGATGATGTATTGCTTAGATTGGTATTGATATTCAAGATAGATTTTATTTACTTCTTGGTTTTGAACTGAGAATCCTCTTAATTATTTGTACCTTAAAAACACAATTAGGAAACTAATGGAGCCTTCTATATTTGAAGCAGTTTTTCAAGTTCTATATATTTTTTATGTTGCTTTTGTATTTCCTTAGGAAGACCAGCAATAATCCATGGATGTTTAAGTGCATCTAAGGGTTGCAAACGATTTTAAGGTTCCCAAGCGAAGCATCTCAATAGAAAATCGACCAAATCCGAATCCTCAGTTCTTAATTTGTCATAGAGACTAACTGAACTCGGTTTTCTGTAAGATTTAATGTTTTTCTTTGGATGCCCATCCTCATCAAAGAAATACTTCCTTCTTGGACATTTCTATGCAAAGTCTACTGAAGGGGCTCCAATAACTTCGATAATCAAGTTAATTTATTCGATTTCATCCTCTCCTGGAAATATTGGAGTACCAATATACAGTTCTGATATTAAACAAGCAAAACTCCACATATCAATCTCAATACCATATTTCAATCCAAATATTACTTCAGGTGCTCTATAGTATCTGCTCTATAAGTATGTATAAATCTATTGGCCAACAAAGCAACCTGATCCAAAATCAACAAGTTTAATTCCGCTTTTTGAATTATCTAACAACATCACATTCTCAGGCTTGATATCACAGTGTATGATCTTATGTTTATTCAAGAAATTAAGGGAATTCAAAAGTTGAATGCCAATTTTCCTTGCTAATTCGTGATCAATCCCCTTGAACCTTTGTTTTTAAATTAACTCAAATAGGTTTTACTCCAATTTCTCAAATACTATGCATTAATGCCCTCGAAATGTAAACTATTCGATATTTCTAACTATATTTGAAAGCTAATCTGTGTCATGATCCTTGATATATTAGAGGATGTTGGCCTCAATAATTGCTTGCTTCTTTAATTTGTCTTGACACTTGATTACTTTCAAAGCATATAACTATTAAGTTTTATGGTCCAAGACTTAGAATACTTAACCAAAACTGCCTTAGCCTAACAAACTGAGAATTTCATATTGATATCTGATGTGATCCTTGATATTATAAGAGTAATCTCCATTAGGCTGGTCGACTAGACATTTGGGTTATTTATAATAAAAAACCTTGAGAATAATGATAAAATTAATACTTATTTTATACCACTCAATTCTCTTTGTTCATTTCTTGTTGTATTATATAACTTAAGAAATTATTCAGTTGTGAGAGGAAGTTTGTGTAATTGACTCCTGTTGCTTAAAAAACTGTGTTGATTTTCTTTTTCTGATGGGGACCTAATTTTATAGGGTTGGAGCATGCTTTTGAGTGAATTGGTTTTGCTATTATTTATTGGGTATTTTTGTTGCAGTTTACGATCAGAAGAGAGAAATGAAGTATTTGGACTGACACTCTTAGGGGATGTGTCCAATTTTTTGGTTGATTAGTGATTATCAAACTTTCTCCTAGTGGAAAGAGGATAGTTTAAATAAGAATTAGATGTGAGTTATGAAATATCTAAGTGCACCGAAAATTTCTTCTTATGTTCAAACTTCATCTAATATTGATCTATTATTCTGTTAAATTTTTAATGAACTTAAAAGAATCAGAATCTATAAATGATTTTTTTAAAGATGACACTAAATTCATTGGAGAATATTCAATGCAGGATTACAAAGTACTCAGAGGATATATACCAGGCTTTGGACAGGATCTTAGACTTTATTATACCAAGTTGGATCCTCCGAATAAGAAGGCATCCATTTGCATTATTCATGGATTTGGGGAACATTAAGGGAGATTTCTACATGTAACACAATAAAAAGAGATTTGATTAGGTGGCTGACTTTTTCGCTAAAATGAATTTTGTTGTGCACTTGATTGATTTGAGGGGTTTTGGATTTTCAGGAGGACCAAGAGGTTCGCAGTCAATAGCAGATCTTCAATTAGATGTTGAGGTTCTGATTAGATAAGCATCGAAGGATTTGCCCTTATTTTTATATGGACACGCAATGGGAGCACTTGTTATTATAAGTTTATTAATTCGGAACCCCAAATTGAAGATATCAGGGGTAATATGTACTGCTCCCACTCTAGGATTTCCATTGAACAGAAACATTGGGCCATTGAAGTAATTTGTGATAAAGAACTTTGGACATTATTTAGAAGTATTTTTATTCTTAAATCCTCTGTAGGACTTAGTTATTAATACAAATGTTAATCCAACAAGTTTGAGTAAGAATAATTAACATATTTAAAGAATTTTTGAGGATAGATTGGTAATGCCATTTCTGGGAGTGGGAATGGCAAGAAGCATTTATAAAACATTGCCTTTTATCTTTAAAAATTCTCATTAATTTTAATACCCAATAATAATATTTCATGGTAAATAAGATACGCAGAGTAGTTATGAAAATAGTGTTCAATTCATCAATTAAGTAGGAAGCAAAGATAAACACATAAAATTGTTTGATGAAGGATATCATGAATTATAGCATGACGAGGAATTCTAGAGTATAAAACAGTAATTGAGTGAGTGGATCAAGATAAGACTGGAGAGAAGTGGACCATTTGGTAAGTATTGTATTAATAAAAGGAATATTGTCATAGCCAAGATTGTTGATTGGGATTCCTGTGCAGAAGAATAGAAAAAAGTTGATTATATTTTTGATGATCTTGTTGTTTGCATACTTTTTGACAGTGTTCATTAAGAAAGGGAAGTTTAAGAGAGTGTAATACCCATTTGTTCCTATTCTGATTTTGTATAACAAATTGATTAAGAAATAATTAAAATGAAAATTAATATTATTTATATCAATGGAGATTGACCACGAATTGACTCCTTTCAATATTAAGAAATTGGTAAATAATGGACACACAACCAGAGTACTCTTCGAATCTGAACAAGATACTTTCATTTGCGAGATGTAAGTCTCTTGGTTAATTGTTAAGCATTGGACCAAGTTTTCAATAATCACCAGAATGCCAAATAAATATCAAATTAGATGGTAATGAAATACTCAAGAGAGACATTCACAATTTGTTGAAGCATTTGATATTTACTGAGACATATTAGAAGCAATCCTTCACTGTGATTTTTGATACTTGTCCTCCCTATTCCAAAGCATTTAATGCCTTGTATTATGCAGTGCTATTGCATGGAGTGAGAATGAAGGATTCATTTGCGTCGTGTTCAGCTGTACTCTATTATCATGTAATTTACAGTTTTTAGATGAAAACAGAAGACTTGTTGTGGATAGAAGGGAGAAACAATGGAGTGCAAAGTTGAATTTGGTTTATTCAATTAATTTATAACAAATATTGTGTTCGGATGTGATGGGACAATTCAACAATGATGATTTGGGGTTGTTGATCTCTGGCTGTATCAGCGGATGCAATCAGATATATAATTTTATTAAAGATCTCTGAGCATATAAATTTGATTCTAGATTTTAAACATATAAATAATTAATTGTTAAATATATTTCAATGGATTAAGCAACATTCAAGGCAATAAAAGTGAAACTTACAGATTATGAAATTTTGTAAACTCTGGGCACAGGTTCATTTGGCAGAGTCCGATTGGCCAAGAACAAATAAACTGGGGAGTATGTCGCATTGAAAATGCTAAAGAAAGCTGAGATCTTGCGATTAAAGCAAGTAGATCACATTATATCTGAAAATACAATCTTGTCTAATATAAGTCATCCCTTCTTAGTACACTATTTTACTATTTTAGATTAAAATGTTAGGGTTTACGTAGGATGAAAGATATCTCTATTTCCTCCTGGAGTATGTGCAAGGTGGTGAACTCTTCACTTACTTAAGAAACAAGGGCAAATTGGACAATGAAGAAGCAATGTAAGTTTTATTAAATAAAATTAGATTTTATGCTTCTCAAGTTGTTCTTATGTTTGAATATTTACATTCCAAAAATATTGTTTATAGAGATCTTAAGCCAGAGAATCTCTTGATTGGATCTGATGGTTATCTCAAATTAACTGATTTCGGGTTTGCAAAATAAGTTGAAGGTAGAACCTACACTTTATGTGGCACTCCAGAATATTTGGCTCCTGAAATTCTTCTTAACAAAGGTATCATACCATATCCCATCTAAATCAAGGTCATGGAAAACCAGTTGATTGGTGGTGTTTGGGAATCTTGATTTATGAAATGTTGGCTGGAATAGATCCATTCAATGATGAAGATCCTATGGCTATTTACCAGAAGATATTAAAGGGAAAAGTTAAATTTCCCAGAAATTTTTAACAGTAAATAAATTTAAGTCATTTTTATATAGAGAAGCCAAATCTTTAGTCAAAAATTTTTTAAGTGCAGATTTGACTAGCAGGATCGGTAATCTCAAAGGAGGAGCCAATGATATCAAAATGCACAGGTGGTTTTAGCCCATGGATTGGGAGTTTCTGATTCAAAAAAAATTATAACCTAAATATAAACCAGTAGTTAAGTATAAGAATTAATCTATAAAGGAACAAGGGGGATACCTCTAATTATTCTACTTATCCTGACAGTACTGAGTTACCTAAACCAGTTAAACCTACTGATGACCCTTTTATTGGATGGTGAATATGATATTTTAAATAAAATGATTTTTAAATTCAAAACAAACATGTGCAAGTTTCATCTATTATACTGAAGATAGACCCTTTCAGATCTTTCAAGGCTGTCTTTAACTATTAATAATCGTAACTATTAGAAATATAGTAGCAGAGTGCAATTGTACCAGAAAATTACTTTAATGGAATACATTTCAATTGAGAATTTAATTACAATACGTTACTTTCCTAAATATTATTAATTGATTGTATTACTTAGACGTAATGTGGATCCATGATTATTCCCTAATTATTTTAGTATCCTATGAGGAAATAGGCCTTTTTGCTTTTACCAACTATTGCCCCTGCAAATTAAGGAATCTGCATATGCTTTTATAGTTCAGCTACGAAATACTGATCTAATTCCTTATTTCCTATAATAGCATGAATGATTAATAGTTAAGGTTGTTTAAATTATAAATCTATTTACTTTTCGATTACACACTATTCCAAAAAGTTGATGATCTTTAATTGTTTAATGTTCTTAGCACTTTGAAATAGATCTTCAAATAAGCACATTATCTTGGGACCAGTATACCAATCTCCAATTTTTATATTATAGATTAGATCAGCCCTTCTGATTATTTATTGAATGGAAAAGGGAGCTCGAGTGGAAAAGCATTCATTATCGTCAAATAGGCAGATTATATTTGTTTTGAGATCCTAGGGTTTTGAATTAGTGCTTTCTCTGATAAGTGAATTCTTGACTTATAATAGATTAATACAGCAACTATCATTTAACCAACTCTTATTAAACAACCCCACCCTTGATCGGATATGGCTTTTCCTTCATATTGAATGTTGGCTCTATAACTAAACCAAATGAATGTTTCTTTTAACTGAAGAAAGGAATCGACATTCTGTATTTCCTAACCAAAAATATACATGAGCTCATTTTGCTTAATATCTTCACTTAATAGATTATCTAATTTAAAGGCTGTATTAGTCCTAATTTAAACAAAGCTTACATCATATTCATGAAAGTTGATCCGAAACCTTGTTTTTATTTCATTTCTTTTAATTATATATAACAGTATACATATTAAACAATATTTATTAACATATTTGCAAACAGAATTAATATGTATGTGTAGAATTTAAATTTGTTAATATAATATTTTATCATAATTCCTAAGTTTTAGGATTCTTACGATTAATAAAATCGATCCAATCTTCAGCTTCATAATTTTCTGCTCCATTCAATATAACTCCATTAACTATAAAAATGGGAGCCCCAGAAACTGTTCTATAAGTACCATATTTCCACCAATATCTTGCCTTCAGATTCCAATCAGTGCCTGGTAGGAGTGATTTGGCGAATTTGACTTCGTCATACTAAAATTTTGGATACACATTCTCTTTAGCCAGATCAGCCACTTTGTTTAATATTTATTACCAAGTCCATTCCAATGTGGCTGATTCAGCAAGGGTTTCTTAATTGTCAAATATGGTTTTAGCAAACAAGTAGGCTGCTTCTGCATTGATTTCGGATAAAAAAGCAAATGCCTAAGCTTCAGGGAATGCTGCTCTATGATAAGGAAGAGGGAACATATGAATTGTGTATTTGAATCTAAAATATAGGAATATCATACTGTGTTCCATAATCTTGAGCCAAGACCTGTTCTAGGATCCTAAATGAATTCCTGCTATCTGGACACTATAAATCAAAGAATGCCTCAATTATTAGCTTTTTTGAATCTCCTTTACTGACTCCCAATGGTTTATTTGGAATCGGGACATACTAATTTGATAAGACTAGAGTTGCAATTCCAAGTAATAGGAAAACTCTGTTCATTAATTAATTTAATAATTGATTTCATCATCACATACATAATGTAGAATTAATTCAATTTTATTATTTACGATTCTGAATGTATTGAATCCACTATTGAGCTGACAATTCTTCTCCCTTATCAAATAAAACACCGTTAACAAATATGGTAGGAGTTCCGCTAACACTTCTGCTGGTTCCATATTTCCAACTATATCTTGTCTCGATGTTCTCAGGAGTGCCAGGCTTCATGGAATTCAACAATTCCTCTTAGTTAATTTGATATTAAGCCAATTAAGTCTTCACCAAATCGGCAATCTTCTAATTGACTTCCGTTTATTTCAGATTCAGAGTTGCCAAATCTATAATAAATCAATCATTTTACCTGTGAATTACTCTAAGTTATTCAACAACAACCCTTCAAACTTGTAGGCTGCCTCTTGGGACACGGTTTTCCAAATGTATTTGAAACCAGCTGATGCTGCAAAGGCATTCTTATGATAAGGAAGGGGGAATTGATGGATGATAAACTAAAATCTAAATCAAACTCTTACAGTGAAAGAGTCCTTCTCTAAAGATTCAATTACAGTTTTGAATATGTTGTAGGATTCTCTAGATCCTGGACAGAAGATGTCATAATAGGCTTCAATTACCAAATTTGGATTGTCACCAATAATTAAACCATCGGGGATGTTAGGAATTGGAGTGTATTGGCTGCCCAGACAAACTGCCAAAATTAGTGATAAAAGAACAAAGACTTTTGTCATTTTAATATTATAAAAAATATATAATTATTGTTAATTGCTATTTTATTAAGAATTCCCCATTCTCCGATTTCCTATTATGAACTATTTTTAATATACGTAATAATAATTTAAAATTGTTTCCAAAATCTGAAGAATAGAGAGATTCTGATCTCATCGAGATGGTCAGCAATCAATTGCCAATCATCTCTGTTTTCAATGAGAAAAACAAATAACAATTAATTTCTTTGTAATTGAAATGTGCTTATAATAAAATTTTAATTATTTTTAACGAATTCTTGTATGATCGATTAAGAAAGTTTGCTAGCCGAATTGGGATTGTTGGATGAGAGAAAATTATTGCTAGAGTTAACCATTTAACTTGGATAGAATGAACATGATATCATATATCTATACGAGGGAGATGATATTGAACTCAAGGCTAGTCAATTTTGTGAAAAACATCATCTAAAGGATGAAATTAAAGAGATTATTGCTCAAAATATTAAACTACATCTGAACGAGAAAGAAAATTATTTTAGCTTCGTAAATTAATCCAATTAGATAAGCAACACCAATACCAATAAACCTACATAAGATTAAACTAATAATTAGATAAGAGAAGTTAATTAAGAGAAGAAAGAAAACAAGAATGACATCTTAAACAAATCACAGGCTGCCATCAAAAAAACTGATATTTATGAAAAATAAGTCAAGTAGATGAATTACAAAAATAATGCACTCCAAAAGTAAAGGCTACTTAAAGAAGAAGAATAAATCAAAGAAGCCACCTTCAAACCAAGACTCAATTAAAATACCTTAAAAATAGTCAGTACAACAAGATAAAACAGAAATAAAACCCCAGAATATTATTTGTTGAAATATGGATAACAATTGCAAGAATAAAAAAGAAAGGCAGAATAATAATTTTTGAATGAAACCTCAAGAGAATGCTCCTTCAGACCTGAGATTAACAAAATGTAAATTTCGTTCTTTATATAGCTCCCAGAGAATATGCGATGAAATTATCAAAACTGATGTGAGCATGACTAAATTTGATCAACTCTATAATTAAGCTAAGAAAAGAAAGGCTAATGACAAATCTTAGACATCCATAATACAGGATTCCTAAACCCAACAAACCAGAAGAAGCATTACACCAAACAAATCATAAAATAAACAATACTTACCATTTCTAGAAAGAATGGAAATGCAAAAAAAGATAAAAGAAGAAAAATTGAAGTAAGAAATCGAAGAATCCTTAATGTATGATGAGAAAAGCGGATAAAAACTATTTCAACCATAAGTACATAGTGCAAATAGATCCAGAGGCGGACTTAGCATTGGAGAGTACCTTTATTAATAATAAAAATCTGTAAATGAAGAATCAATAATATAATTTGAATGTGATGATTTAAGTAAATCAGTCTAAACGGATAGATCTAATCAAATAGTGCTATAAATGAGAAGAAAGAAACTTGAAGAATATTTTAAATTAATGGATTCCGATAATGATGGATTGATCAGCGCTCAAAATATTTATCTCGAAGAATTACCAACAGAAGCCTTGGAATTATTACAACCAGTTATTTTACAATTGGAAAAGTTGGATATCTATTTGAATATCGAAACATGGACAGCAAAATGTTTGGATATCATTGAAAAAATGAGTGTTTTTGATAAAAATCGTCTATTTTAAAAATAACCTAAATAGCAAAAGACCTAACCTGATTCTTCTAGTACTTTTAGACCCTAGTTAAATTAAAAATCAGAGATTATTGCAAAGTAAAGATAAACGTTCAAAGGACCTGCTGCCTTATATCAAAAGGCAATGAAGGAAAACATAGTTAAAGAATAAAAAATCAAGTAGATCAAAGAATAGCAAGAATAAAAAGAAGCTAAACAATGTACGTTTTAACCAAAAATCAAATTCTTTAATAGATCTACTACCAGTACAGGATTTTATTGATATATCATTTAGTTTATTTGTTTAAATTTTATTAAATTATAATATAATATTTATATAATGAAAGAAGGCCTGTATTCTTTTAAATAACACCTTGATGAAACTAAAAACTTAAGGGCTCCAACTGATAAAAGAATGATTCAAAAAGATTTAATTAATCTATAAAAGAATGGCTTTGTATACCTGGATAAGATTCAAGAAAAGAAAATAGACTTGTTAGATTTAGACAAATGCTTATAAAAATTGAATCCTCATGAACATAAATAATCTGAGTCTTTGAATAAACACATTTTATACGTTTAGATTTTAGGTGGCTTGAAATAACAAGAAGATTTAGAGAAATTAGATGAATTTATACAATAAAAATAAAATAAGCAGTATGAAGAACAATTAAATCAATTAACTAATGCTAATTAATTTTAGTAAAAACATCACCTATTTTTGGATGGTAAAAGAAGAGCAGAAGATATCAATATAGTGGAAGAAAAAAAAGGTATATTTGTTCTTGAACTTGTAACTTTTAGCATATGTACGAACACACAGATTGGGTGCATTGTTGAGTTGTTTAAAATCTAATTTAAAATATCTACCTGAAGACTAATAATAACAATAATAAGTAGATGAATAATCATAAGTAAGCCTATAGGAGGATTTATCCATCTCATAATAAAAAACTAAGAAAACCCCTAAAATAGATGAAAAAACAATCCCATAATTAATAGCTGAAAGACAAGAATAAGAACCTGAGTTAAGTAAGGAATTTTTAACTGTATTTAAAAATGATACTACTTTGGATAAGTAAAAATTAAAAGCAGCTTTTCCTAAAATTGATTTTGACAATGTGCAATTGGAGAAAAAGCTTGATCTTTCAATGATATAAGCAGTTGAAAAATCAAAGGATTCAACTCTGGCACCTTTAAAAATAAATAAAGTGCAGTTCAATCCAGTTGCTAAGCATATTACCTATGATGTAGATACTTATGAAGAGAATGGGGAGAGTGTATTTAAGAAGATGGAAGACTTTCATGAATCTTTGAGAAAAGGATAATCTTAGGATTCAATTATAGATAAAAAAATAGAGATTGTTACAGAAGCAGAAAAACAAGAATATAAATGGAGTTAAAATTAGTATGATTTTTATGATAAGGTTAAGAAACTTTATATTGATAAATAAACGCCTTAAAATTATTAATAGCAGATTGATGACGATCAACATTATCATTAGTTGAATAAAAACCCAAAATTCAATAATATTTATTTAAATACAACTGTTAAAAGAGATAATAATTACTAAAAAGCAGGCAATAAGGGTCAATCAATAGTAGATTCTATTTCTAAACTATAAAATTTAAAATTTCATCAATATGAAACAGCAAAGGATTTACAACTAGAGGATAGACCTACAAAAGATTAATCGTAAATAGAAATTCTTTAACAATAACTATAAAAAGTTCAAGAAAGCTATTTCGATAAGGATTTAGATGATTAAGAAGTCTTTAACTCATATAATGCTGATATTAACAGACTAAATCAAGTTATAGATAATAGAGGAAATGATATTTTTGCAGGTGTTGAAAAACTTTATAGACAATATAATTCGAATTAGTTTGATAAGTCTCTGTAACAAATACCTCCAAATTTTAATGGAGTGGTTAAATTAGATTTTGAAAAAGTTAAAGAATAATTTAAAATAATTCCAACAAAAGAAAAATAATACAATGCTTAATAAAAGGGATAATTCTCACAATTTTACCAAAATATCCAAAATCCTTTGGATCTATTGCATTAAGTTACTAATACTTAGCAATAGGCCTTAGAAATAGAGTAGGATTTAATTCACAATGAATTACATCAGAAAGCATTATATTAGATTGGATAACTGCCATAACCACAATTCTTTGCAAACAAATATACTACTTTTAAGAATGGCAATGAAAAAAGTGTGTTCAATTTGATTGGTAATTAACATTAGATCATTAAAACTCCTGACAAAGATTTATAAAAGAGATATCGATACTAAAATATTTTGAGCAATGTTGACGATGCCAGAGATAGATTCAAATATAATTTAACATGTTAATGATGATCGAATAAAATGTAATATACTTATCATCTTTTAAATCCTCCTCTTCCATAACCTCCTCTTTATTATCCACCTCCTCTGCTGAATCCACCTCCTCTGGGTCCTCCTCTTCCACCTCTTGGAGGTCCTCCTCTGCTAAAACCACCTCCTCTAGGTCCTCCTCTGGGTCCTCCTCTACCACCGCCTCTTGATCCTCCTCTGCTTATTCCTGGTGCACCTTTTGGCTTGGGTAAAAATCTATCCATAGGCATGCAATCATAGGCATCCATGTAAATCAAGTGATCTTATTTAAACTTTTATTAAATGTTTAAAGTACTGATTTTGGAGTGACTCCTTCCTCAAGTGTTACTGAGAATAAGTAATTTTCAATTGGACCAAATATTTCATCAACTTTACCGATTGGTTGCTTATTTTCAAAATACACACTTCTAAAGAATCTCGGAACCTAATAATGACCATCTTCAATACTAATTGTTTTCCTAGAGCCTTAACAATAATTTGATTTCCACAAACATGAGAGAAAGTAGCAAATGGTTCAACTTTTGCAGGTGGCCCTTATGGTTACTGAGGTCTTCCTCCTCTTCCTCCTCCTCTACCAAAACTGCCACCTCTTGGGGCACCTCTTCCTCCACCTCTACTATTGAAATCACCTCTGCCCATAATTTAATTTTTATATATATTTTTATTCATAATTCAATCTACTCATATAAGTTTTATGGTGGTTCGTTTATCATCAAGAAGATTAACAAAACAAAAAAATGCTCTGGCAAGGGGAATTGCAATATTATTATCGGCAATAGTAAAGAAATCGTCACTATAAATATTTAGCCATAAAAAATACTTGAAAATTTTTAATCCATTATGGTTGGCAAGAGTCTTACAATAACAAAACAAATAAGTAAGCCTTACAATACATTTTATAAAAATAGATAACTATGACTTAAATAGAAGTAAATAAGGAATATTATAGCAAAGATTATATCTGGTACTCTATCACTCAATATTTTAACAAAAGGTAAACTAAGAACTATTGATATATACAATAGATACCCATTAAGATCACTTGATTTTCATAAAAATTACTGTTTACCATGTCCAATTTTTGCATTAATATTATACAAGCCGTTAATCTACTAGCATAATATTTAAAATTTATTTTTTGTTTGTGTTACTTTTCTTGCATTAGTGTTTTATTTAGCATTATAATCAATAATACTAATACAAATTATGCGAAACCAAATAATACTTTTTAATGTGGCAACATGATATTTGTTATCAAGGGTACCAAGTATAGTAAACTATAAGTCTCTTAAATATATTTAATATGATACCATTTTCCCTTGTCCCAGTATTTTATAGAGCAAATAAATCATTGTAAATTGCAATCTTAATTGACAGGCTAAAAATTGAACCAAGCCAACGATAAATATATTTATGTTCAAATTTTTTGTTACATCTCCCAAGAAGGCTAATGGAATCAATCCCATTTCCCAAATTATTCCTTAAAATTCAGTCGAAGTTTGACACGTAATGTAAGCATCATCAGTTTTAATTACAAGTAATCCAATCATAAAAATTGACACATAAGCAACCTATTTGGTATTAGTGTTGGATTTACTTTTTCGTACCTTGAAACCCCTTTTAGTTCATCAGCCAAAGAATTAGCTTCAATAATCATTGATGTTTAATAAATATATAATAAATTGACTTTTATTAAGTCTTTATATTACTATGTATTAAAATAAGTAGCTTAATGAGGTTTTTCTTTACTCATGAGTCTTTGGGATTTTAGATGACACAAAAATTAGCAAGATAATATCAAAAATCAATATTAGATTCTCAAATTTAGGGACACCTATGGTGATCTCATGATAGAATTGAAGATTTTGGTTTTAATTGATCTGGAATAATATTAGACTGGGCATCTTATTGTCTTTTTTTTGGTTTAATTTCCTCGCATGAACTCTCAAAATCGCTTAGACTTATTTCTTATTATTATTATGATGGCTTTAGTGCTATTTTTTCAAGAAAATGAGCTAATTTATTGAGAAGCAATTATTTGAGTTTTTTATTATCAATTTTGAGAGATATATTATATTTCTTGTTGTGCTATTAATTTTCGAATTCCTCAATCTCAGATTAAACATTCTTTAGATTTTTCATAGGTTCCCAAGTATTATCTGCTTCACTATACCCTTCCCATTTAATGCAATATTATAATTCTTTCGAAACAGGATCATATCGTTTGTCCACAATTTTTTCGACTGTGTATAATTGAGAGTTATGTTTCTGCTTTTGACGGTGTTTCATTTATATTTAAAATATATAGATATTTCGATTTAAATCTCATTTTTCTTGAATTGCAATCATGTCTTCTTTAATAGTTGGATATTCTTTTGGAAGCCATTCCTCTAATTCTGCACTCAAATCCCCTTGAAGTTCAATATCTCCTTTTTCATTGATTGAGGAACCACAACCAAATTTTTTACTAATTTTTTTTTAAGCTTCCTTGATATCAAGACCTTAGATAAGTAGAATGATTACCATGTTTTTCTAATCCTGTTAAGGTTGTTATAAATTTGTTCCTGTTTCTTTCCTTGACCTTTATATATACCATTTCGCTTTCTGTCACCTTGACCTTTTTCTTTTTCTTTTTTTCAGGGGGTTAGCCTTGTTATTGTTATTATTATTCTTATTGAGGTTGTTATTGAGCAGCTTATTTTTCTTATTCTAATTTGAGATCTTCTGGATATAAATTTGCATAAAGATCTTTAAATGATGTTTTTAACCATTCTTTGCATTCTTGGGGAGCCTTAGAATAGGAGCAGAATTCAACAGGGAATGTGCAAACTTTGCAATAGATGACCACCTTTGGATTCTTTTGAATGTTTAATTGTTATTATGGTTGATTTAGTTCTTGTTTGAGTTATTGTTGTTGTTATTCAACTTGTTAGGGTTGTTTTTATTTTTGTTATTGTTCAATTTTCTTTTTGCTGGGCTTCTTCTTTTTAAAAATATCATCATCTGAATCACTCATTGTTGTTCAATTATTTAAAAATAAATTAAAGATTTTAATTATTATTTGAAATGACCAAAAAAACAAAGAAGGTTGGAATTACAGGAAAATATGGTACCAGATATGGTGCATCTTTAAGAAAAATTATCAAGAAGTTCGAAATTTCATAACATCAGAGATATTTCAACACTTTTACTGGAGCTGTAATATATGTTATAATATTCTAGCATTCACTCAAGAGATAAGCTATTGGTATTTGGAGATGCACATAGACAGGATTACAAATTGCTGGTGGTGCTTGGGAAGTCAAGTATTACTTTATTTCATCCATTAGTACTCCTGCTGGATTATCTGCAAAATAAGGCATGTTGAGAATCAAGAAATTGAAGGAAGATGCTGAAGTTGAAGTCAAAGATGAGAAGAAGGAATAAAAGAAGCAATAACCAAAAGAGTAAAAGGAATAAACCAAAGAACAACCCAAGGAACATACCAAAAAAACATAACCAAAAAAATAATAAGCAAAGAAACAATGAGTATATTAATCAAATATAATAATAATAAAAATATGAATAAATTAATATCTACTGTTGTGAAGAGTATGTAATCCCAAGCTCCTCTCTATGCTTATCACTTTCCTAATGGTTCCGTCTATAACAATGTACCATATCTTCTATTCTTTAGCCAGCAGTAACTGCTAAGAGAATCATTAAGGTGGTCGGAGAAAGATTAAGAAAAATCGATCCAGAAAGAGTATATCTTGATTCAAATATCTTTATAGTGGGAGTCCACCCCAATCACATTTAACACTAATTGGAATGATGCAGCAGGATATGTTGATGTTGCTACTTGTATTCACATTCATGACGCTCTTGAAAAGGAGTTTGGCATTGAGATTAAGGATAGAGCCTTCCTTGTATCCAGCATCGAAACTGCATTTTACATAGTAAACATTCATCACGATAGTCATTGAGATATATCAAAAATATAAATATTTAAAACATTATTTTAATTTATGTCTTAATAACTATTTAAGGTGTATTTGCAATCCATTTCACATACTTTTAAAGATTTACCAAAAGGAAACTTTTACTGGAGATTCCATAAAAGAGATATCAACAAGATACTTACAACTCCTTGCCCAGTAGATTCACCAACCAACGAACAAGAAATATAATTGTATAAAGAATTAAGAGCATAAATTGGAGTGAGAGAAGACTTTGTATGTTCTCAATGTCCCCATCATGCAAAATGTTCGAAGGCATTTTAATAAACAGATGGAGGTAATATGTAAACATTGCCATTGCCACATCTTTCCAAATTTTTAGAAACCATTAGTACTCATCAAGTGAACATGTATTTTATTATTTATCAATCTAGACAAAATGATTAAAAAAGCTTTTGGTTGTCAAGTACAAGAGTTTTAGATACATTTCATTCCATTTTAATTGATTTTCAACTCAACCAAAATAAACTCAATGAATAGTTTTTGAGTGATATAGCTTAAGTATCTGAAAGTGAGTCTATTCATCAACAAGAACCTAAAAAAAGAACAGATAAATATACCAAAAAAGCTGATTTTTTAGATGAACAAAATAATTCACAAAAAAAGGAAGGCAGAAGACAAGAGACTGAAGAATTTGATAATGAAAATAAACATCAAGGCAAAAGATAAAATTCTTATGATAATTATGAAAGCAGATATGATAAATCTAATAGATATGATAAGGGTGACAGATATAATAATAAATTTGATAGATCAGAATAATTCAATAGAAGAGACAGATTTGAAAAATATGATAATTAATAGAAATATGATCGTTAATTTGATTAAGATAAATATAATGATTCTGGTAGATTTGATAAATATGCATATAAATAAGATAAATATGAAAGATATGACAACAAAGAGAGGTACAATAGAAGAGAGAGACCTTAAAGATTTGATAGAGAATCAAATGGAGACCAATATAGAGAAAATAGAAGCTTTGATAAATATGAGGATAGAGGTTAAAGATATGACAGATATGAAAGAAGGGATAAATTCGATAAATTTGATAAATTTGATAGAAATGAAAGAAGCTTTAAAGGAGATAGATTTGATAGAAGAAATACAGATTATAATGAGGAAAGCAAGGAAGCTTCAAGAAATTATAAAGGAAGAAGAGATGATTTTTCAGATAGTTTCAACAACAACGAAAAAAGTCATTATGAGAATGACAGATTTTCAAACAATAATAAATAAACGAAAATCAAAGAGGAAGATGATTTTAATACCTTTGTGAAATAACGAGAGTAATATTTAAAGGAGAAGGAAGAAGGTTTTGAAGGAGATAAAAAATTCAATTAGAATAAAAAAGAGGCAAAGAATGTCTAATAAAATGATTAAACTAATGAGGTAAATGATGAGGAATCGTAATTAGGAAGAAAAGTTAAAAGGAGTATGAAGTTTAAAATGTAATGAATTCTAAATATTTTATTTTATACGAATTATTTATCAAATGTGAATCAAAGTTATGAATTAAATCTAATTCAATTATATAGAATCAAAATATTAAATATAATTTATATATCAATGTTATCTAACTAATTCTAAATCTTCTATTTAATTCTCGCTTTCAAGTTTATAGAACATATTTTCAAAATTTTTTTAGAAAATGAAATTTTTAACAAAAATCAATAATTTTAATAGCAAATAAATGAGATTAAATTTTTTAGAACAGCTTTAAGACTCGTAATAAGAGAGATCTTGTATTTCTTTGTAAAATATGGTTGAGATGCTGAAGGATCCAGATTTGATGTAAAAGCTTCGTTAGTGCAATCATATCTATTAATAAATTGAAATATTTCCTTTGGTAGGTTATGGTATTAGAATTGCTAAAATAAAAAAAAATACAGGAACAAAAATAAAAGTTACGCAGTTTTCTAAAGTTGAGAGAATAATAGATGATAGCTATTTAGATTTAAAAAAAATGCCAAGAAAAGAAGGAATGGCAAACTGTATTTTGCCTTTATTGTCATCAAAGGAAGGGAACGATGCATTATTAAACTGTGAACTTTTTAGAAGAAAGATCTCTTACATAGTGCATGAAAAATTTGATTCTTATAAAGAAGACGCATTTTGTTAGATACTTTAAGCTAGTACCCATCATATAATTAAGAAGGAGGGCAGTTAATCTTGGGGGTAGGAGATTATTTTTCTTATATTTGAAACTTGCAAGTAGGTATTTATTCAGACCCCATTATTTTGCAATTCTATTGTTTCATAGTAGTTCAAGAATTCTAAGTTTTAACTTCTAAGTTTATTCTGTTTATATCAGATGGGAAATTTAACATCAGAAGAAATTTTTGATAGTTATATCGGACCAAAAGTGATATTTCATAAATATTAGAAGTTAGATGATGATAAAATCTAAGGATTTTTTAATAAATTAAAGTTTGAAGGTTTAGATAAGATTTATTAGAATATTAATTAATTTATCGAAAATTATTTAAGGGAAAACAATTATTTTATCATAAAGTTAACATAAAAAAAAATTATATAAGGACTATTAGATTACATAATTCCAAAACAGAATTAATGGGCTTTTATAGAGAAACTTGAGTATTTTAAAGAAGAGTAGATGGAGTTAAAAAAATTGATATATTTCACGATCTCAACTATATATACGAAGCTTTTAAATGATCTATTCGAGGATTATACTGATGAAAAGAAAAATAAATATTTCGAATCCTTCTCTAAACTTTATTAGGAAGAATTTTAGTATTCATATCAAGAATTTCTAATGCATCATCCCAGGTATTAAGATATCTATGAAATTTATGAATTATATATCTCAAAAAGAGAAAGTTTTCTAAGTAATAACTCCGTAATAGTAGAAAGGTATTAGTCTATAGCTATTCGCTATATTTTGAATAAAATACATATGGACTAAATCAGAATTAAAAACCCTTAAAGCTTTTCTGACTTGTCTTATTCGAAAGAAATTGAGAAAATATAATATTTTCTACAGATTTTTCAAAAAATCTTTTAGCTTAATGAAGAAAATGCACAAGCAATTCATCAAATTATAATTGAGGGAATTAAAAACCTGACTTGGTTGAATTATTTATCATCAATTACTAATTTTAAAGAAACCAGTTCAATAAAATAATACTTAGAGAATTTTTTACGTCATTTAAAAGATTGGAAACTAAAATTATCTTAGGATACATGTGCAAACAATTTAATTGAATATAGTAGGTTTAGTTTTTTATTAATACAAAGGACAAAAATGCTAAGAACAATTCATACGTTTAGTTAATTATAACTATAGGAAATTTTAACAAAAGATAAATAAAAAGAGTTCTTTTGCTAAAGGATATTTGAGGTAAGTAAAACAGTTTAAAGATGATTTTTTATTAATATATTTTTTATTTCTCCTTCATAAATTATTTAAATTAATTTAATCTATCTTTTCTCTTATTTAATAATACTCCCTTTCTAGTTCTGTAATTAACTGTTTCTTAATAGATATTTTCACGTTCTTCACATTTGTGAAAAAAGGTACTTCAATTTACTATTCAATTTTTTATCTGTAAAATTGAGTTTTAGATAGATTATTTAAAAACTTTTGACTCTAATCAAAGTCCAATTCTATCAGAATTTTTTCATAGAATTTCAATAATCCAATTGTAGATTAATAAAATCCTGTCCACCCCCTTGCAACAACAATTTCAAATATATCAAAACAAACTTAATTATTCTCCACTTGACTCAAATTAATTGAATTAGTATATAATGTAACATACCAGGCCTAATAATTAATAATAAAAATACAGTTGCAAATTGAGGACTCTCGATTTGTAATTATTTCCAATGTATAAATAATCTTGGTATAAAGATAGCAATCAATCTATCCAAAATATAAAAATGCATTCTCATAGATTTCAATCCTTCTAAGAAAATGTCTCTTAACAATTTTTCTAGTAATGATCTGAAGAGTCTGAATGACAATTCTTCATTTAAATTTGTAACATATAAGAAGAATACCATCAGCATATTCATCCCTTAATAGTATGATATTTCAGGATTATCAAAAGCATGTAATCTAAGTAGATTTTCAAGTTTATTTTCATATTGGTTGACAATTTGATCTCTCTATTCACAATCCGTTGAGAATGATCTTTTGATGTCTACAACAATACTTCTCTCAATTTCTCTTGATAATTTTTTACTTGCAGATAGATAATCTTATTAAATTTTCTTATAATTCACTTCTATATCTAAAAGTTGACTCCACAATCTTACTCTTTATTATAGATTCAATTATGCCGTTTATTCTGAAACCAAAAAATACCTAATCATTTTTGTTTTGATAGACTTTGAGTGTTCTTTAGATATACAAATAACATTTAGATAATTTTCGTTGAATTATAAGTACTTAAGTGATTTAATTAAACAATAGATAGGATTTTTTCTTTTGCCAACTTTCTACGACAATTATTTTTATCTCATTTATGGTTAAAATTCTTTTAGCATTTAATTGGCCTCCTACAATTCAATAAATGGTATAGAACATGATACTTTCTATTAAATAGATCGAATGATTTCCATAATAATTGATGAAGTTGTTTGTGGAGGTAAATTAGATGCTATTAGTATTAAATTAACTATATTAATGGATTCATTGGATGTGATTTTTCTCGTTTTGGTTGAAAAGAAGCCGTTAAAGATCGAATCTTACTTTTGATCCATTTCTTTTGGTAATTGTATTTTAGAGTTTGGAGTCTGAAGAAATGAAACATACTTCAAAGTAATATCAATCATTTGCTTTTATAGATGATAATTGGTAAGCAATTCTTCATAGATAGAATTCCAAAGTGTTTATGAATAAAAGATTTCAACTTTTTTACTTATTTTACTAAGAAGAGAACATCCTTAATCACTTTTTAAGGATAAACTTATATAGATGATCTAGAGGAATTACTAAATGAGCTTAGAAGATGATTTTTAATTCTAAAAGTCATCTTCAAACCATTTGAATAGTTTGAAAATGAGAATACGAAAAAGGTTGGATTAAAAATGTGATTATAATTAGACCACATTTTTTTATTTCAATTCTCCAAGGAGAAATGACACTATTTCTTCTCTTTCTTTGCTAGTGAGATGAGGAATGAGTTTAATTTTGTAAAGCAATTAAAGATTTTAACTAATATAGACAATATGTAACTTACTGAGGTTTTTCAATTAATTATCTCATAATTCTAAAATCTTCATCCTTAAAATTGGAGTTTTTAGAGGAATCCGATTCTTACAAAAGACTTGCTGCCTTGTTTCTAAAGTACTCATCTTTACTAGTAAACATCTCGCATTTTGGCTCATTCATAAAGTTAATCATTTTTTTTGACTGTATGCACAATTCTCCATATAGATCTCTAGTTTTAAATTTTTCTCTTTATATATCAAATGATTGATGCAATTTCTCATTTGTTATTTTGGCTGGTTGTTTGAACATGTACTCTAAGGCTTCGATGAATTTTACAAAGGTTTGTTCTGTTACTGTCAATCGAGTTTCCTCATTTAATTAATATTATTCATAATATTGTGGTAATTCCTTGAAAAATTGTTCCCACATACAATTCATTTAATTAAGAGATAATTTATATTGTTATTCGTTTTGTGCTTAGATTGATTAATTCTAATCCTCATAATAGCTATTGATTAATGTATTCTTACTCAGCTGCTTTGTGTTTCAACAATTCATGTGATGCTTTTAGATTCTCCAACAAATGTCCATAGTTTCTAGAAATAGTATTGTTTAAATGACTATAGTTGGCTTCGAATTGATAAAATGGCTCTATGGCCTCTTCAAACAAGATTTCTGATCTTGACTTAATGATATGACTAATTGATAATATATAATTAGACAAGACAGTGTTTTAGGACAATGTCTCTTCATCATCTACTTACACACTTAGCAATTTCTAAATGTCAAAAGAAATATAATTACATATAAGTGTTGCAAATCTTCGCTGAATTTTTTCTTTAAAATAAATCTTAAAATATTACGCATAATTGATGAACTTCTAACATGAATTGTTTTTACACATTTATTGACTTGATGCTTGTATTCATACAGTCATCTAAGAATTACTTTGTTTTGAATGGCTATTCTATATTTTTAAGCTTCATAAAACTTATTAAAATAATTTAAAGAATTAATAAGGAAAATCAAACAAAATCTCAAAGTATCACTTTAGATCCAGTTTCTATTTGAAATCCTAAAAGATTTATTCAGCTTACTGATCTTATTAATTAATGTGCGACAATATCTAAATATTTTAAATAGATAATTTACTCCTTTTGAAGCAGTTTTAAGTTATTCGAGTTTCTTCGTATTAGACATCAAAACTTATATTTAATTTTATCTCTTTATCATTTCTAGTTGAAATTCTGGATCGTTTTATTGAGTTACTTCGAATTCTTTTTATCTCTTTTCCTGCAATCTGACTAAATGTTTAACATTGAAAAGCATATCAAAACTTCTAATGGGCTATTTTGTTGTGTAAGCTTGAAAGTTTGGTTATTTATTATTTAATTTGGGAACTGGAGAATCATTAAATGATGTTGTGTCTATTTTATTTTGATTTATTTTATCTTAGATGGTTTAGGTTTCTTATTTTTCGTGATAATGCATTTGTGGAAGTGTAAAATTGCTTCTTGTATGCTCTTATGCATGCCGCATAGACTTCTTATTTTCATGAAAATTATTTATCTTTAACTTAAAGTCCTTGTGAGTTTAATCTTAACTAAGTTTCCTCTTTTTTAGTTCGTCATCTAAGATTTTTTTGTTACAGAAATCAATGAATTGGATTATCTTTGGTGCAGTTATAATGGTACTAATTTATGATTTAGCGATATGAGAAATTTCACTCTGTTCTGATTTGAATTTGGGATAACAGGCATTCTTAAGATTGATAGGTTCACTCTTATCACAAATTTGATAATCAATAGTCGATATATGTTTCTTCTATTTATATATTGAATATACTGCATCTTAGACAGCCGTAGCACAACTTTTGTTTCTTAAGCTGGATAACTTCTGATTTCTAAAGGACGAAGCAGTGGTCATGAAACTAGGAACTTGCATATTCGGAGGTCTTTAAGCATTATAGAGAATGAAATCCTTTTCTGGCGAGAGCATATATAAACTTATTATTTTTATTTTAAGAAATGAAAATTTCGATCATTGAGATTTTTCACTTTAACTAAATAATATGTCAAAGAATTTAATAAGGGCCTACTCCAACCTCAGCCTTACAGTGCGGACACTAATGGATAGCATCTTGACATTCATCTACACAGCAAGGGATCCAAAAGCAAAATATTCTATATTTATGAAAATAGTTAGTACGTCGTTAATAAGAATAGTAAATAACCAACCATTATTGTAGCTGCTCCTACTTCACGTATAATAACTGTTGTTCCTTGTTATTTACATTGAGGACAAACAACTGTTATTGGCACTCTTTTCATGTTGGCATGATAATTCACTTGAATTAAAGCTCTCGAGAATAATAAAGATCCAAATTTACTATGATTATCTATCATCTGTGTCTATTGTGATTTCGGTCTCATTAATAACAGGGGCAATTATTGTCGATGAATTATCTTAAACAGTTTACATAATTATTAAAAATTTAATTAATGAAAAAAAAAGTAATTGATGCACTGAAAGATGATAAATACATGTTTAACCCAGCTCCTACATATAAAAATGAAAAAGGTACTGAAGACAAGCTGAAGAAGAAGAAACTAAGAGAAAAAAAACAACTATAAAGAAGAGCTTAATTGGCTGAGTATATATCTAGTGATGATGATGCCCCATAAAACAGGTAGCCAATACTTGATCAAGAGGACTACGGTGCATTAGGAGATTTGGACTAAGACATTTTGGGTTATTTCTAAATGAAAAGTCAAAAAATACTTAACATGACATAAAAAATACCTGATTAAGTATGATTGATTTACATAATATTTTAGATTTTTGATGTAGGATCTTTGCATTTGGGATGTGTCTCATCCATAGGTCCCAATGGAGTTTATTTGATTATCAATTTTACAAGAAACAAAAAAGGATTTGTTGATTAACTTAATCTCAGAGATAGAAAGGGCGTGAATGGAGGAGATTACAAGGTTGGAGAATACGTAATCACTAAAGTGATAGAAGAGCAAAAGAACAATAAGGTTTAATTGAGTATGCATCCAAATGTCATCAATGATCAATTAAGTGTAAATTAACTAGTGGTTGGAATGCAAATACCAGGAATAGCTTAATCTTGGAATGAGTTTGGAACCACTATCAATTTTGGATCTTAATAATTCAGTGGGTTTATTAATGAACAAAAACTTAAATGTGGAAGAGTTTATCTTTTTAACATTAAAGAAATCAATTTCAAAGAGAAAATAGCCATATGTGACTTTGAATAAAGAGATGTTTAATTACAAAATAAGAAGCAGATCTCTAAACACTTGCTTACTCCTGGTAATCTATGGAAATGCAATAATGCTAAATCAATTACAGGTGGACAAATAGTTAAGTTGAATAAATTTGGAGTGTTGGGATATATCTTTTAAGATTATCAAATTGAATAAGAGAAAAACCTTTTGTGTAGAATAATTGGATTTGATGAACCTTCAAGATAAATCTATGTCTCTAGTAAATAAGAGCATGTTGATAATACTACTTATATTCCTCCATATGAGGTTGGATAGCAATATCAAGGTGTCGTAATCAACCAATAATTATACTCTGGAGCTTATCTTGTTAATGCCATCTTGAATGACGATTAAGTATAAACTAAAAAAAGTAAGAAAGCTCAAAAAGCTTAATTACCTAATTTGGGACCTATTTGTATGTTAAATAAAACTTAGATTCCAGCTGATTAGGAAGTTATCGATCACATTTAAAGGGTTTGCATAATCAAAGAAATAAATTATTTTGATCATGTTGGCTTTGTGTCTTTTGAAGTTAATTCACAACCTAAATTAAGTGATTTGAATGTTGGAGCAATTGTTAAAGGTGTAGTTAAATAAGTCTTGCTTAAAGAGGACTCATACAGTGTGTTATTGAAAATCAATGACAATTTTAATGCAATATTGCCTTCTATTCAGATGTCTGATTATCCATTGACCAATCCACCTAAATTCAGAGTAGGTAGTAAAATAAGAGTCAGAATTCTATAAATTGATGAATAGCATAACAATATCATAGTAACTATGAAACCTACTCTCTTGACTGATATCAAAGTCTTTAAGAGTTTAGATGATATCAATGTAGGTGATACATTATATGGTTATACAATAAAAAAATTAGAAAATGGAATACTTGTTAAATTCTTCTAAAATATTGTAGGATTTCTTTCGAATTTGAGTCTTGATGGATAAAACCCTGATGATATCAAAGATGGTCAAATAATTAAAGTATATGTTAAGTACATAAATTAAAGTGAAAATAAATTGTTACTTTCTTTAAAAAAATTAGATCCAAAATAAAAATAAGTCACTGAAGGACAAACATCAAATGTTCCATTGACAAAGCAAGTTAAAACTAAATTAAATTTGGGAGAAAAAGTATAATGTGTTGTAAGTGCAATAAAGAATAATGTTGTTTATGTGAATCTCAAGGATGGGAAGTTTGGTAGAATTCATAAAGCCTTCTTTGAGTGTTATAGGAATGAGGATAGATTATTTAAATTGTAAAGTGAATTTGAAAATCTCAATGTCGGTTCTTAATTAACTGCTTAGATAATTGGAGAAAATAAGGAAGAAAATAAACAAATATTTGATCTGACTTGTTTATCAGATCATGTTTAATTAGAAAAGGATGTTTAGAAGGATAGCAATAAAATTGTTTACGGTATCATCAAGCATATCAAGAGTGACTCAAAATCTCCTTTAGTAGTCTAGATCTATTACAATTACAATGTTTTCATTGATGGATGGGATATCAATGTTGAGCAACCTGATATTTTGAATAATTTAGAATCATCAATCTAGTAAGGATCTCCAGTCAAAGTAAAATTATATGAATTTGATAAATAATTGAAAGGCATTATTATAACTGAGGATGATCAATCATAGTAATAACAATAGAATCTAAATGAAATCTTATACACTAAATAAATATTTAGAATTTTGAGTCATCATGATTCGTATATAAGAGTTCAATTAAAAAATAGATAGTTTGCATCTATAGATATAACAGAATTATAAGAATTATGGGAATTGAATTTGTTTGAATAGTTTCCAGTAGGAAGATGGGGAGTTTGTAGAATAATAGCAAAAGATAAGGTGTATTGGGCTAGTTCCAGAGAAACATTCCTCAATGATAAGTTATGGAATAAATGTCTCCATCCTGTTAAAAGTAATACAATTTCATATTAAAAAATGATACTCTCACTTAAATACGATGTTAGAACATAATTATACAAAAAGACACCTTTAGCTGTAGGTTAAGTGGCTATAGGATATGTTACAGGAAGTACATATAATGGAACTTTTGTTAAGTTAAATTATGAAACCACTTGTTTAATACGAGGATTCAAAACTGACATTAAGTATAGACCAATAGTGTTAATGATCACTCAATTAAACAAGTTATAAGGAACTGTAGATTTAAATTTACTTAAATACAAGTTAGATGATAAATAAATAAGAATTGGAGATGTTGTCTAAGGTTTAATAGTAAATATTAGAAATGAGAAGGCAGCAGTGAAGATCTTGGGTACTCTCCAATAAGGAGAATTGGATAAGAAAGATGCTGAGGGATTGGAAGGTGAAGATGGCTGGTGGGCGAATAAATTATTTAAGATCGGATAGTAAATTTAATGTTTGGTGATTGGATAGAGACAGAACAAAAATAATTAGACAGTTCTTAGATTAAGCAATATTTAAGAGTTGATTAATACAGAGGGAAAAAGATAAATTGATTTAGGGGATATTCAATAGGATGTTATTGATTTGCATAATAGTTTTGAAGAAATGGTCAAATAACATCAAATAAAAAATAATGTAATTGTAGAATAGCAAAATTAAAATAAAGAAATAGAAGAAGAAATTGCATAGGAAGTAAATGAAGGAGAAGAAAATGAAGAAGAAGATTAAGAGGAGGAAGAAGATCATAAGGATCAAGAAATAGAAGAAGAGAATGATTAAGAAGAAATTAGAGAGGAAGTTCAAAATTTAGAATCAAGAGCTGAATACGAGAAGTAATAATAATATATTTATTTATTTAGGAAAATATTAACTAATCCTAATTCAGCTGTGATTTGGATTGAATTCGTGGCTTATGCTGCTGAAAATGAGGGAATTGAGAGTGCTAGAAATGTTATTGAAAGAGCATTGAGAGTTATTAACTTCAGTAATGAGTTAGAGAGATTGAATTTATGGACAGCTTATTTAAATTTAGAATTCAATTTTGGATCAGAGGATAATTTAATTAATGTATTTAAGAGAGGTTGTTAAAATTGTGATGGAAAGAAGCTTCATGTAAAGTTGATCAACATATACAGAAAGGCTGAAAAGGTTGATCTAACTGTTGAATTGTCAAGAGTATATATTAATATATAATTTTTATAGTCCTTTGTCTAAAAGTACAAATAAAGTTGTAAAAGTTGGATGGAATTTTTGTAGAGTTTGATGGAATGGTAGAAAGTACATGATGATGAAAATCCTTAATATTCATTTAAGGATACATTAAATAGGGCTATGCAGTCTTTGAAGAAATCTAAGCAAGTAAAACTCTTATCATTTTATGGACGATTGTAATTTTAGAATAATTAGATTGAAGAAGGAAAAACTACATATGAAACTATATTGGATAAAAATTCATCAAGGTATTATATTTGAATAATAATTAGAACTGATATTTGGTCATAGTATCTGGATTTAGTGATCAAACATTGCTAACCTGATGTCGTTAGATCAATATTTTAAAAGGCTATTCACAATAACAAGAAGCCAAGAAAGATCAAATTTTTATTTAAAAAACAATTAGAATATGAAAACTAATATGGAGATAGTGCGACAATATAGAAAGTAAAGGAGTAGGCAGAACAATGGGTTTCACAATTTATGTAAAGAGATGTATAACAGGAAGACGAAGAGGATTCAGATTGATTTATTAGAATATGTGTATAATTCATATTATATATAAATGAACAACTTTAATAAAAATGATAATTTAATAAATTCAGATTGGGATAATTTATGAGTGTAAAGAATATGATACCTGCCTTCATTCTTAAAACTTATTAAATGTTAGAGGTATGAAACTCAAAACTATGGAGTTATTAGGATTAAATGAATGAGGATATCATAAGTTGGACCAATTAAGGGACTGCATTTATAGTATATAATTAAGATTTGTTGGAAAAAAATGTTTTATAAAATTATTTTAAACATAGTAACTATTCTAGTTTTGTCAGGTAAGAAGCATAAGTAATTTTTAGATAATTAAATCTCTATAATTTTAAAAAGGTTAAGTCTAATGAAGGATTCATTTTTAGGCATAATTGTTTTAAGAAAGGAACTAAGTATGGAGTCAATAACTATATATAGATCGATGCTATAATTAATCAAAAAGAAGAACTAAGAAGATTCCGCAATTCAATTTGCAGTCTAAGAAGAACAAAGTAAAATTATGATTAGCTATTTTAGCATCTCACTAAAAATAGGAATAAAATCTATTTAAAGAATGTGCAATAGATATAAAATAAACTAATAATAAATTAAAGGAAGATATGAAATTGTTATAGGAAACATCATCATGTCTAATAGATTAAATGTAAAATTTAAATTATGTAATGAATGATTTCATATTTAAGTTTATTTATAATTAAAATGTAGATATTGAATTAAAATTTAAGTAAGTTGGGCAGATGTTATAAGCTATTAATGAAGAGCTAAAATCAGAGAGTAAATTATAGATTTTTATAATTAGAATAAAGTGATTCACAGACTCTAAACCAGTCATTGGTGAGGAAGGAAGATTGCTATCAAGATTCTAAGGTAGGTTCACCTAATCCATATGTTGATTATAATAGTACAGCTTTGAACCCTTTGGATTATGAATGCTTTCTTGACTCGTTCTTATGACTACATATAAATTTAATTAAATCACAATATGATTATTGTAAGACTAATTTTGGTATTTAATTTATTATTATGTAAATTTATGATGTATGCATAATTGGGGCAGGCCCTGTTGGGTTGTCTTTGGCAGCTGCTCTATAGAAATCCAAATAATTAAATAAAGTCATAATTTTAGATTCGATAAAAAAACCTAAGTTTAACAAGGAGGGTCTTCCTAATCAGAGAGTATTATCAGTCACATAATCTTCAAGAGAAGTCTTGCAATCGGTGGGAGCATGGGATAAACTAGAATAGGGAAGAGTTAATCCATACAACAGGATGATCATAGATGAAAGCAATGGTTAGGACTATTTGGAGTTCAAGAATTAATAAGCCCATATAATTGAATATGATAATATTGTGAATGCGTTATTGGAAGTGTATGATGGAGAGCTAGAGTTTGAAAGTAAATTAGAGAAGATAGAACTAAAGCCTAATGAGTATGTGACAGTAAATGATAAATTTCAATGCAAACTATTAATTGGCAGTGATGGCAATAAATCTAAGGTGAAAGAGTGTAGCAACATAGGTACATATGGTCACTCATATCATTAAATGGGTATTGTGTGTACAGTTGAAAGAACCGATTAAGACAGTGAGGTAGCTTACTAGACTTATTTATCAAATGGGTATAAGATAATTAATAAATTAGTTGTCCACTAGCTTTATTGCCTCTTTATAATCCTTACAGTTCAATAGTATGGACAGCATATATGGATGACTATAAATATTTAATGTCATTGTCAGATGAGGAATTTCTGAAGGTCCTTAATAGTTAATTAGGTAGATATGCACCAAGAATCAAGAGCATTTCAAATAAAAGGATGGCTTTTCCACTATAGTCATTGCAAGCTCAAAGATATATCCAGAAGAGAATAGCATTGATTGGAGATGCTGCTCATTCCAATCACCCAATGGCTGGATAAGGTATGAATATGGGAATTAATGATGCTGCTCTTTTGGCCAATTGTATTATCAAAAATTCGAGGTCTGGAAATGACATTGGTTTGGAACAATCTCTAGAAGAATATGAATCATAGGCTAAACTCATGAATTATACAACTTCAATAGCTATGGAATTGATCAAGAACACTTATGAGAATAAGACAATTTCCCCTTTGAGATAATTAGGAGCAAAGGTTATCAATAACCTAGATCCAATCAAACAACTTATGATCTAGTATGGATCCAAACATCCATTAGGACCATCTTAATTTGAATGGGTAAAATGAAAAATGATGTTTTATATTAATCAAATAATAATAAATGTTCAATTACATGGCAATGAATGAGTAGTAAGTACGTGAAGGCGTACAAAAATATGGACCAGCTGTAGGTGCTAGAAAGATAATAGATTAAGAATATCAACATGCTTTGGAAACACTAAATACTGGAATTTATGTATAAATCATAAAATAATAAGATTACTTATTATTGTGCAGAATAGAAATCAGAATGTAGCAGAATAGGTTCCACAAGCAAATGTTTTTGTGGTCACTTATTTAGTTAACACAAGTAACAATTAGGGAAAAAATTTAATACTGGGTGTGAAAAATGCGAATGCAAAAGGTTTCAGTTTGTACCATCAAGACCAGAGGAATGTGGAATGTACTGGCTACCACGAAGAAAAGACTTTAATATTTTGACATGGAGGCCTCCTTGCAAATGTAATCATGGATGTGAGGATCATCTCCCAAATTATCCATTAAGATGCAAGAAATGCCAATGTTCTGATTTTGATTCCTATTTTGCATGCATAGCCTGCGATAGAAGATGGGAATTACATGAAACTTTGTTTGAAGATGAGTCAGAAAGAAAAGCTTTGGGCAAAAAGGTTGGCTAGGATTATCTTCCTCTGTCAACTACTCCTGATATTTAAGAACATGTGTTTTAGGATCAGAAATATCAATAAATGCCTTAAAAATTACAATAAGGATTAGTAGGAAATGATAAACCATTTCCAAAACAATAAATACAAACTAATAAATAGCAACAATATACTACTGCTTATACAAGACCAAATTAACAATAATAATAAAAGGCAATCTAGTAATAATAATAAACTAATAAAATCGTTTAAAAGAAAAAGTGATTATTTCTATGTATTTATCAATAGGATAATTATCATACACTTCCACTAAAATCTTTATCTTTAAAAAATGAATATACAACACTTATCTAAGTTATAGCTATTATTAATAAAATTCCTATTTTTGCAGAAGCACACCATTTCACATTTTATTATGTTTATTCCAAAACTAATTTAATAATAATATTTACGCATTTAATGAGCGTTTTCTCTATCAGTAATCCAATTCTAATTTCTATAAATGGTCTAAAAGTTTCTGTTAGTCCTTGACAACTCTTTGGACATATCGCTAAATTGCTCTGATTATGCATATTCTTTATCTACGCCTTCCATGTCGAAATCAAAACTCACAGTCTTATAGCCTTTAGACAAACTTTTGAAGCAGATATAATAAGTGCCCTTTTCTCGTAACATTTACTTAAGTGCTCCTTCCTTTGTATTTGATTTCTTTATTAATTTGTCTCCATTTTCTGATTCAATTGTAATTTCTGTTTTAATTTCATCAACCCCAGATACTTAATAATTGACTGTCACATAAGTATTGCCTGTATATGATTTAACATAGAAGCATGTCGGCTTTTAAGTTATTTACACTGATAAGCTCTGTCCAAAATATATTAGACAGATCAAATACAATATTTTCATCTTTTTTAATATAAATTATACATAAAATTAATGAATTAAAGACCAATAAAAAATGGATATCTGTAATTTAATAAAATAAGCTAAGATAGCAGAAACACATATTTGGACTAAAAACTACTAAATTTTATTATTTGGAAGGAACTCAATTCCTGATTTTTGAAGATGACAAAGTAATTGCTTGTTTATTACCAGACTCATATTCCACAAGAAAGAATCGATCTATCAGGTTTCATAGTTGATGGCACTTGGTAGGAAGATGGTTATTATACCTTTACACTAAGACATCTCTAATAAGAGATTATTATGTAATTTATATCAATGACCTATGATGATGCTGCAGAATGGGTTAGTAAAATTAAATAAGCCATACTGATTTCTGAATACGAAGCCTTACTGCACTAATCAAACTATCAGATTTCAATTGACTAAAATAAATTGTATAAGAATGACTCGTCGAATGTAACCAAGTATATACATTATCTATTGACTTAGAAATATCCCCGAATACGTGTAAAAATAATTATAACTCTATTAAGAATTAAGTAAAGATAAATGGATTATTGAGAAAACCTTAAAGTAAATGAAATTAACAACAATGTAATCATAGAGCAATATAGTATTAAAAGGTGAATATGTATTCAATACTTCACTTTAAAATGTAATAGCAATAATTCAAGTAAACAAATGTATTAAGTTAAAATAGAAAGGTGGAAAGATGCTGGATTTATTTATAAAATCATCTGAAGTCCACGAGATTGATTTTTGTCAATATCATTACGATGTCTGGCATTTTAATAATGATGGCAAGAAATGTGTTTTAGAATCCAAATATATATAATTTGATTTTCAGAGAAATAACTCATTTTTCTTAACGAGAGAATCTATTACTCAAGGAAAGTTTCCAACGGTTATAACTAATGATAAACAATAAAAGAAAAACTGCATATCTATGTTTAAGGTTTTGGAAATTATACACGTAGTTGAAGAGGATTCAAAATGCTTTACCCAATATATGTGTGTAGTGAAGAAAGATGAAAATGAGAAAATCATAAGGAAATTGATGAAAGAATAAATAATTAATCTTTCTATAATTTCAACTGAATTGGATTTACTCTTATTGTAGATTAACAATGAATCTATACCAATAACCTAATCGAGAATTGTTGTTGGAACTGACCATTCTAATTAGGATGCTCTGGAAAATGAATTCTCAAAAGGGGAGAATATTCATTTTCCACCTTAGGATAGATTAGGATACGTGGATCATCAGCTACAGCCAAATCAGCCAGCAGCTATATATGAAAATATGCACAATAGAATTATACACTAGAATGAAGAATAATTAAAAGCACTGGCTGAATTAAAAGAGAGGATAGGACATCTATATTTGAATGACTAGACCATGATAAGGTATTTGATTGCACGAAATTATAAAGTCAAAGATACTGAGAAGATGATATTGAAATGCTTGGTATAGATTTAATTCACTATTTTATATAGTAATGGAGAAAGGAGAACAAAATCAATTCTAGGAAGACTTGTGACTACTAAATTTATGCAAATGAAAATGTGCATACTTAATTGGGATTTTCAAGATGGGGTCATCCGATTTTAGTAACCAATGGAATGAATTCACATCCAGAAAAGTTTGAAACTGAATAAGGATTCTCAGAATAGGGGTATTTGGAATATCATTAGAGTTTAATGGAAGAAGGCATTAGATCGTATTTTTATATTAATAAATCAAGTATGAGAGGATATGTAGATCAATTTATAGTGATCATTGACTGTTATAAATTGACTCCAGCTAACTTCTCTTTCAGTGTACTTAAGAATGCGTTTATAGAAATTTTCAATTATTATCCTGAAAGATAATTTAGAATATATGTATTAAATACAAACTTCTTGACTCGATCTTTTTATGCTATGTTAAAGCCCTTTTTACCATCCAGAACAGTTGAGAAGGTTATATGATATTTATGGTTAGATAAATTTTATAGGCTAGGATTTCAATGAGATTAAGACTGCATTATTAAGAGATTTGGATGAGGAAACAATTCCAAAGAGGTACGGTGGTAAAAATATACTAATTTAATGATTATAAATAAAAATTATAGAGCATTTGATTTATTATAATGAGTTTTATTGATGGACATCACGTTTGAAGGACCCAGAAAACTCAATTCAATTGATAATTTAAATTCAATATTTTGATGTTAATTTAACGTATAAAATTATTAAATTAACATTCTAATTGAGATTGAGGGAAAAGATCTAACGTAAATAAATGATATAATGTTCATTTATAAGTCATTTATTAGTTGCTAAAGGTTCGTAGTAGTTGTAGGAGTGAAGAATTTGATTATTTTGTCTGACTTCTATTTTTAGATTATTGTATTTTTAATCAATTTTTTGTGAAACTCGACACACCAACACTCTTTTTCCACTTAAAACATCTAATACTGCTGAAGGAGCAGACCGTTTATTATTTTTATAATAATGAATTAGAGATTTAGCACTAGAGTAATTGAGATTTAGAGCTTTGGCAACCTGATAGTAGTATGTAAAAGAATACCTCTTTAATCTATTTCCCTTCCTGAAACACTTGTCGAAAGAGTTATTGTTGTAGCTCAATGGGAATCTTGTGAATCCTTCGAGTATTGGATTTAGAAATCATTCTTTTAGGGATGTAGTCTTCCCCTTCAGAACTTTGTGTACTAGAGATGTCACCCTCAAACACAATTTTTTTGTTGGTCTTACTCATAATTAATAGCTTAAAAGATAATAAAATATTATAGTTTCAGACATTTTATAAATTAATCTCAATAAAACTAAATCTTTTTTTGTTTAAATATATTGGCAAAGATAAATTGAATAACACCAATTACGATTGAGAGTGTGTTTACAATGACATATAAAGACATAAGCAAGCCTAGTTTACTAATGCAAAAGATTCAAATAATAAAATATTGTTTATTTGTATAAATTTCATTAGGCTGCAACGACGGGAGGTTTTCTCATTTCTCTGACGAATCTCTCGTAAATCTCGTCCTCTCTCTACTTCAACTCTTGTGTTGTCGCAGGTGCATAATAATTAGGATAATCCAAGCCTAAGATCCGTGGGTTTAATATAGTTACCATATTTTGTGATCTTTAGCAATTGTTTCTCTACATAATTCACCACCTTTGATGCATCAGCCCAATTTCTATTTGCATTTGATCTGTGACCCAAAATAAAAGGAGGACGCAAATGGAAGTATTATTATTAATAGTTCTTGATTATAGTAATGCATCATATACCAGAGCTTTGTCCATTCTAGCACTTACATGATAAAGATTAGTGATCCTACCTGATTCATGATTAAGAAATACTCTCATGTGATTCAAGAATGACTCACCTTTATAATAAAATTCTCATGTACCCACTCTCAATCTCTTGGCAAATGCCTCATACTCAAATTCAGTCAAATCAGGTCTCAAAGTACTGAATGAGGATTTGTAATATTTGAAATGCTATTCAGTAGTCATCTAACGAGCATTAATAGCTATTCCTCTCTCTGGATCAATGTATACTTCATCTGTGTCTGTGCCTCTCTGATTTCTTAATTGATTCATATTAATATAAATATTAACTTTAGATTTCAAATCCAGAGATGGAAATCAATAAACCGTTCATTATTACAAGACGACAAGGCGACTCTCTCTTGCCTCCTGACTGTGAAGAATTCAATGAAGTTATCGAGGATAAAATTAGGTTTTTGCAAAGTTCGAATATATTCATAATTGTAAGTTAACTTTCCATAATCGTTAGTGTGCATTTATATATTAGTGCATTAGATTCCTATACTATTTCATCCATTATCGAACCACTTGTTACACATATGCAATACTGTGTTTAGTTATAGTTGGAGGAAACATCTTCTGGATTGCAAGTTCAACCTATGGATTTCTTGGAATCAATTCAAGGTCCTCCTCAGAAATTGGAAAGTACCTCTGTTTGACATCAACTGTCCTAGCTATTCGCTTAATTACATACTTTTTGGTTTGGGCACTTATGCAAGGATATGCTTAATAATACAATATTTTATCTAAGACTCGATTGCTCTAAGAAAATTCAACCCCTACTACTCCCGCAGAAATTACTGAAGATCAGAAACAAGAAATCGTTTGTGGATAACTATATTAAGGAACTTTAATGATGGTTTAAGCTATCATAGAAACTATCTTCTTAGGAGTCATTATCTACTTTGTTGTGCAAGTCAAAAAATATATAACAAGTATATTTAACATCCATAACCTTAGACTATGAAAGTAATTAAAAAAAAAAATAAAGGACATGGAATCTATAAGCTTCCATTGTTTGATTACAAAATTGTAATTAATATATTTTATATATTCTATTGAATCATTCCATTATTGTTTTGAATGCCTTAAAATCGATATCATTATCAATTGTATTTTAACATTTATTTATTATTTATCTTGATTACATTAAATAAACTGATGAAATACTATCCCACTTATTATTTATAATAAAATAATAAGTGGGATCCAAAGGCTATATATTTAAAGTAATTTAAAAATCCTTTACTATTACATTCAATATATGTCAAATTTTTAGTTTTCAAATAATAGTTAATTCTTGTTGTGGTTAATTATACTTTATTATAAGTAAAAGGGTTGCTTTTAACAATCAAAATGAATATAGTAAATTATCACTATCCTAATGGAGAATATTTAATTTAGATAGTCAGTTGAAATCGTAACCTTCTAATTATGTTAATTAATGGTATAAATCTATTTGATGCTAGATAAGCTTATTTATCATGAAACTTTAATTTCAGATAAATTCCTTACCAATAATTATATTAGTTTTAAGAAAATGTATATATATTTTTAAATTCAAAGTTTCAGATTGAATTTCAATTAATACTTCGTTCTCATTCTGTACTTAATATCTATGCTCAATTTAATCTCTTCAATGTCTTCATTTCTATTTTTAATACCTAAATCTATAATTTTTTGTGAGAGTATCTTCTCAAGTAATTTAATAAAAACATTACCTCCTTAGTAGATTATCAAGTAATTATATTAATGGTTCTACTCCAAAACAAAATACAAATACTCTGCATCCTCAGAGGTATCAAACAATCTTACAACACTAGCCTAAAATTGATTATACTATTTACTAATAACTCCATATTTTAACTTCATCCAATACCTCTCTCTTTATATTTATCATTGAATTTATTAATCAATTTAGCTACTCTTACTACCCCTACTAGCTTTACTTATTATATGAACTGCTCTAGATACACTCACAATAAATTATACTCATTGGTGTATAATTAATAAGAATACTCTTATGAAATAGGTTGATTATATTTAATAATCAGGTTTTACTTATAAATGTAAATGCAGTTGATTTTGGATACTTCCTATTTTGTTTTCACTTTTGTCATTGAATATAGATATTACATTACTATTTATTTAGCTTACAATATCACTAATTATAACAGTTTATCTAATTAACTGTGTTTAATTATGTGTATTTTTTTTAATTGCAATATTTTATAATGTAAAAGATATGAATATAACTTATAATTATAATCTCTATAATAATAATTAAAGATATTTTATTAAAAAGTGAATTAAATATAGTATGTGAAATGATGTAAATCATTTACAAGTCATTGATATTCCAAAAAGTTGTTTGAAAATACTTTATTTTTTTTGTCTCCCTTCAATAATCTTTATATCTTTTTCATGGAATTCGTTCTTTATTTTTGGTTCCACCTACTTCACTACAACAACAAATCGTTTTTCGTTAGTTCTAATGAGTTTTCTATTTCTTTCTAAAGCAGGAAATGAGAGTTTGGGTTCACCACTTTTTTTTGCCAAATACAAAGAAACATCTGAATTCGAAATGTTTTGTTTCCTTATAATCAAATCAAGAACTTCCCCTACAGTAGTTTGATCATCGTAATCCACTTAAATTAACTATTTATTAATGTAGATATCAAATNTTATCACTATCCTAATGGAGAATATTTAATTTAGATAGTCAGTTGAAATCGTAACCTTCTAATTATGTTAATTAATGGTATAAATCTATTTGATGCTAGATAAGCTTATTTATCATGAAACTTTAATTTCAGATAAATTCCTTACCAATAATTATATTAGTTTTAAGAAAATGTATATATATTTTTAAATTCAAAGTTTCAGATTGAATTTCAATTAATACTTCGTTCTCATTCTGTACTTAATATCTATGCTCAATTTAATCTCTTCAATGTCTTCATTTCTATTTTTAATACCTAAATCTATAATTTTTTGTGAGAGTATCTTCTCAAGTAATTTAATAAAAACATTACCTCCTTAGTAGATTATCAAGTAATTATATTAATGGTTCTACTCCAAAACAAAATACAAATACTCTGCATCCTCAGAGGTATCAAACAATCTTACAACACTAGCCTAAAATTGATTATACTATTTACTAATAACTCCATATTTTAACTTCATCCAATACCTCTCTCTTTATATTTATCATTGAATTTATTAATCAATTTAGCTACTCTTACTACCCCTACTAGCTTTACTTATTATATGAACTGCTCTAGATACACTCACAATAAATTATACTCATTGGTGTATAATTAATAAGAATACTCTTATGAAATAGGTTGATTATATTTAATAATCAGGTTTTACTTATAAATGTAAATGCAGTTGATTTTGGATACTTCCTATTTTGTTTTCACTTTTGTCATTGAATATAGATATTACATTACTATTTATTTAGCTTACAATATCACTAATTATAACAGTTTATCTAATTAACTGTGTTTAATTATGTGTATTTTTTTTAATTGCAATATTTTATAATGTAAAAGATATGAATATAACTTATAATTATAATCTCTATAATAATAATTAAAGATATTTTATTAAAAAGTGAATTAAATATAGTATGTGAAATGATGTAAATCATTTACAAGTCATTGATATTCCAAAAAGTTGTTTGAAAATACTTTATTTTTTTTGTCTCCCTTCAATAATCTTTATATCTTTTTCATGGAATTCGTTCTTTATTTTTGGTTCCACCTACTTCACTACAACAACAAATCGTTTTTCGTTAGTTCTAATGAGTTTTCTATTTCTTTCTAAAGCAGGAAATGAGAGTTTGGGTTCACCACTTTTTTTTGCCAAATACAAAGAAACATCTGAATTCGAAATGTTTTGTTTCCTTATAATCAAATCAAGAACTTCCCCTACAGTAGTTTGATCATCGTAATCCACTTAAATTAACTATTTATTAATGTAGATATCAAATTATAGTTTCTCTACTTTTAAGAGGCTTTTTTTCACCTATGACATATTAATATAATAAATTATTTTATATAATTTTCATATTACAATTAAGTTAAAACACAAGGCTAACGAATAGATTTTATTATTATTTTTATTACAATTCCTTAATTGATGTCATTATTTAAAATAAATAATAAATCAATCAAATAAATCATCGTTAGCCATATCAAATTATCTCTATTTTTTGTTCCAAAGAAAGAGTTATTTTTTATAATATCTAATTTAATCTTATTTAAATTACTTCTCATTATATTCCTACAACAAATCATCATCAAGATCATCTTTAAATACATCTGAGAATTGAATTTCTGCAGTTTACTATCCAGATTGTTATTTTTATAAACTATTGTTTTGAAATCTATTATATTCTTTTATTTTTGGCAAATGAAATTGCCTGACTTTCTGATCATAATCCTTTCTCCTTTTCCATATATCCTCGGCTCTAATCTTTTTGCCTCCATCCCCAAAAGATGACTAATTTTTATGGTATTTATTGGGAGCAACTGATGAATGACTAATTTTATTCTCAGATTGCATTTTGTTGCCATATTCATTTCTTACTAAGAATCTTCCTTTCTAAGGACTCTATTTATGTTCCTCATTCTTAAGTTAATTCACAGCATTATTGTTATCAACATTCAGAACAGGCTCTTTGCTGCTCGAAATCAACGCTTCCGATTACTATTTCTGCAAATGAACACTTTGAATGCCCTACTTAAAATAGGAATTACTTGCATGACTTTTCTAACTTAAGCTGCATCCTCCAAAGGCAACTTAATCTTGGTGGCCGAAGACTAAACTTAATAATTCAAATTACATAAGTAATATAGATGGATTCCAATGGTTCTGTTTTTTGCTTGTTTATTTATTGCAAAACTCTTTGTTAGATTATGGATTACAAAGTGTGCATTTGTAAATTAACTATAATTATTTTGTATATATTATGTATTTAATTACTTCGACCTTCTAACTCTTGCTTAATTCTTTTCTATTTCTTTCCTTCGTCATACATCATCAGCTTCCCTCTAAACCATCCAATTTCAGATTAGTTAATTATATGGACATTTTTATTATCATAAAAATCGGCAGAGTATGTTTATGATTTTCATATCAATATGCTGAGTGACATACACAGAACTTAATCATAATCTCATACTATCTAAAATTGAATTAAAACCAAATAGTTAAGGTCCAAATGGAAATGAATTTACAAAGAAAATACCATGATTTTTGACACTACAACTAAAATATCAACAGAAGATATCAAAATTACCTCAACTAATAGGCTAAAATTCTTAAATTATGTCGATACATGTGCAATCTGAAACTAATTAGCAATCTTAACTCGATTTTCTCAAAAAAAAGAAGGATAATCTAAAAATGCTGATCTCTAAAACTTGAGACTATAAATCGATGCAACCACAGTTACTATTAGACTTCGAAAGGCTTACAGTTTATCCCTATTAAAAGATGAACAGCAATCAGTTTTAGGATCTAATAAAGATACTATTGTATTTATAATAAATATTCTTTAAATCTAAAGATAAATATCAAAAGCCAAATTATTTTTTTAATGAAGATGTAATCTTATTAATTATGGATTGTCTAAGTTAAAAGAGATGATCTCATAATATTCTTTATTACTTTAATTAATTAAATAATATAGAATCACTCTTGTAAACAAAAGGTTTTCAAATATCCTATTTTATTGTTTTACAAATTACACATCATAATATTATTATATTATTATTTTTAATGTCATTGTATTATCAAATAAAAAAAAATGTAGTAGAACCAAAAAGAGAAATAGAATTCAAGGACTTTAAAATTCGAAATAGATATTTAGTTGTAAAATAAATTAAGAACAGAAACATATTTTATTTCTAGAACATAAGTCCTTTTAGTCCTAATAGGGTGAAGCATCTTCCAAAGTTAAGATTGCCTAGTCTTCCACATTCTGATAGCAATCAACAATGTCTTTCTAAAAGTCCTAAGAATATTCCTCAAAGAAGCGTTATTGAATATCCTTATTTACAATTACTAAGTTAATAAAGTTAAGACCTGAAGGAATTTATTATGTAATAACGACCAGTTGATAAAACATTTCAAAAAAAGAAAGTAAATACTGTATTTTAAACAGATGATTTGAGCTTTGAATATAGAAAACCTTAAACTTTAAGAAAATACTCCTTGTAATTTTAGGATGATAAGAAGTAATACATTTTGCGTTATATATAGATTCAATTTCAGTCCAAAAAATAAATAAATTTGATTTTTCATTTGATCATATTTTATATTTGTTAGAATATTTCATTATCACTTCTATTTATTAAATAAACATATTGATTTATTTATGGAAAATAAAAAACACATTTGATTAAATATATAAGCACATTTTAAAATTAAATAAAATCTTTTTTTATTTAAGAAAGCATTTCATGGGAATTTCAAGAGACAGTAGACATAAAAGAAGACTCACTGGAGGTCGTATGCCCATCCATAAGAAAAAGAGAGCCTTCGAAAAAGGAAGATAAGCAGCAATGACTAAATTAGTATCAGGAGAAAAAAGAGTTAGAAGAATAAGAGTCCGAGGAGGAAATTTCAAATTCAGAGCCCTTCGTTTATCTGAAGGCAATTTCTCTTGGGGAAGCCAAGGCATTGCTAAAAAAGCTAAAATTGTAGAAGTTGTTTATCATCCATCAAATAATGAATTGGTCAGAACAAAGACACTTACTAGAGGTGTGATTGTTTAAGTAGATGCTACTCCATTTAGATAATGGTACGCAAAGAAATATAATGTAGAATTGGGATCAAAGAAGAAGGACAAGAAAGTAATTATTACAATATTAAATTAAGGAAGGACAACCCGAAGCAACTAAAAAATCAAGAAGTCTTATTAAGAAATTAGAATAAAGAGCAAAAGACAATGCCATTGATGCATTGGTTTAAGAATAATTTACAAATTAGAGATTATTGGTGAGAATTACATCGAGACCAGGATAATCAGGAAGAGCTGATGGTTACATTTTGGAAGGAAAGGAACTAGAATTTTATATTAAGAAAGTCGAATAAAAGAAGAAATGATTGCATTATTAATACATTACATTGCACAAAATTGGTACATTAATATATATTTAATTAAACTCTATACTAAAACTTATAAGTATTCTGTAGTTTTGAAACTATATATACATTGTCATTTTTTTCTCCTTTCTGATCCAAATAACTTTGAAAACTTCGCTAATTTATTTGCAGCACTATGGGTTGCTGTTTTAGGAGAAGGCAAATTGCCAATTTGTTCTGTTTTCACTCTCTCTAAGGTATGTTTATTATTCTAGTCAGGAATAGTGGTCACTCTATCAGAACTTAACAATTATTTAGACTAATCAAACAATTATTTTAATTTCTAAATTATTGAATTCTAGTACTTTTAGATCTTGAATTGACATTGAAGGCTGTTGTAATGTTTTGGAATAAGTGTGACCCTACTTTAAAGATTACTGAAGTATCTATGAAGATCTTGTGAAGAGATTGTGTTTTTTGAAATACTCATGGGCTTCACTCTTAATGTTTGGTCTCACATTGCTTTTACTTTCTGAAGGGGAATGCTTTACAATTAATTTTAAATATTTACTTTAACTTTTGATATCATTTATTTATTTGGAGAGATTGGTTCTTATTAAACAATTTATGAAACTAATTTACTCGTATTAACTAATTTTGTTCTATTTTTGAATTCTTCTTAGGTTCTTGCATAATAAAAATTTTCCAATTCATAATTTGCATTATCTACATTCTAACAAATATAATGGACTTGTAAATACTTAAAATTCATATTAAAGATTTTATGCATACTATTTTCTAAATTCTGCATCTCCTTTATTAAATTCTTCTTCATCGAAATTATACCTTAAAGGTTCTGGTTTATAAGGAGGAGGCAGAGTTTAATTTACTATTCCTTCAAAGTCAACATTATGAAACCAAACATGAGTTAAGATTTCTGTAATACCACCTTTTTTTCCCAATCTTTTATCTGGATCCTTTTAAAGTAATTTAATTATTAAATCTTTCAATTCATCAGAAATTTAAACATAATCTGGAAATTAAACATTCTCTGTCAATATTGCATTATAAATTTCTTAAGTATCATGAGAATAAAAGGGAGGTAATCCAAAAACAAGTTCATAAAGTAGAGCTCCTAGGCAATAACAATCTACCAAATAACTATGTCCTGATTTCATTAACATTTCAGGAGCCATATATTCAGGTGACCCACAGAAAGAGTATGCTAATTCTCCATCTTCCATATTTGGTTTAGACAATCCAAAATCGCTTAACATCATATGTCCTTACAAATCCAATAAAATATTTTCAGGTTTAATATCTCTGTATACAATATTTTATGAATGTAGATAAGCCATTCCAATGCATATTTCAACAAAGTAATATTATGCTTCTTGTTCATTTAAGCGTTTCAATTTTCTCAAGTGGTAAAATAACTCTCCTCCTGCAGAATATTCTAAAACAAAAGCAATATAAAATCTAGTTTCAAAGGCATAATGCAATTTTATGATATACTGATTTTCCATTCTTACCATAATGTCTCTCTCATTTTATACAATGACTTCTTTGGCATTATCAAAAATAAACTTCTTGTCTATTAATTTTAATGCATAAAATTATCCATTGTCTTTCTTTTTGACCAAATAAACCCTTGAAAAACCTCCTACTCCTATGCACTTTATGAGATTAAAATCTTTTAATCCAACTCTGTAGGTCTCTTACAGTTGGGAATACAAAGGTTACAATTAGAGTGTTATACCCTAAAATATATTTAAAGGTAGATCCGGCAACGAAAGGTAATAATCAAATGGAATATTCTTATTAACTGTAATGAATTGGCAAATCTTTTTCAATTCTAAATATAATTTTAGATATACCATCTTAAATGTGTTAATCTTCAGTTGAACCAGTTCCTCCTTCTTCTACCTTTGCTGATGTCACCTCAATACTTGCAACTTAATCGATAAGAAAATTATATAAATTATCCGTTCTTTAGTCCTTATAATCATACAAATAGTAATATCTAAGATTATAGACTGTAAATTACTTTGTTTATTTATAGAAAAGAACTATTTATAATTTCTTTTTAGGGTCGAATTATAATGATTCATCTGTTTTGATTTTCGACTGCTGCTTAATTATAGGAGTCGACTCAGTTTTAGAATATCCCTAATTAAGGGATTTTGAGTCTCCCTCTGTTTTTTTTGATAATTTTGATGAGTAAGGTTGAGGAGATCCTTTAGTAGATTTTTAACTTATCAACATATCTTCAATTGATTATCTATGATTTGTTGATGTGTCTGATTATATAGATTACTTATTTTACTTCAAATTAAAATATTATTGATATTGATTTGATATCATTTGAGCATTTTTTAACTATAAACTTTAACAATAAAATATACCAAATCAAACAAATATTGGTCTTTTGATTTAGACTTATTTAAGATTGGTTTTGACTGATTAGAAGGAGATTAATTGTAAGATTACTTAGTAGTTTAAGGTTATTTTTGTTATTCTTTTTTCTATAACATTTATTTGTTAATTCATACATCAATTGAGACAGTAGCTAATGATAAATTTTTTGTTTTTAAATTCAAACGTTTAGAGCTATTCCCATCATCTGTTCGTACTCTCTATTCAATATGCTATTTTAGACTATTTAAATGATGTACATGTTATTATTATGATGTTTTGATCCTTTCGCTTTTTTATGTTTAAAGGAACATGTTATCAATACTTTTACTTCCCTTTAATTTAGCCCTAATGCTATTAACAACCTAAGCTAATGAGTTCCTTTCTTTCTTAAAATAATCGTATAATTTAGTCTTCCCTTTTTATTAAGGTCTTTCAGTTTTAACTGTTTTAGCAGGGTTTTTTAAGGATTTCTTTTCCAATCGTTAAGGAGAGTCTTACAAGCTATTACGACCTGCAATGATTTGCATCTATTGATTTATTTTCTTCATAACGATTTATAATAATTAATTTATTTAAATAACAAAATTATACAGAGGTTAAAATAATTTTTATTGATTCTTTGAAAGAGTACATTCCTTTAATTTTTATTCACAATGAAGTAGATAATTATAAGCAGGGATTATTCAACAATAAATAATCAATTATTTATAAATTAAAGAACATTAAATTGTAATCATAGATTGTATTCTTTGAGTGATATTGGGAAAACAATTAAAGCTTATTATATTTAAATGATATTTCAAGTCTATTTTTTTATTAAGGCTGAAAATGATGAAAAAACATCGTCTTAATTGAATGTTTATTTTTTTTGAACTTATTTCTACTATTATTTTTCAACAATTTTTTTTCCTATCTCTTCCAATCTAGTTAAATAAAAGTTCTTATCAATTTTTTTCCTTAAATCCCTGGATAAAATTTGATATTGAATCTGTATCCATTCTATGTCTTATTGAGAACCCCCTAATTCCAAGGCTTTGCTCAATCTTTTTTTTTGTTCAGGGTAATAAATAAGTGATTTGTTTGGACTGGCATAGTTGGTGCTGATGTCTGAATCGTATTCACTCAAACCCAATGCTATCTATTATAGTTCAATAAATACTTCAAATCGATATTGTAGAGCTTTATGAGAATGAAATTTGTCATTAACATTATTAACATTTAACTTAAATTTTTCATTTCCTCCTTTCAGCATTTTGTCTCTTTCCTCTGCACTTAGCTAAGAATATTTTTTAATATTCGTAACTCCAGGTTCGGTTGATAAAATCATTGCACAATTTTCACATAAATATATTGTATTCAATATACACACCCATGGGTCGCTCAAAATAGCGTCCTTAATTATTACAATTTGTACCACATTCTAGGCAGTGATGTCCGAAAAACATTGTGAATGAGTATTTAAAATAATTAATTTTGTTATTAAAACAATAAATCAAACTTATTATAGATTAGTAGCTTCGACTGGTTTGAATAGGCTCTTGGTTACATAGACTGGTTATTTGTTAGATTCAGTTGTTGCTTTTTTTCTTTGAGTTTCCTTTCTTTATAGATGAGGGGCTAAAAATGAATTGTTTAAACATACTTGATGCGGTTTGAGTCTATTAGAATATTTCAAAAATCTTTTAATATGGAAATCTATCAATTTTATTTGAAAAAACAAATAGTTTTAAAAAAAAGTATTCAAGTTGGTGATTATTAATATCTATGTCCATAAAAATAAATGTTTCTAAGATCTACCTTTTGCTTAATTCGCCATTATTGCTTTGAAGAGAATCAAAATGCTATTTTAGAGAATTCTTGTATTTGATAATAAGTTTAGTAATATCCTCTTTATGCTTCATTTCCTCGTCAGGAGTAAATATCCTATAGTTACCAATTATCTTAGTAAAAATGCTCTTAACTCTCTCTAAGGTTTCTGTTAGCTCAATATTAAATTCAACAAATTCTTAGGAATTGTCTTCTATTAAGAAACGAGCGAACATCAAGGCTTTATCTTATTCAAATAACATGAATGGTTCCTTTTCAAATCTCTTTTGTAGTTACTTAATACTAACTTTTTTCTCTTTTTTGTTATCATCATCAAATAGGAATTGCTCTATAACATCAATTAATATTATTTTCTTAATTCTAAATCTGTAATTTAATTCTTCCCCAATATGTAAAACATCATTCATTTTAATGGCTCTTAATTTTTTAGGTACATAAATTTATTGTTATTAAAAGCTATCATTATTATTTTTTAGAGTTAAACCTACAGTTTGCTCTTTTTTGTGAATCAATGACGATTGAGCAGTTTCCTTGTTTTTAGCTTGAACTTAAATTAATAACAAATTTTTGTATTTATCATCTAGAAGATCATATTGGTTTGATATTTTAGCAATCTAATCTTGCAACACTTTTTTCTCTTTAGCTTATATTTCTGATTTCTCATTATTCTTAATTTTTAATTCATGAACCATCCCTTTGAGATACTCATTATCAGATAAAACGCCCTTAATTTATTTATTTTAATCTTCTATTGTGCATTTTAAAATTCTAATCTCTTCCTTTAAATCTTCCACTTTAACTACTTTATCAGCCAACCCATTATTTGTACTTTTCAATGCTTCTATCTTTTAAGCCAATTTATCCATAAATTAGTTTTTACCTTTTAGATTCTTGTGTAAATCTTCAATTGTTTCCTCGTACCTCCTTACTGTTTTTAAGGTTTCAGCTAACAGATTTTTGTAATAATAGGTTTCTTCCTCTTGGATTTTAAGCAATCCTGTCATCTAGTCATTTTCTGTTTTTAATTAATTCATCATTTGACTCTGTATGTATAATTTCTCTTCTATCAAGGTATGATCATTGTAATTAAACAACACTTATTGTCTTAATTATTGATCAAGCATAGTTCTTAATCTTAAACATTCGACATGTGATTCTTATAATTCAATTCTGATTTCATCAATTTTAGTAGTCTTTACATTTTATTTTAGTGATTCTAATTCTTATTCTTTTGTTTTAAGAATAGTTTTGAGATCCTGAATTTGTTTTTTTAACTAAAATACATTGAAATGACTAGTTTTCTTATTACAAAACATTTCAACATTTCTAACTAAATCTGTTAAATGAATAACTTGTTTTTCTAAAGATGAAATTTAAGTTTTTAATTTAGTATTTTCCTCATTACATTAATTATATTTTTATTATAATTGCAACAAATCTTAATACAATTCTTCTTTATCCTTCTTTATGTATCTTGGTGTTTATCGTGGATCAGTTAATCTTGTGTCACTAACTTATTTATTATCCACCATAGTAGAGCTGCTGATCTTTTTATTCTAATAGAGTGAAACAGCTGATTATGGTCTTAGAAAATTGTTTGTAACATGATGCAATGAATCTAAATCTGAAAAATATTGTATAGCACTGGGCATTAAAATTTAACATTCATTTGATGACTTTTACTTATATCCCTAAGGTTCATATTTGATTGCCTAGATTCATGAATTATATTAATTTATACATACTGATTGGGGTCGTTTTATTTGTCTGTGAAACATTTATTTAATAAATTAATGAGTTAAAAGTGGAAATTAATTCCATAATACATTTAGGAACTATAAGAATAGAACGATGAAAATTCAATGGCTGTTTTAAGAAAACTGGGCAAATTGTAAAATTTGAAAGAAGTATTCTCGAATATTTAAATGATAGTGCGTGGATAGAGATGAGAGTGAGTTGAAGAAACAATATATATTATTGATGAGAGAGAGAAACGAATATTTCAAGAAATTAAAAGCCATCCAACAAATAAATGAACAAAATCCCAACTCTCAACTAGCCTAATCTATATAATTGTTATTCGACGCAATCAATAAGCAATAATGACTGACATACATTTTAAAATAATCTGTTATATTATATTAAAAATCATTATACTCTATAAATACTTTCCTTATTTTTGAAATTGTCTCCATAAAGAAACAGGCAGTATATTAATGGTATCAATGCTGCATGAAATCCAAAGGAATAAAACATTTTATTTTTCAAAAACCATCCAGGCGTATAACTTCTTGCTCTAATGTCCAAACCAGATACCACTAATAATTATTAATTGAAAATACTTAAGTTCAAGAGGACAGTTCCAATGACGGCTGAAATGGATTAGATGTTATCATTATTCCCATATAAAAAATATTAAGATATTAGAATGGCTCCGATTATAGGAATGGAGGCCAAAAAGAAGGTGGTTCGAGCCTCAGAAGAACTGTTGAGCCAATCCAATTAGGTTTCATGTTGAGACATCGCAAATCCCCAATGAATCCCAGACTATTAAGGAATCTAAATGGATATATACTTAAAATGCCACATTGATTGATGCATATTTAATTGAAGCATGCATTAATTATCCTGTATAGATTGCATAGGCTGGATTTATGCATGAATATAATGTGGCTGATGATAATAGAAGTAAAGGACTCAAAGTAGCAATTGTGATATATTTAACCTCTCTAGGGGCTTTAGTCTCTTGGGTCAATTCCCTAATAAATTGCCTTCTATCTTCAATAATCTTGACCAATTGTTCATCAGTAAATGTGTTCTATTCAGCCACACTTTCTAAGGTTGAAGTAGACTCTTGATCTTTGATGTCCTGGATTTTATTTTAAATTCTTTGAGCCTTTTTTGTTGAGAATCTATACAAAGGATTTAAGGTTCTTAATATTTTTTACATGATTGATAATAAAATTAATTACACAAATTAAAATTCAGATAGCAAATAGTATTGGATCCAATAGATTAATCAATAGGGGGATTTCTGCAAAATTAGATTACACAAAATGAAACAACAATATTGGCTAAAAAGCTTTGAATTTATATCATAAATATTCCAAATTATTATTAATAAATTAAATGGATAACTAATCTGAGGTTCAAGATTCCCAAGAATCATAATAAAATCATAACCATCAAAATTCAAATGGATCTGTATTATATCCTGAAAGTTTTCATTCATAAAAAAGAAGTGACTAAACAGTTTAATCTCAGGCAGTAAATGGTTTGTAACTTAAAAGAAAAAGTTCCACTTCAAATAAAAATTAACCTATACTATAAAGCAATGATTAAGAAAAACAAGATGAATATGATGAATTGAGCTAGAGTCAGAATGATCAAGATTCATTTAATCAAAGAGAGAATTAGGCTGATTAATCTAATACATAAGATTAAGGCAACGAGGAGATAGAGTAAACATTTCAATAAGATCAATCTAAAATGCTGGAAGATCCTGAAGATTAAGCATTTTAAGATCTACCAGAGAATAATTAAAGAAAGAAATCTGATGATCAAAGCAATAAGCCCACTCAAATTGCAAGGGACGAAAATTAATCAAATATCATCCTAAAATAAGTATCAACTGAAATCACAGATATCAAATAGAATGAAGAAGAAATTTAAAGTAATGATAAAATGCTAAGAACTTAGGAGGTTATGGATAAATTCAAATAAGTTATTAAATCACCCAAAACAAGATCACCATAACTTTCAACTGATGATCCTTATTAATTAAATAAGCCAATGACCAAACCTTAACAATTATCTTAGTAAGACAATGAAAGAAGTTATGAAAAGATTGTAGAGGCAAATACAAAAGAAATTTATAAATTTTACTCTAGATAAGCTCAAACCTCAAATAAATAAAATACCTTTGATTAACTTCATTAAATTCAGTAGGTTATGACATTATAAAAATTTATGTATTTTTGTAAAGATTTCGAATTAATAGATTTGGAAATAAACAATGATTTTGTCTATCAGCATACTGGATAGGGTGCAAATAAACCTATTAGTAAAATCAAATATAAACATAAGGAGAAGGAAAATTTTGTTGTTACAAAATTAATCTTAGTGGAGATTTTTAAAAAGTGTTCAAATATATAGGAATTAACTTATTAAGAATTCTTGTATGCTTTAATAAAGATCGCCGACATCATATTCCCAGTAGACAACTCTTTGAGAGCATTCTATGATTATCTAGGAGTTCATGACCCCAAGATATATAGAAAAAAGATGGTTGTGGTAGGAAAGCCATTCAACAGCAAGGATCAAAGTGAAGTTCTCACTTAAGAAAAGCTATGTTCTCGCAGATTGGTTCTACCAGCCAAACCTAAACCAAGAGCTGAAAGTTACAAATACGAACCTCCTGTTACAAATCCTAATAATATTTCACTCTAAGAGAAACCGAAAAACTCAGTTAAAAATTTACAAAAGCAAAAGGAGAAACCCAACAATCTTATTAAATGGGAAGATTTAGGGAATGTATCTAAAGAGTTTGACCCAAAGGAGTTATTACTTGCATAAGACTTATCGGATAAGGAGGATGAGTATTATTTGCAGGAATATTTAATAACTAGTGCAGAGAAAATAAAGAAGGATGAATCATTGCTAAAAGTTCAATAGAAGAAATAGTAAAATAGCAATAAATAGTAAGAATAATAAAATTAAGCTGATGAGAAACCACCAAAACACAATTAAAATAATATTATTAATACCATATAAGATCATTCATAATCAGTTCCTAATTAATAGAAATTATTTAAATAATTGATTAATCAATAAAAAACATAAAATTTACAAACAACCACATAAACTAATTAATCTCCTGCCATTAATACCAATCAATCTAATAATCAAACTCCATTATTATTATCCAAACAAAAAAACTTGATTGGAGCCAGACCGTCATTAGAGTCTTAATCTTATAGTTAATCATACAAAGCCTAACAAATTAAAGCAATAAAACAATCAACAAAAGCTGTCTTAAATACATCAATTGAACAAAGTTCTCCTAGCACTATAAGGAAAGAAAATGATGGATTAAATGCCATTAGGAAAATTGAAGCTGAGAAGAAATAAAGAGAGTAACAAATTTTAGTGGCTTTTATGAAAAACTAAGAATAGAGAGAGAAAAAAGTAAATAAAAAATGACCTAATTTTTAATAATTTATAACTAACAATTTAAAAATGTCTTACCTTCTACCTCATTTAAATAACGGTTGGGAAGTTGATCAAGCAATCTTAGATGAAGAAGAGAAACTAGTTATCATTCGTTTTGGACATGATTGGTAATAGAGTATTAATACCAATTTAGGGATCCATAATGTATGCAAATGGATGAAATCCTCTATAAATCAGCTGAAAAAATAAAAAAGTTTGCAGTCGTTTATTTAGTTGATATCACTAAAGTGCCTGATTTCAATACAATGTATGAACTATATGATCCAGTGACAGTGATGTTTTTTTACAGAAACAAGCACATGATGATAGATCTGGGAACAGGAAATAACAATAAAATAAATTGGGCAATGAATGATAAGTAGGAATTCATAGATATCGTGGAAATCATCTATCGAGGAGCTAGAAAAGGCAAGGGCTTAGTTGTTGCTCCAAAGGATTATTCAACCAAATACAAATATTGATAATTAATATATATTTAATTATGGATTAAATAATTGAATTAATATAATGGTCAGCCTAACCAGACAATTAGATTTAAAAATAAGTATATAAAAGAGCTTAGGAGTTGAGTTAAGACATCTAATTTTTAATTCATTTATGTTCTGTGATAATTGGAAATTATGAACCAGAAATTAGATATAGGGCTGCTGTGATATTAAAAAGTGCCATCAAAAATTGTGTTACATTGCCTGAATAATTATAGCAAATGTTAGTGCAAGTTGATTTGAGTATCCAAATTATGAGACAAGCATTTATTATTATCGTCCCAGAAGTTGTAGTTAGAAATGGAATTAAAAGTAAGCAAACATCATACTAATCATAGATAGCAATCTAATGATGGAATATTTAGTTAAATTGATAGACACTGATCCAGTCATTGCAACTGATTGTTTATCTAAAATAATTGAAGATCTGAAATTCAATTCTGAAAATATCAATTATTACGGAACAGATTCAGGATTGCAATTAATCGATCAATTAATTTTGAAGTTTATTTCCTTAGTTGAACATTAGAATACTTAAGTGGTTGTAAATTCATTAAATTTTTTGAACTATAATATTTTCTTTATGCCTCCTTCATTAAATCAATACATTGATTGTTACATTAAAATTTTGATTACTGGAACACAATCTCCAGAATAATAAATAAGATTGAAATGCTTCTAGGGTATTCAAGCTTTAATAGAGACTAAACGAGATAAAATAAAATAGATGAATTTAGTTATAATTGCATGTGTTTAATCATTATAAGATTTAGACAAGGAAGTTGTAAGATTTGTAGAATTATGTTTAACTGATTTTCTAAGAATAGATGATGCAGAAGATTATGAATAAACTCATTTACTTGAGCCCTATTTACAATAAATATTATAACCAGTAATACTCAATCTAGCAATCACTAGGGCTGATTAAATAGCCATACAACCCACTTTCTCCAATGTTTACAATTAAAGTGGTAAAGCTGAAGACGAAGAATAAGAAGAAGAGAAAACTTTAGGTGAATATTCATTGAGATCAGTGTCTAATCTGTTGCTCAAAAAGTTAATTGAATTTTATGATAAAATTGTTGTTCCAATTGTCTTATAGATTATTGATTAATTGTAATAATAATAAGATTGGAAACAATAAGAAATTGCTGTTTTATGTCTAGGGCTATTTGCAGAAAAAATAATGGAAAATCACGCCAATCTTGTACCAAATATTTTAATGGCCTTGTTTAATGAAAAGAATCAACAAAATGAATATATATATGCTTCTACATTATGGACATTCTCATAATACAATGAGTGGATTAAAACAGTAGCCATCAACGAAACTTAATTTATTTAATCTTATCTAAAATTGTTATTGATCTCTATTGAAAACTAATCAATGTATAACATTAATTATATCCCATAGAATAGTAAAGGAATCTGCCTGTTCTGCATTGAATTCATTGTCAAAAGATGCATTTTTTATATTACAACCCTACTTATTAGATTTGTTCTAAGTGTATTTGAAAGCATTATCTTAAAAAGGTGGAGTATTATTATACATTTATTAATCAATAACAACAATATTGGCTGAATGTGAAACCATTGAGAATTAAGAATTAATAGACTTAATAATGACTAAGTTGATTAGTAATTTAGTTGATTTGAATGACTATAACATATGTCCTCTTTATGGTATTTATCAATCACATATTTATAGAATGTTTGGCAGAAGCAGTTGAAAAATTTGGATAGAGAGCTATAAATTATATTCCAATCATTTATCAAGCGACTGTATAATCAATGAATGGTTATGTTTAATCGATAAAGAATGGGAAGACAAGATTTTTATATTAATAAAAGGAGATTCTTAAGAGATCATTTGATTTGTGTATAAAGATTATCAACATCACAAAGGAAAGATTCTTAGAATTATGTGATTAATCATTTTTGTAAATTGTTGATCTTGCATTGTAAGATTCAGAAACTGATGTTAAACAATATGCACTATCTCTGATAGGTGATTTAATAAAGGATTGCTATGCAATTTTCAAGAATGTCAATATCGCTATTATTTTGTACATAAATATATAATATTTAGAAATGAGTACATCTATGCTTAATCTATAAGTATTGATCCGTCTAAACTATTTTTGGCTACTTCGAATAATGCTGCATGGGCATTGGGAGAATTAGCTATAAAAGATCCTTCTCAAATTACAGTGATTTTCAATGCAGTTATGGAGAAACTAATAAAAATAATAAATGAACCAAAATTCCCAAAATCCATAGCTTAAAATTTATGCATAGCAATATGCAGGATTGCTGGGTCACATATATAATAGATTGAAGAATTCATTCCTAATTTCTTTAAAAGAGTTTGCTTGATTCTTAGCTAAATAAAAAATTAATCGTTAGATGAATATAAGGAGGAATCTTTTAGGTAAGACAGTCATTAAAAATAGGATCCTGATCAATATAGTGAAAATGTATCCAGGAAGAGTAATAAACGATATCAAATATTTTGTTTATTGTATTGTCGCATCAACAGAGTTTCCCTCAATTAAGCCTCTTTTTATTAATATATTATAAGAATTGTAATAGTCATTTGGCCAACAGAAATTTGATAGTATGTTTAGTAGTGATGACTTGCCAAATGGATTTAGGATGAAAATGATCAATGTTTATGGTGTATGAATAAATTAAAAATTATGCGTTTTTGAATATTATTTTATATAAATGAGATTCATCGTGATTGCAATTTTTGTGATGCTTGCAACATCACAAGAATTCGTAGAATTTTACTCTGCTTTTTAAAATGCAGACGTAGGTTAATTGGATGGTTGGACAATACAAGGATAATTGGCAAAAGCTTAAGCTGATAATTTCTTTACTTGTTCAGATGCAGCTGTATTGGGAGGACCTAAAGCATTTGGTAAAGGAGCCATAGTGACTAGACAATTTTAATTACCTCCACATTTTTAGATTAAAGTATAAGTTGAAGTCTGGAAGTATAACAATTCATTAATTTTAGATTTGATGCTTGGGACACTCAAAGATAGTTCTTTTATTTGGATAATTACCTTTGGGAAACTATGTGGACTGGAAGTGATGGAACAAAGAGATGTGCAACTCCAGCAGGTGGTAATGTGAATTCATTCTCAGTTGATTAAACAATAACTCATAATCATGCAGCATTATTTATCGCATTTGCATCATCAGCTGATAAGGCTGCAGATAAAGTATAATAATTACAAATCTTTAGATGTCTTGGGGTATTAGAAAATTGAAATTATCTTATTTGCCATGTCCAGCTGAATGTGGTACATGTCTTGGACCAGATGCTATTGTTTGTTAGATGTGGGTACCAGTATCATCAAGTTGGATAAAGAATGTAGATGCTGATGGATGGATTGCAAAAGGATCTTAAACAGCTATTAAATCAAGTACTTGTGCAGGAATTCCAATTATTGGTGGTCCTGGTAATTTTGGTAATAATGTATCAATCTAAAAAATCTTTGATAAACTTGTTCCACATTACAGAATTAAGGTGATAGCATAATTTTGGAAAATTGATAATTGGGATAATGATAATGCAGTTTTGTCTATTGATAATCAAGAAAAATGGAAATAAAATGTTGCTTAAGTAGAAGATAAGGAATATTTCATTTGTGATAAGATCAGTCCAGGAGGTGTTGATGGAACAGAAAAGATTATTAATGTTAACTTTGAAACTCCACATAATTATGGTGCTGCTCTTGTAAAGTGGACATCCACAATCAAAAAGTCATCAAAATAGGCATCTTGGGGTATTAGATAATTCCAATTGTATGTTGCATAATGTTCAAGCAATTGTGCAACATGTACTGGACCAAGTGTTGAGGATTGCACAGCTTGTGTTTCTCCTTATGTATTATTGGACCCAGAAGATGGAAATGGATCTGGTTGTGTTTTGAAGGGAGATTGGGTTGAATTTACATCAGAATTCTAAGGAGCAGGTTGGACAGCTAATCCAGATTGGAAAGTTGCAGATGGTAAAAATGGGCCAGACTTTACATCACAATGTGGAGAATTTAAATTCTTTGGTGGTTTTGATAGGACAGGAAAAGATGCTAAAATTACTAGAAAATTCAATTTACCTCCACATAAAAGAATCAGAATTGCATTTGAAGCTTGGAAAATTGATAATTGGAATGGAGAAGACTATTTTGTTAAGGTTGATGGATTAAATGTTTGGTCAAGAACATTTGGATTTGGAGATCCTGGACTTGCTGATATTTGTGGTGGAGAGGGATTTGAAAATTATGCTATTGTTGATTTTGTCATTGGACATGAAACACCCACTTTGGATTTACTTATATCTACCACTATTGGAAAGAGTAATGATAATGCTTCATTTGCACTTAGAGGATTTAAACTCTATTATGAAAAACCAGATGCTTGTGCTACTCTTTATACAGAATGCAATTATACAGGTAATCATTGTATTCCATTAATTAAATAGGAAAATCATTTAACATGTGTGAAGACTTACCAAACTTCCAATTAGCTAAATATCCAAGCAAAATCAAGTCAATTTAAGTTCCAGCTGGAGCTAAAGTGATTCTTTTTGATGAAATGGATTATAATGGTATTCAATAATACTAAATATCTAGGAAAAACCATTGAATACACCGAGAACCAAAAATGCATAGAAGAATATCAATACAAATTCCTTTAAACAAATTAATAAAGCTACGTCTTAACAGCTAACAATTGACCAAATGAAATATCAATATTATATTTTATTTCATTATTTGCATAAAATTATTATTTTTTAATCGTTATATATAAATTTATAAATTATGAATATGAAAACTGAAATTAGACTCATTTTAATAATTTTAGTATGATTTGTTTCCTTTTTTCAATTATTTCTTTTCGTTTTTAAGGATTCTTTTCATTTGCTAATTCATTTTTCCACTTTTCAGCCTCTTTAATGACTCTCTCTTTTGCTTGAAGTGTACTATTTCTAACTTTATATTGAAGTTCGTCATCAATATTATTAAAGATAGGAACTTCTTCATCAATAAAATTTGATTCTAGATTATGTTCAAATGTTTCCAATTCTATTGCCTTTTATTTAGCATCGTCAATAACCTCTTTTGGGAACTTTAACATTTGAGCAACCAATAATCCATAACTCCTATCTACAGCTCCATACCTAACTCTATATTCCATGGTTATTTTATCGTCTTCCGTGACACAACTAACATAATAATTTTTCACTCCAGTGATTTCATGTTCCATAAGTGTCATTTCATGAAAATGAGTTGCAAATAAACAATAAGATTATATTTATTTGGCAATATGCTCAGCAATAGCCCAAGCAATTCCAAATCCTTCAGAAGTGGATGTTCCTCTTCCTAATTCATCAATTATTATTAAGGAATCAGGTTTAGCAGTTTTTAACATACAACTTGCTTCAAGCATTTCACTCATAAAAGTACTAATACCTTTTGTTTAAACATCACTTGCTCCTACTCTTGTGATTATAGCATCTATTACAGGTACCACTGCAGTAGTACAAGGCACAAAGCAACCAATATGTGCCAACAAAACACAAATGGCAATTTACCTAATGTAAGTAGATTTTCCACCCATATTTGGTCCTGTTATTATATGCAATCTGGATGATTTTCTATCCATTTCAAGATCATTTACAATACAGGTCGAATCTATTGCTTCCAACAATGGATGTCTAGATTCTTTTAATAAAATCTCCTTTTTCTCAGTAAATATTGGTCTGACAAATGCCCTTGGAGCATTTCTAGCTACTGATGCAAATGATGATAAGACATCTATTTCTGATATCAATCTTGATGCTTATTCCATAACAGGATAATAAGAACAAACAATTTTCAAAATTTCTTAGACCTTTTCTTATTGAACTTCTTAATAAAGATCTCGATAATGAACATAATCAGCAACAGTAGACTGTAGTTTCTCAACTGTAAAGGTCAGAGCTCTATTCTTCACAGAAATAGTCTTATATTTTTTAGGGTTTTTTCTAAAGGCTTCATCAGCACTTTGTTTTTTAGCTTCAAAAATATAGGTATAAGTTCCAGACTCAATTAAAGTAACAGTGATTCCTAATTCTGTTTCTGTGTCCAACCTTACATTTTCAATGTCATTCATACATTATGTAATGTTTTTACTAAGTTACATTAATTTCTCAGAAAACCTAGGATTTACAATGAATTCACCAGTGTAAGCTTTGCTTAAATCAATAGATTTCTCAATCATTTCTTCCAATCTCTCGAAATCACTCAAGTTTTCTTCAAAAGGTTTAAGAAATATCTCTTAAAGAATAGAGTTTTGACTCTAATATAATTCTTGATTAACTCTTTTGATTATGTCTTTGATTTTTTGGATTAATTAGTAAACTTTAACACAATCACTAAGATTAGCATTATTTCTCTTATCACTTGCCACCTTATAGAATTTGGCATATAACTTGTCTAAATCAGGAATTCTTTTTAAGAAATCTTCATTTAAAAATTATCTGAAAGAAGAGTTCTAATACAAGTACTCTACTATATTCAATCTTTAGTTGATTTCTTGTATTGATTATAATGGCATTTTGATCCATCTTCTTAAACATCTTTTTCCCATTTGAGTAATGCATCTATCCAAGTAATCAACTAAAGTGCTGGCATTGTTTCCATTGTCAAATTATTTTATGCCTTGCTTTGGGAATATCATTAAGGCATTGATGGCTGCCAAGTCTAATCTCATGAATTTATGTAAGTTAAATAATCCTATATTGAATTTTTAACTATTTGTGTCATCTTTGTAAAGACGGGTATGTTCTAATAAACATTGAATACATTGAGTGCAAATCTACTCTTCCACTCTGCATGTGTTAAAATTGTTCTTCAAGACTTTGTTTAGATTGGAAAGATTAATTTCTGAAAAATCTTTTTTGTTTTTTTCAATTACTTCAAATTCACACTATTCTAAAATATCCCGCACTTTTCGATTCTCACTCTCTAGCTCAGGCATTTAAATCAACACTGTTAATTTAGCATCCTATCCATCTGAAAGTATTAAATTAATCATTACTTGGATTAACCTAAAGAACCAGACACTCAAACACACTAAAATGTTCATTGTCTTGAAATTCACATACTTCAATCATTCTTCGATCTAGATCTAAAAATGCACAATTTAGATGCCTCTCATTATTTGTATATATTATTTAAACCACTAAAGTCAATAGATTCTAATCTTAATCCATTAATAATATTAATTAATTTATTATTCCTCAAAAACCTAATTATTTCACTTATAAACACATAAATAATAATATTTAATATATATATTATTCATTTCACAAATATTTTCTTACTAATCTTTTCATCTATTTTTTCAGAATTTTATTTCTTAAGAATGGTGGTACAACAACAGCACCAAAAAACCCTTGAATTCTATGCAGAATGTGTCCATGAGTAGAATATTCTAAACCTAATCGTTGTCTATAATACTATATATAATTTAATTACAATGCTCCTTTTGCAGCCTAAATTGGAGATATAGCTCCTTGTCCTTTCTTGAAATTTGTCATCGGCGTTGTTACATACATTGGTCTATGAGCCAAAATGTCAATATTTGTATATTCAAGTGCTATTGATCTTGAAAAGAAATCATCAAATGCTTTGGATGCTGCATATGTTTAATTATAGGGCATAGGCACTCTTCCAGTAAATGATGATAAATTAATTATTGCAGATCTCGTTCTCTAAAGCATTTTAGGAATTATCTTCTTTGTCAAAAATACGATGGGGAAACAATTAACTGTAATTATTTCTCTTAGTTGATTGTCATTGTATTTCTCTAATGGGGCTGACTACAACATTAATAATAAATTTAAACATGTGAGACTCCAACATTATTTATCAGCAATCCTATATCCAAATTTTCAATTTATTTGTATACTCTATCAAAAAATCCTTCCTCCAAAGAGTTGTTAAAATCAACCACAACTATCTTAAATTTTGAGGTTGATCCCTTACTCAACTCCTCAATCAACTTTTTAGCTTTCTCCTCATTTCTGATAAGCATACAAATATTCACATTTTATTAAGCTAAAACTTGACAATATCCTTTTCCAATCCCATCAGTTGCCCCTGTTACAACTGCCCAACAGTCCTTGCCATACTTAGCTTATATATTTGGAAAGGGTTGTAAACACTTATAGATTTCTTCTAAAATTCTGAATACAATAAAAGCTATTGTGGCTAATCCAATAATAAAAAAAAACATAATTAAATAAATAATATTGTATTTTTCTTGTAAAATTTCCTTCATAATGATGAAATCTTAACACAAAATTTTAGCATCATTGATTCTTTTTTGCTCTTTTAATCAATACTTACTTCAATTATTTTGTTCTAATAGATTAAGGTATGATATAAGTTAATAAAACTCCCATGACCCTGTGATACCAATACCCATGGCTCGTTACTTCCAAACCCAATCTTTATAGTCCTCCTCTAGCACATTATTCTGGTGTGATTGCTCCAGCCTCCTTTTCATAATTAGTCAAAGGAGTCGTAACAAAAAATGGTCGATGCGACAATATATCTATTCCCTCAACTTCAATGGCTAAAGATTATGAAAAATGATCATCAAAAGCTTTTGTTGCAGAGTAGGTTTAATGATAAGGCAATGGCAATCTACCCGCAACAGAAGATAAATTGATGATAGCAGATCTACTTTTTCTCTATTACATAATTGGCAGAATTTTTTTTGTAAGGAAAACCACAGGAAAAATATTGATTGTAAGCATCTGCCGAATGTCAGATTCTTGTTGTTTCTCAAAAGGATTTTTCTTAGGAATAGGAATAAAGAATATACCATTGAAACTCCAACATTATTAATAAGTATTCCTATATCGAGATCCTTGATTTACTCATAAATTTTATCAAAAAAATCTACTTCTGTACATTGTACAAAATCAGCTATAACTATTCTAAACTTAGATGTAGATTTAGCACTTAATTCTTAAACTAATTTTTCTCCTTTTTCTTTATTTCTGATAATCATACAAACATTAACATTTTATTTTGCTAATTCTTAACAATAAGCTTTTCCAATTCCATCTGTTGCCCCTGTAATTACTGCCCAACAATCCTACCCATATTTTTTCTTAAGGTTTGGAAATGGTTGCAAGCATTTATATATTTCTCCAAGTAACAAAATTACACAATAAAGCACAGTTCTAATACCATATAATTCTATAATGAGGTAGAGATAATCAAGCATTAACTCAAATGAATTATAAATTAATTAGTAATAAATGAATGATTGATAATTCTATGAAAAAATCATAATCTATTAGCTTTAGTGATTACAATTGTGTAATACCAAAATAATGTCTGTTATAAATTAACTAATATTTTATGATTAATTATCATCAAACTATGATTTCTTGAATTTAAATTAATGTAAAAAGTTGAAAGAAATAATTACAGTAAAAAGATTTGCTCGCTTTTGTACAATTTAGATCTCTTTGCATAAGAAGTATAACTAAGAATCAATAAAAATGACAAATTCTTTACTCCCCTTGGAATAATTATGTCGCTGATTTTAATCACACTTTCTTTAATATTAGCAATTAACAATATTGTGGATGTTATTCAAAAAACAAATCCCTCAGTAGTCTCCTCTGATCAATAAGAATAAGAAACTCCAGTAATTGTAATTTATATTTTCTCAGAATTTTATACTTATGCCAAACAATTTTACTTTTGTAATTAGCGTAAATAAATTCACCCTGGATAACATTTATGGGCTTGGTACACTATTTAGTTTGTAGTTTACTTAATGTTATAGAAAGAGAGATACTGAAACTAGAAAAATAACATAAGAATGTTTTAATTATAGTATGAATAATTGTGAAGATAGTAATTTTGAGGCTCAATTTTAAAAAGCTTATTTTTAACAATTTAATAAAAGTAATATTTATTGCATAAATCATGATGAGTGGATAGCAAATCCTTTTGTAATATGTTAATCCATATTCTTATAGTCTATTTAAGGATCAGCTGCCTCTAATGAGTTTAGATATCTTAAATTCAATTTGCTTGTGTGTTAAAACAAAAGTGAAAATAATACGTGTTACCCAAAGGATTACATCAACGCAAATTTTCCAGGAGGATTACTAGTTTATTATGTGCAAGATTAACTGTTAGATTTGAAGAGACCAGAAGAATTCTTTGTTCCATCTATTCGTCAAGGTTCAGCCATATTTGCATAGAAAACCTAAAAGACTATAATTGCCTACCATAAGACCGTATATGTTCAAACAGATGTTGGTTTATTCATTGAGGACCTTTAAGAACGAAATAGTTACTAGAATTATCTAGAAAAAGAATCATCAGATGCAGTTGATACAAATAAGTTGATAGAATATGTTTATCAATTAGATCCTAGGTTTTAGTTCATTGTTATTTAGATAAACCTTTTATAATAGATCATATCCTAAGATTCAAGATATAATAGGTACAATAGGAGGTCTTTGGCAAGCTTTGTATTTTATAATCTCAATTCTCATTATGCCATTCATTTAGGGATTTATGGAATTAAGTTTGATCAATAAGTTTTTCACATTCTCATACAAAACTAATGCGATTCTCGATGATTGTTCCATATCCTAGAATAGAAGCAATATACTAAGTCCTCCTCAGTCTAAATCAACTATTAAAAAATCTTTTACTAGTTAAAAGTTGTAAATAGAAAAAATATCAGATACTACTTAAATTGCATAATTCTTAAGGGAGAGAAAAACTTTACTAAAATTGAACCTCTCCGATTTATGTGGATTCATGTTTGGTAGTTAAAAGAAGCAAAGAAAGCAATTTGAATACAGTCAAAGGAAAATTCTATAGAAATTGGACATAACAGTAATTAATTAGATAAATATAGTTTATATTAAACAAATTATTTGAAATAGATAAGTTAAAGATGGTTTTATTAAATGAAAACTAGTTGAAATTGTTTAATTATTTTCCAAAGCCCTGTGTTTCGGATTCTTTAATACTTAATTCCAACGATAAACTATTGTAGAGCCAAGAAAGACAAATAGAGTTTTCGTATCTTCTGAAAGAAGAACTAACACATGAAATGAAGGTTCAAGAAGCTTACAAGGCTTATAAGAAAATAAAGAGACTCAATAGTTAAGAATAGTTGGACCAAAGAATTCTAATTCATTTAGATCAAGATCTAAGAAACCTATTTGATAGTCTCATTGAATCAGATTTATAGAATGACTCATGTAATTGTAATTATTCTTATGTTAATTTGAAGTAAACGATGTCCAAGTTTTAAATGATTCAAAATATTAAAATATAATTACAACATATAAAACCCATGAGAAACCGCATATAAAATAAAATGATTGATAATTAATATATATGTTGTTATTATAATGTTGTTGTAAATAAATTACAATGACTCAATGATGCTTAATTTTGGAATCCTCACCCATCACTTATTCCACATAACTTTGAAAAGTATTTGCCTTTTTTCCAGAAGATCTCCACAATAATACAATCCATATAAGCACAGCTAATGCATGTATTATTGTGATGACATATATTAAAACCTTCAATTTGGGATTAATGCTTCCTGGTAAAAAATCAAGATCGCTGAGAAATTCCATTTATTAATTAATTAATTAAAAATTATGCTCAAATTTAATGTTTTTTCTCATTCTCATTATTAATTTAAATTGCTCTCAATTGAACTCTCTTTTGTAGACGCTTCCTCTTCAACTTATTTATCCTCATTATAATTATTCTTTGGAGTCATTTCCCTATCATTTTCTTCTTTTTATACGCTATCTTCAATTGAATCATTCTTAATTTATGAATTTTAATCAGCAACTTACCCACCGTCTTATTCGTCCTCTAATTCCAATTATTTTTATAATTCTTCAATATCTTATTCAATTTTTTAGATTTCCTCAGCACTTAATCCCATTCTAAAAACGTTATTTTAATTATCATTAGATTGACTATCATTTCTTCTTGGTTAATACATATGAATCATTCGCTTTAATGAATCCTACAATTTCGTTTGTTTAAGCTATTATGATTAATCCATTGTCAATGTAAATTTTTTTATCTATTTTATATCCACTAAACTTTCTGAAGCATTAATTTCTAATTGTTTTAACTCTAAAATGTGAAAATTATACTCAGATCCCAAAGAAATGAATTTTGCATTAAAATTGATTGACTATCCCTACTTTAACTGTTCAAATTTTTCAATTGAATATTATTATGAATTTACACCTAATACAATATCTGGTATATCATCTTTTGATTCTGTAGGATCCATCTTAATATAAACCCAATGAGTATATGAATAATTCATATCATTATTAGAATTAGATTTTACATAAATTCTAAAATATAGAATAAGTCATACCCATTCCAAGCAACAATTTTATTTTTAAAGTTAGTTTCAAATTGATGTCTTGCCTTAAGTCCATTCTCAACGAATTAAAATTTCCCACAAAATTATAAGAAATCCATCCACGATTTATCAGTAGGATAATCAATCTCAATATTTAGAGGCTCTTTTTCTATTTATAATTCAAAATAAAAGAATAGTAAAAATATTATGCCCAATAAAATCATAGCATATTTCCTAGAAGCAACTATCATACAATTCCCACATTTAAATTACATAACTTAATCATTGATATTTGGTAATTGAAAATAATTCCTTTTTTCTAATTCCTAATCACAATATTAACACCTTTTTATTATAACCTATATATTGATTCAAAGCTATTACTTTAGTTGATTAAAGTACTAATGGAATAATCAAAACAGCCCAATTTCCACAATAATACAGGCAAATCAGACAAATAATGTATGATGCATAAGATGGTTGTTATTCTAAAATGCCCTCTTTTGCGGAACCACAATTAGGACAAACTGGTAATTTTGGATCAACTACACCTTCTTATTGATCATCATTATCTGTTTTTGAGATTAACATATTTGATAATAATTTTAATTCATTTAATTTATATCAATTTTACTAAAGGAGATCCTAAATGTTAATCGTTGAGGAGAACTTAGGTTTTATTCTGATTTTTTATTGTAAAAGTAATTTCGTTATCCTTTTTTATTGTTCTACTACATCTATATTATCCATAGATTAACTCTTCTTGAAAAAGTTTATTTGGCATTTTCTTTTCTTAACTTTGATTTACTCTTGATTTTAAACTATTTGAAAAAATTGAGTAAATGAATTGATTTCACTGGTGTCATGTTACTTAGTGTTCTATTTTTTTTCATTTTACAATTGAAATAATGATTAGCATTTATCTAGATGTGGTTTTTACACTAGTTAATTATTAAGAGTTAATTGTTTTTTGAGCATTAAAGCACTCTTCTATTTTTCAGAGACTTTGACGTTATCGTATTATTTAATTAGATCTTCTGCTATCTTTTTCACTTAATCACTATTCGATTCTTTTACTGAATCAATTTAATCCAATTATTAATCGACATCTATTGATTAACTTTTTATCAATCTTCCTTTCTTATTTTATGGAGTTTCTTCATACTAAGTGCGATTAGGACCCACATTACTATGAGTCATCAAACTGCTATTATTATTTTTGCATGATTATTCCATACTGCTATTAGTAAATGTACTTAGTTCTATGTTTTTCAAGAATTTCCATTAATGTCCAATATGTGGTAATTTAAGATAATTTGGAATATTATTATTAATTTTCATTTTATATTTATTATTTCTTAAAATAAAATTTGCGCGATCAGATTTTAAGACTTAAAGAAATTATAACAAATTCAAAATACTTTTTATTCAATATAACATGAAATATAAGAACTTCCCTATAATTGAAGAATAAATTAACAATATATTTAACAATCGTATTTACACATAATATTCATTCAATATTACATAAAACTTGCATATAATTAACTATCATAAAATCGAGTAAAGAATTATTTGTAATTATTATAAATATATGAAAGCGATCCATTGAACTTGGTTCTGTTCATTTCTTTTTTAGTCCAATTCTATAAACTTAAGCTTTTCATTACTTATGATGCATTTCTCCAAGTGGTGTATATAAACGGATTCAAGTGAACCAAAGTCAAAACTAGACTCACAATATTTAGAATTATGAAGGTTAGCTCTTTCTTACAATCCGATACAAATACTATATTTATTAGAGTGACTTCTACATTTATAAATCAAAATAAGTAATAATAAGTATAACGCTATCCCTGTAAATGTGACTAGCCCTAACATATATTTTATATTCCTCCTGCCTATGCAAGTTGCCATCAAAAAACAATGCGCTTCAAAATCGTTTACACAATGATCACAAAATTTGCAATGATAACAACGATCAATTTTAATTGCTTTGCATTTTTCACACAATTTGCCATCAAAATATTTATCATCTTAAATCGTTTACATTTGAACTCCTGGTTCTAAAATCTAAAAGGTGTTACTTTACCTGTCATATTGACTCTGAACATTGAATAAATTGACAGCATCTGAAATGTTACAATTACTTTACTTAAATTTGGGATCTCACAATATTTTTGTAGTAAAACAAAATCACAATATAAGTAAAGCAAAAGAGTCCCAGCCACTGTCCCCAAAAACAAAGGATATTAGGTCTTATTAAATTATATCACGTATGATTTACCCTATTGCCTAATACATAATTTTTTCGAACCCATAAATTTCCCTTATAATTTAACATCTAGAAATTTATTATTGTATTATTTCATTTCATAATTAATATCATCTAATCGAGAATTGCTCACTAATTCAAACATTACTACGGATCAAATATATTCAAGAAACTTTTCAGAATTTTTACGATAAATCTGAATTCTTAAATAGGTTATATAAAAATTAAAGATGGTATAAGTAAAAAGGCTAAACTCGATTTCACACTGAAGCAAATTTAGACTCATAACCTGAGTTTATTTATTCATAGATAAACCAAGAAATTATAAAAGAAATAAATAATATTTTTATTTTTATATCAAACATATATAATTAATTAGGATAAAAATTGCCTAAAATATCAGTATGTGATTGGACTAAATTTCATTTTATAAATAAGTATTATACTTCAAAAACTGATTAACAATGTTTTTTCTTGATTAATGTTTGCCATCCTGGATCAAGAATTTATAGAATCTATAAATATTATTAATTATATTTTACAAGTATATTTGATCAAAGAAGAATACTAAATTTACTTAAACAGAGATGTATACTTTTAATACCATCGATAAACTAATAATAATTGCTTAATTTACATACTTTAAGAGAAAATGTGGTTAGTATGTAAATTATACTATAATTACAATAGGCATTTTTACGATTGAACTTTCTTAACATTTCATCTTTTCCATAAATATCTAAAATCCTGGAGCATCAAAATTTCATTTTTAAAGTGGTCTCTCTGTAATTTGGTCTATTTTTTGATATAGTCATATTTTTATTAAATTACGGTTATTAGTATTGGCAAACATGAATATTTTTTAGTACATTTCAACAAATATTACATTTTGATTTATAATCGTTTGAGATTCTGGGAAAGGGTTCCCATAATTACTTTCTTAGATTTTAAGGAATTAGTATGATTAAGATAATATAAAGAAATGAATAAAGTTGTAATAAATAAATCTGTAATCGATATTTTCAGGTTTAGGGGATTAGATTATACACTTTGATTTATTCTTTCATTTTTACAATGATTTAGCTTTAATTTTATTATCTGATTGTTTAATGCTCATTCACCGGATCATAAATTTGGTAACCTTCGATAACAGCTTATTTTTGAGTTGTTACCAGGAGTGTAACTTTGGGGATAAAAATTGGAACTGAATATCTGCGAGCATGTTAATGTTATTAATGAGTTCCATTGTATTTGTATTATAATAAATACTCCTCTTAATTTTCGAGTGAAAATTCAAAGCTCAGCATTTAGATAAAATTCAAAACTTGTACTGCACATGTCAATATTATTCTTTAATCAATTGAGATGTAATCGACTATTTTCACAATGGTTTCAAACTATGTTATTAATAAAAATGTGATACTTCAGTATTTGTATTTTATAGAAACAAATCCAATTTTCTATGTTATATTTATTCTTTTAATTTATCAGTAATAACTTAGGATGTCATTTCTACATATGCTTTAGTAAGTAAGAATGATGGAAGAACTAAAATTCCTTGTTCCCAAGATTCGTTTATCTAAATTTCGAATTTAGTTATCCAAATTTTAAAATCATGATGAACTCTATCAATCACTTCACTAAAGAACTTCTGTTTAAATTCCTTTTCTATAATTAGAATTTGGTCTGAAGCAGTCCAAATAATGTATGGAGATTCATACATATACTTATTGCTTTATCCAAATGTGGAATATTATTCAGGATTATCAAAGGGAATTTTGAAATTATTATTGTTGCCATTCTCAATGTGTTTGTGATATTTATATGTTTGTTGTCCTTACAGTAATAATAAATCTAAATCATTTTGCTAATAAATAAGTCCCATGTATCCCCCTATTAGATATAGATTTTCATTGTCACATGTTAATTGTTTAAAGATCTTTTCCACATTATTTGGTAGATGCATTACAACTTTAGCAAAAATGGTATAAACATTCAAAACTAATTTGGTGTTGTTGTTATTTAAGGATAAATTGATATCTTAAATCAATTGATTTATTTGATAACTATAAATAGTAAAATAGACGAATCCATTTTCAATATTTGTGGTAAGCAAGTAGAGACTTTTGTTTGAATAGCTGACACACATTGAGCATGGTTTTAGGTAACCTTATTGTATATTTTCATCTTATTTGATATTTACATATAGATAGATGTATCTGGTTAATTGGAAATTTTTAATTAAACCAACTATCTCATTATTGTCTTAAAAGATTATTCTTGCTTAATAGTTCACATTGTCTTATTCTTTATATAGGAATTTCATGGCCTTATGCATCTGAGCGAATGGCTATACAACTTAAGGGCCATTCAAAATGACATTCTTGGCATCAATACTGATGATAGAGATTTTCTTTTTCTAAAATATCTCCTATGAAGATAAATTATTTGAAATTTTGAGAGTAGTTATGCTTAATATACCATAAGGAGAAAAGGGATCGGTTTCTTCCAATTCATTGGTTTCATTATTGCACCTATATGATTTTCCTAATATTTGAGTAGCATCATTCAAAATGTAGATCTTATCCTGAACTGAATAGATATTTTAGTTTTGAGAATAAAAACTTATGGGATTTATCTTTTACCCTAGATTAGTGATGGCACTCACATAATATAGATTATCAATCTGTTAAAATTTGTATCCTATGTATTCTTACTATTCCATGTTTACAAGTAGTTCATTTTAAGATCCACCGATTATCAAAATAGCAGATTCATCGTTATCTCTATGAATCTCAATAAAATATTTTACTACACACTTAGCATCAAGGATCCATACATAGGTCTCATAGATAATGGAACTATTAATTCCTTATTAATTTTTTCAGATCGGTAGGACCCTTCACTTATAAACAATCTTTCAACTAAATTGCAAAATCCCATATTCTAGAATTCTTGATTATAGTGTCCTCTAACTTTATTCTATATATATATACAGGAATGATCCTCCAAAGGTCCATACTTCAGAACAAGTCTTTGATTGTTGACCAAATGAGAATACAGCCGAGGAAGCGTATGCTCTGGGAAAATAAGTGTCGCTTTCTTTCTTTGTATTTTTGTCTCTATAAATGGTTTTATATGTTTGCTAATCTTATAGGAATGTGATACTTTTTCAAAATTGTAGGTGTCTATCGAATCACATAAGGTATTATTCTTGGCCTCTTTGCCATAGATGCAATAAATGTTATTCTTTAATTTATCAAAACATAGAGATCTAAAAAATACAGGGGGCTCAGTGGTTTCATGGATAACTGTTATTTCTGCCCAAATTTAATTTGTTTTCTAGACAGGGTTTAGATATTTTTCATAATTCACCAAACATACTTAGTATGAATCCTATTTGAATCTATTAGCATTTAATAACATCTTACAATTCCAATGTCTCGTATATCCATGAATGATAAAACATTAATAAAAAGTATAGTTTTCAATTTATAATTCACAAAGTACTGCGTAAGTCTATTGTGTATGTAAACTGGAGATTATAATCTTCTTAGATATATTTACAATAATTGAGGTTCATCTATTATAAATAGGGTATAATTACTGTTAACCAAATTCTCTATTACATAAATGTAATCCTTTAAATCTTAAGCTAAAAAGGAAACAAATTAGGAATCCTCTCTTCTTTATGTTTTTTAATGTTATTTAGACAACAATTTATAAGTATGAATTTGTTATTAGGTTGATTTAAATAAATTACTGAATAGATGTTTCTGATGGAATTGGTATAATTTATCTAGTAGGTTGGCATAGGATAACTTATATTGTATTAGATCCTAACACTGCAGATTGGGATCTTACATACGCTTATCCTTATCCTTAACTTCTTATAAGTAGGATTCTAAAGATAATTAAATTTATGGTACTTCTACAGGATTCAAGAAAGCCTGACAAAATTTCAAACATATATCTTTCCTTTTCTTTATTTAATTCATAGTGTGTAATATTGCCTTACTTTTTCTTTTCGTAAAAACTATTGCTCTTAACTATTTTCATAGCATAATTTGCATAATGTGATAATTCGCAATGCTATTAAATAGAGGGATGTAAGAACTTAAAACTTTACTAAGCATGTGTCAAATAAATATTCAAATAGTATAAGATATTCTTATGATCAGTTTTTAAGAGTTCAATTTCAAATCTGTGATCCTGAATTTATACTCCAGATGATAAAATTCTAGGTAGAAAAATTACTTTGTAATTACTGATCAATGATAAATGAGTAGTAATTTCTGTAAATAACTTGGAAGATAATTGGATATCGGATTCTTGATTAAAATATGCAAATGAGTAACTAAAAATAATAACCTAAGGCTAGAAAGATTTGATCAAAGGATAAACAAGTAGATCTAAGATGTGTCTAAAATGCATATCATTTAATCTTTTTTGTTTATGACACTATCGAATTGGAATAATATAGGAGTTTTTAGCCTACATAAAGCAATTTTTGTCCTTGGTCACCAAATCAAACATTTAGGATTTATCATCACTATCCAACATTTCATCTACAACTGATATGTATTGACATGAATCTGAGTAATTATCCAACAATTTGTAATTGAATTCAGAATCATATCCATCCATATTCAGAAATGTAATTTTTGGCAAATATTTCTCTTTCATTTACTTGACATCCTCTGTGCCTTCATATTCTTCTTCTAAAATTTATTCATAAAAATCGCAAATAGACAATGCAAGCGGATGTATAAATGGATCTAGAATTTACAAGGATATATGTTTTAGAATAAGAGTTGAATTGAATTCTCCTTCAGTTACTTTGTTCAGTAAATCATATACCATAATTATGAAGTGATGTAAATCAGTATTTTCAAAAAGAAACTTCATCAAAATCTCCTTCTAAAGATCTGACTTCTTTTGTTGATCAGGGAAGGATTGACTCTAAAATAGTGAGGTGTGTTTTTCAATGTAATTTAAAAAGTCTTCATTCTTTATCAATATATTAACTATCTTTTCCCTAACAACTGTAGTATCATAATGTATAGCGTTGCTGTTTTTAATAATGTGAAATGGGTTTGGTTGCTGAAATTTAAATTGTTCTTTACTTTAAAGTTATAATCAGCATATTAGAGAAAAAACTTTCTGAATAATTGAACAGCAACTACGGTGGACCTATCATCTAGATTTTCTGGCTCCAATTAAGCACCAATCTTCAGAAATCTTCCCGTTCTAGCATCATTATTAAAAGCCGAACATTTTGAAAACATGAAGAATATCTCTTATAATTGATTATCTTGATATCCTTCTGCAGGTTTACCGAACTAGGACTCCAATAATATGAGATCTTCTTCTTAGCAATGAGTGAATATCTGTTCATATATCTTTCGCAAATTGGCATAGAACTGTCGGTCCACTTTCAGCCCTAATCAATGTTAATCCCTGGTACCTAAAGTGCGCACATAACTTAAAAACACATTCCATTTCAATTTATCATCTACAGCCAAATATTATGTGCACATTAATAATAGTGGCTTTTCACCATTAGGATAGACTTCATAATTATATACACAATGATTCTAAGACAATAGAGAAACCTAAATTACCTTCTGCTATTAATTGTCAATGCCAGCCACTATTTAAGCATCATTTAATGTTTAATTTAACATTATTATTTATTTATGAATCAATTAAACCAAAAGAAACAATTAGTCAAGATAAATTTACTAATAAAATTAAATTATCTTAAAACTTAAAGAATATTTGAATTTGCCAACATTATTAAATGCTAAATAATTAGAATCCTATTCTATTCAAGTTACATAAGAATGATAAATTAATTGCAATGGTTTTGTTAAGCCTAAATTAATAACCTAATAATAACACTCAACTAATAAAGCTAGCTAATAGATAAATATTACTAATAAATTCTGAATTAGAATTGCTTAATATTATAATTTATTATTGATAAATAATGACCTCTATAGTACAATCATCTATTAAGAAATTTTATCATAATTCTAACTTGAATTTGGTAATACTTCATGGGTTGATGGGATCTAAAAACAATTTTAAGACAGTTTCTTAATCCCCATTATGGACTAGTCAACTCAATTCAACCCATTTATTGGATCTTAGAAATCATGGGGAATCTCCACACACTCAGTCTATGACTTTGGGAGAAATGGCTGGAGATCTATCAGAATATATCAAAGGAATTGACGATGTTGTATTGTTAGGACATTCTTTGGGTGGGAGAGTTATTTTTAAATATCTGCAATAATATGAAAAGGAAGTCTCAGAAAAAGTGAAAGGAGTAATTATCGTCGATATTTTGCCCAAAGCCGTTCAATCAACTTATGTTTATGAATTATTGAAAAAGCTAATCAAAATAAATGTGAATCAAGTCACCTATAACCAATTGATGGAAAAGGTCTTTGAAGCCTCTCAAAATAGAGCAATCGCTTAATTATTGATGACAAACTTATAATCATAACAGCCTATATCGAGAAGTATTAAAATAAAATATATATTAATTAGAGGATATTTAATATGATTTTAAATGGAGGGTTAATTTACAAGGGATACTAAATGATTTTTAAACCAATATTTTAACAGACATAACAGCTAATTGGAAAGGTCCTCACTGTGTAATCTGTGGAGATAGATCTCAATATGTAAATAAAGAGACAGTTAATCAGATGAAAATGGTTTTCCCTAATTTTAAAGAGGCACATTTCATTTAGGATTGTGGTCATTGGGTCCATTCAGAGAAACCTTAGGAATTTACACAAATTGTGAGCTCATTTATTTAAACTTTAAGATGAAAATAATAGATTAAATTGTTCATTCGTTTTTATACTTATTTAATCCCTTCTAATTCAATTGTTTCAACTTCCTTTTGAGGATTGTGGGCAGAAGGCTACAACAGATAAACCTACAAGAATCGGTTGAGCCTAAAGAATTAGTATGTGAAATTTCCTACTTGATAAGTTATTGAGAAATCATTAAGTTCTTGTATCAATAAATCCTGTTCTAATCTGGATGATATTTCCCGCCATCAATCCTATGTTTAAATGATGAGTTACTGAATAAAGTGCCGAAGAAGAAATATTTAAATAGAAGGCAATTATTGGGCCTGCTACATTAATTTAAGATATTAGGAATCAAGGGATGGAACCTTATAGATAATCTCTATTCAAATCTTTTCCTTCAAATTCGCTATTTAATTGGGAAACCTGTCGAACACTATTCCTCTTACTAAGTAGTACTATGCTAATTTCAGAGAGAAATGTACGAGAACATACAGACCTACCTACCCAATAGCAGGTATCCCAAACAGAATTAATCGTCTTATTTATCATTTTTTATTTCAGCTTTCAGCTTATTTATATCTATTTCGTTATTCATATTATTTAATTAATAAATTTTTGCTGTTATTTTTAATTTCTATGGGGAATTGTGCTACATGTGACGATCCATCTATTTATGAGCATGCAGGGGAATAAATGAGACCCTTCAAGAACAAGCCAAACTTTGAAGATCAAGAAAATGTACAATAACTGGCCTAGAAAAGTAAGTTATCACAGAGTGCTGTTAAATCTCAGAATGCTAGTTTCATAGTCTAATAGCATATTAGGTAATAATTTATTTAATAATTGTAGACAAGACCTAAAGAAATTGGATTCAATTCCAGACTTTACCAATGCTTTTACCAAGCCCTTAATTGATTAGTTATAACCATTTAATTACGATCAAAATGAACCGTTTGAATTTAAATCATTGCCTTTCTATGGGCCAGTTGAAATAGAACCAAGTGTCTTTTACTATGGATAATGGAAGAACGGATTCAGACATGGGAGAGGAAAACAATTTTGGGCTGATGGTTCAATTTATGAAGGATATTGGTTACAAGACAAAGCAAATGGAGAAGGAAGACTAATTCATTCAGATGGAGATCTCTATGAAGGAAAATGGGTGAATGACAAAGCCCATGGTTTTGGAGTCTACAGTCATAAAGACGGAGCCTTTTATAAAGGGGAATGGTATGAAGACCAATAACACGGTAATGGATTAGAAAAGTGGGCTGATGGTTCTATGTTTGAAGGAACTTATACTAATGGAATGAAACATGGACAAGGAAAATTTAGTTGGCCAGATGGTAGTTCGTACGTTGGAGAATTCATTAATAACAATATTCATGGTAAAGGTCATTACATCTGGGCAGATAATAGAGAATACGAGGGAGATTGGAAGGATAACTAAATGGATGGTCATGGAGTCTTTAGTTGGTCAGATGGAAGGTAAATCTATCAAGTAATTAATATAGACGCTATGTTGGTGGCTACGTGAATGATAAGAAGGAAGGCTACGGAGAATTTTATTGGCCAGATGGTAGAGTATACAAAGGATATTGGAAAGATGGTAAACAACACGGAAAAGGGTAATACAAAGGAACTAACAGAATTCTAAAGGAAGGAGAATGGGTTGATGGAAAACTACTAAAATGGAACAATTGATATTATATTATTAGCTAACTTATTAATTGAAATTTATAAATTATTTTTTAAAAGATAATTCGAAAATCAATATTCCTTGTCCCAATTAGGATCACGTGCCTTTTCTGGTCTATATACATTTGACGCAGTAGCAGGATCATTCTATTTTAATCAATTCTATACTTTTATTTCTTCTGATATCAATTTTCCGACCTAGATTGCTTTCTATATGTCCTTGTCACTATGTAATTTATTTTTAGGCGGTAAGTAAGGAGGCTTTAATTCTCTATTTATCAAACTATCCTAATTTTTTTAATAGTATATTTACATAATCGAATCTTTCAAAAAAGGCATTATTCTTTAAACTAGCATATGATGAACCAAGTCTCAACTCAGGGGTTTTACTTAATAATTGTTCAATTAGCTTCTTGGCTTTTCTATCTTTTAGAACTGAAGGAAAAGCTAGGGCTTTCTTCTGAATTTCTTCATAAATTTCATAACTATGTAATTAATTCCAATTAGTTACGGATCGTCTGCATCTTCAGCATAGGGTACATTGCCACACATAAATTCATAGAGACAAATGCCAATAGACCATAAGTCTACTGAATAGGTGTAGCCTTTTCCTGTTAATATCTCAGGAGCCATATAATGCGGAGTACCAATAATAGTATAGGTTCTGCCATTTTTGCCTTTTAGATTTTTTGCAGTTCCTAAATCGATTAATTTCATAAATCCCTAATTAATAATAAATCAAAGTACTTTTTCATCTATCATAATATTTTCTGGTTTAATGTCTCTGTAGATAATATTATTGAGATGCAAATATTCCATACATAATATCAATGACCCAACATAGAATTGGGAATCGTATGTATTAAGCAATCCAATATCTCTAATGACGTCAAATAATTCCATTCCTCTTATGTATTCTTCTAAGAAATAAATATATATGTTGTCTTTGAAACTTCTTGCAAAATGCATAATCAATGGAAAATTGACAGTTTCTAAAGCGATCTTTTCTTGAGCTAAATGCTTTTCCAAATTCTATTCAATTATTTAAGCTTTTGAAATGCATTTGAGTGCATATGTTTTCTTATCCAATTTATTGTAAACTAAGTAGACATTACCAAATTAACCTTATCCCAATTTCTTAACAGATATCAATTAATCTAATTCAAAATGCTTATAAATATCTTATTTTTGGCCATCTTCCTTCTTAATAAATCTATCATGGGCCTTTTCATTTTTAGCAAAGATCTATTCCAAAGAACCTCCAATAATTTCAAAGAATTGCTTAAATGTAATAATAGCAATCATTCCATCATCCTTCATTATGACAGGCTCTCCCAATTTAACATTCTCTCCTTGATCCAAAAATTTGTCACCAAACATTTATCCTTTTTCAAAGACTTCTTTGCCATATTTAATAGAACCTTGGAGAACAATAATAATTTCTCTGCAAGGTTACCCTTTTTCAATGATAGGTTCTTCTGCCTTCTTTTAAATTTGTTACATATTGCTAACAATTCTTTCAACTTACATTTTGGTTAATTTGTTAAGTATAGGATGTCTTTCAAATGCCCATCTCTATAAATTGCTATACATAATGAACTAAATTTTATCTCCTAATATTCTTGTCAAATCATCTCTTGCTAATGCTAAAACTACAGCATCTTCTTTGATGGCCTTAGCTGTAGCTCCCCTTACAGAATTCGATTGAAGTGCTTGTTCTCCTAAGGAATCCCCCGCTTTCATAATTCTTAATTCTTTTCCTCCTCTGGAAATCTAGATTTCTCCTTTTTTGATAATGAAAAATGAATCTGCTTAATCTCCTTCATTGACTATGATTTCCCCTGCCTTAAAGTTGAGATTGATCAAGGCAGAAGGAATCGCTGCCTTTTGATCGTCAGTTAAAGATTCTATAAGTCAAAAATTGGATTACCGAAAAATTAGACTTTATAAATAAATTCTTTATTCTGTTCGTAATCTCGTTATGATATTGCTTCAATAGCCTTTCTTACAGTGTTTCTATCAATAGCCCAAAATGCACAATCTATGATTCATAATCGCGATGAGTTACCTCCTACAGCCTTGACAGATGCTGATCTTGGAGCATTGTAAAGCAGAGCCAATTCTCCAAAGGCTTCTCCTTATTTGAGTGTTTTCTTAACTTCATTGTTGATTATGATCTAGCATTAACCTCTCTCAATTAAAAAGTAGGAACTCGCTTTGTCTCCTTACTTAAAGACCATTTAACCATCATGCACTGTGCAATAGAACATGGATTCAATGACTTTAACTCTTAACATAAAACTTGATCTTACTTGTCTTCAGGTTGCATTTAACCAAATATAAAACTGTTGGCAAAAACATTCAACAATAGTTGATAATCAAAGGGACTTTTGAGTTTTTCTTATTTTTATACATTTTCATAAATGACTTCCTAATCAATAACAGCGGCTATTTTGGCCATCTTTTTCTATTCCTTTCTTTTGGGCTAACATGAATGTAGTGGGCAAACATACCTCATTTTCTTATTTCGGTTAATCTTCCTGTATGTTTTAATCTGCTTATATATCCTACTAAACTTTATTCTCTGTGATCTCTGCCTTCACTTCTTCAGCCTTCGGGACTCCTGCATATTGAACAGGCGGAGGTTAGGATGTGTTGACTTCATTGTTTTCTTTATCAATAATTGTATTTTATCGACAAATATTGCCCATCGATGTCGATATTTATTTTTCAAATAAATGTATTTAACAAATATATTATCAAGATTTAGAATTTGGGTTACTTAATTGTTAAGAAGTGTTAGAGCCAGCATCACAAATGAAATAAGTTTTGTTGTCCATCCATAAGAAAGATTTGGTTAATAGATCATAAAATAAAAGGGTATACATATATATAACCCAGAAAAATACAGAAGATCATTTATTGAAGGTGGTATCAATGGTAAACTATTTCAAATTCTCACTATTGTTTTTCTCAGAAATGGAATTTTGCTCTTTAAACTCCATCTTGAATGCAGAACAAGAACAATGCTAAGGAAGTTATGTATGCCATCAACTTTAATGAGATATATCTGGAGAGCATTATTTATTTTAAATGTCAAAAGTAATTTGGTTAATAATGTTTTTAGATAAGAATGGTAGTAACTCAGGTTATTTAGATTGTGACTCTAATTCTTTTTGAGTCATCTCATATTAGTAAAGTAGAGGTCTTGTATGTGGTTCTATTTATTTCCCTGTAAATACCATTGTGGAGTGACTCATTCCCATTGAGGATTAGAGTTGTTTTGATATCGTTATCTAACAGTATAATAATATTAATGAAATATTTTCAAAATGGAATCAACTAAATTTGTGCATAAATCATCAGACCACTTAGAGCTGAATATCAACAGTATGATTTAGGTATTTATTATTATCTATCGATCATTTAGGACCCATTTAGGATTAAACATACACTAGAAATGATTTCGATTTGGTGAATCATTGTCAGCAGAGAATAAAAGTATCTCTATTTTAAGGTAATGTTTAAAGTGATGTTTGCATCATTTATTTACATTCAGCCAATGGGTGTAGACTGGAAGCCTTGAGATATGTGAACGAGATCTTGAATTAAAATTATATGTTTCTTACTTTTGATTTTACTGGCAGTGGCATATCAGATGGAGATCAAGTCACATATGGCTATAGAGAGATTTATGATTTGCAGACTGTCATCACACATATTAGTCAATATGCGAAAGCAATTGTATTGTGGGGAAGATCGATGGGTGCTGTAGTTGCTTTGTTGTATATGCAGTAATTTCAGAATGTCTTTGTAAAATGCTTGGTTCTTGATAGTCCCTTCATTTGTTTGTAAGATGTATGCAAATTATCCTATTTGAGATTGTAGTCTAGATGGCTTCCAAGAGGACCAAAATTCCAAATTTCATTTTGAACTCTCTATCCTCCTATGTGTCAGATGAAATCAAAAACCAATGTGGTTTTACATTGAATGAGATCAATTGGTAATCATAATTTAATTATGTTTATAGTTTAAATAATCTAAAGCTAATAAAAATACCTGCATTTTTTATCACTTCCATAATTGATTCAGTAGTGTCGCATGAATAAACTGAAAAACTATTTAATAATTATCAAGGAATCAAGTAGATCTATTACACCAATCAGGATCATAATGAAACTAGAGACTTTGCTTTGGTTGATAAGGTGATGTGCTGGTTAAATCAACAATTGCAAAGTGTTGGTCAAAGAATCAAATCCAAAATAATATTCAAAGATCATCCAATTCCAATCAAATTGATTGATCTCAACAGTTTCAATAACAAGGAGAGATCCTCAACCTTTGATGGTAAGAATAATATGATTTTAGACAATAGAATAATATCGATTTCTCCAAAACAAAAGATTACAAATGTGTAATAGAGATTTCAATAAGTTCTGCAAACGTAGAGATCAGCCTTTATTGAGAGATCTGTTTCAACTAATAAAATGAACATATCAGTTGATGCTTATGACACTAGTTAAATCAAGTTAATAAACCAAAATAGATTCAAATAATAAAATTATTATAATCAACATACTAACCCCATCACGTTTTCAAAAGTGCCGAATAAAACCAGAGATTCAAGTCATCATAAATATTGAACTAATCACATATATATATATTAATTAATCTAAGAATAATATTTAATTCATTCATAAACAAAATAAATTAAATTCAATTCAAAAATTTTGATTATAACAAAAAAATCAACGAAATTTTTTAGGAAATTATTCTGAATCTTCCACCTTCCTGCAACTCAAATGAAACTCACGTATTTTATTATCATAATAATGGTTATGTTAACCAAATTATTTAGGACTAGCAGTATTTCTCTATCTCAGTTCTTTGATTGTTTAATTCTCCTGTTGTATTACTAATAAAATAAATTCAAAAATATACATTTAATGAAATCTCTTAACTTATAGAAATAGTTTTTGCGATGCTCATCATTTGTGTCGATTCCCTAATGTCCAATGTTTTCAACCTCCCAATATTCATATAATCTCTGACAATTGTTAGACAACAAAGTAGCATGATGCAAATCAATAATCTCATCCTCTTTCCCGTGCATTATAAATACAGGACATGTCACGTCCTTTATCCTGTCCACATTAGGGAAGATATCATAAAAAGGAGTCGATTTTAATTTGCTATTGAGCACTCTCAATCCTGAACTCAACCCTGAATGAACTACCAGACCCCCAACTGGGAATTCGATGTCAGATACCAACATAACACTGGGTCCTGATCCAATACTGTACCCGTAAACAATTATTTTGGTTGGTTCAAAGTTCAGTTACGAAACCAAGAAGTCGTATGCTACTTAGATATTATTGATGATATTGAGATCGGTACACTTCCCTTATGAAAGTCCGTAGCCTGAATATTCATAGGCAAATATATTTATTCTTAAATTGTTACAAAGATCTTTGAAACAATCAATTATAAATGTTACCAATTAAAGTATCAATCATGTAACCCAAATCGCTGGCATTCCCATGACTGAACAACATTACGTAATCACTCGGTGGAAATTAGTACTTCAAATATAGGGATGCCATTCGATGTGCCTTTCTTCCTTTTAAGAAATATCCAGTCAATTCTAAATTTTCTTATTTCGGAATTGGAATTTCCTAACCCTATCCATCAATCAAATAAAAGTCATAAGCTGGTTCGGATACTCTATTCCTTAGCATTATCTTTACTTTTATCTGATTGGGCTTGAAGATTCACTTGTAAACTACATGATTTCCTCAGCCAAATCCAATAAACCCGATTGGTGTATATTCTCATCATCATAGGATTTAGATTTCTATCTTTTCTAGTGTTCTGAATCAATAACTTATAAGGAAGAAGAATTTGTTTAAGTACTCTTAGTCATCTAATCCTCCAATCTGGGTTTCAGAGAATAACTCACTTTTGGTGGTTAAAAGGCGATATTTTTTAAAATTTTTTATCTTAGACCACAAAAACTTAAAGACTAAAATATTCCTACTGTAATTGAAGACTTAAGACTTGACATAATTTATATATATAATTTAATTAATCTCATCAAAATAAAAAGTATTATATAAAAGGATTAAGTTTTATCATAAATTAATATATAAATTTTAATTTAAGGAAGAAATAATCTTAATTAATGTTCTCTAAAACATTAAGGAACATCTCTAAAATCATCTACAATTGCTCTTAACAATCCAAAGATGTTTGGTCTGATGCTGAATTGTTGTACCATCCAAAAAATCCTTTAAATTTCTAAAATGTATTATAGATATTCATTCATTTTTAGGGCAAATGCTCACTTTATTAGAGTTAGATTTTCAACAGATTCAGAAATTACTATATTTTGATCTCTGCCTTAGGAGGATTTCTCACCTATTACAGTGCTAAAAAGTTATACAATTACCAAGATAGAAGATTTCTGGGAATTCTCTTCTATTTGGGTCTCTTAGGCATTACTATTCGTTCGATGAGATCTGTAACAAGTCAATATCAAAGGCTCTTAATGTATAAGCTAATTCCCTATTGATTAGATCAATTGATTTGTTACCTTGTGGAAGGAAAGTATTGATTTAACACCCTAGTATTTACGGGTTGTGCATTTCAAAAGAAGTTGACATAGCTACTATTTCAAGACCAAAGGATGTTTACTAGAAAAGCATACAGAAAATGGAACATGTTTTTCCAGTGATTATGGATACACAACTATTGTATCTACATCGAGATCCTGATTTTATAGTTAATAAAGAATTGCTGCCTGCAGTAATGAATGCAAAATATATCAAAGTTGATTGAAGTGTAATTTAATTAATTATTATAAATAAATACGTTAAATTTTATATGACTTCTATTTATGAGAAACTAAGACCTGTTGTATTCCAAGCCAATCCCATTTCCTAATAGAGATCTGCCTCATAATCAATGATGGGAGGGAATCTCTCCAAATAATTTAATTCCTCTTGCGAGGTTCAAAACTATTTCATGCAATGCAGAAAGAATGTCACTCAATAACATCAAACCACAAGAGAAAAAGAAAACACTTTAAACACCACTTCTACCATTAAAAAGGATGAAATAGCCTTTCTTAAACAGAGAATCACACAATTGGAAAAGATGAACTCCCATTAGATCAATGAAAACAACAAACTGAGTGAAATCATTTAAAGACACATGGAAAACGAAAAGCTGTTTAATGTAAGATCCACTGAATATATATAATTTAGAAATCATAATTGTCCGAAATCTAATATCAAACTTAAATTTAAGAACTTGAAAAACAAATTGTTCGTTTACAAAATGAAAATCAGGTTTTATTATAGAACAAAGAACAATATGATTAGATTGAACTCGATAAGTACAAAACCAAATGCTATCTACTATAAAATAAAGTTAAATAATTTTAGTAATAATCATTTTTATTACAAGAGAAGAAAAGAGAATTACTGATTTGCAAAAGAAAGGCAAGAAATTATACTTAGAGAACTAATAATTAAAAAGTACAATTGAATATTTATAAAGTGAAAACTCTACATTGCAACAACAATTGCTTACTAAAAGTACTGAAAATCCAAAATTTAAGTATAATTCATATTTATCAGTTAAAAGGATCACAAACTCTAGCTTGAATTGCAATCTTAGATCAAATACATGACTCAAATTATTGATTTAGACCAAATTAAAATGAAGAATCTAGAAGAAAAAGTAGAACTCCTAACCTAAGAAAACAGGAGACTCTAAGAAATCACAAAAGAAAAAATGATATGAAATTGAACAATATCTACTATCAAATACCATTCATTTTTTATTAGCATAGTGTAATCTATCATTTAAAAATTAAATTTATGAACAATTATTAAAAAATTCTTTATATTAAAGGATATTATTAAAATGCTATGTAAAGAAAATTTTCATTGTGATTCTAAATTCATATGGCCGGACTAGTGTTTGTTCCTTGCTTAATTATAATTCTTACAATAACATAATGAAGCTCTCCTTCAGCTACCTAGCAGTCATTGGGAGAAATTTATTCAAATAATTAAGTGGGTCCGAATGGATCGGTTCTTTTTTTTTTTAATAATTTTATTATGGTTAGAATGATAGGGATAAGCTCTTTGAATTTTAAAAATCATCTAATCTATAAACCTTTTTATTTTTTTCGTTTCCGTCATGCTCACTCTTGGTCCTACCATTTCTTGCACTCTATATTAATGGCACTCCATGATGTTTATCAACACAAGTGTACTTTTTATCATAAAATAGGCTTGGTTGTTCTAAACGATCCTTGAGGGCAGATTTTATGCTGCATCCAAATGCTATTTTTGGTCTCTCCTTGATAGTCTATTGAAGAAGCTGTGGTCTTCTGTTAATTGAGACTTTTTTTATGTAGAATCTTTTAAAAGTAATGTGGCATGGTATTTCAAGATCATTTTCTCTAGAGTTCATTTGGATCAAAAACCTTTAAAATTTTAATAAAAAGATAAAAGTTTAAATAAATTCCTTGGGATCTTAAGATGGAAATAGAATCAATGCACAAATTTCAAAATATCTATAAATAGGTTCTTAAGAAAATGATTTAAATCAAGCTGTATAAGCATTTTCATAATAATTATAAAATTCTTCTATATAAATAATTTTTATATTTAAGAATTTATAAAAACTAATAAGATATTATTAATAACCTCTTCAAAAGTGTTTAGATTATTCTAAATGCTGCATTTAGTCTCTAAATTTAGATTGATAGTTTATAAAAATATTGACTACCCTTATCACTAAAGAAGTAAATGTTAAACAATTAATAATAATTATGCAGATTACAATTCTTAATAAAACACATAAGATTTTATCCACATGTCTGAGTTAAATCTTATATCTTGCATAAAATCAGTTGAATAATTAAATTATATAATAAATACAAATTAACAATATAATTCATTTTCTAATCTCATTCTATCTTATACCATACTTCTGCCTAAAATATTTAAATTCTTTTTACATTAGAGATACTAAGCTTTATTTAAGTTCTTTCGAACTCATAGGTATGAATTCATCCTATTTGAGTATTATATTAGATTTCAATTCAATTATAGGAGTTTTCACTTTCTTTATCAATTTTTATAGACAATTTAATTTTGTTGGTTAAATAGTTTATTCTATGGTATCGGTTTTAAGAATGGAAAAAGGAAATCGTTCACAAAATTATTATGAGACTTCAGATTTTATTCTTGTACTCCTTATTGTTCTTAGTTTTGGAGATGCTTGATGTCTATCAACAGACTTAAAATTTAAATTATATTATAATGGAGGAAATTTTTTCCCTGAGGGCCTCCTCCTTTCTTAAGAAGATCCAAAAGCCACTTAATTTTTGGCGTTTGATTCTTTATTAACTATATTTAACTTAATTTAAAGTGAATGGTTCATTTTTGTAATCTTATTGAGTTTAAACTTTCTGAAATCAAGAGAGGGTTCATTTTTATCATTCTCATTAGGCTTTGGTAAAGAAATCAAATCTATCGTAGGTAAATGTATCATATTTTTTATTAATATAATATATTTATCTGATTATATACTAATATAAGTAGAATTCTAATTGAAATATCTAAAATAGAATTACAATAGTAATTGATAGACTACAATAAATGAAATAGAAAATGGTGCTAAATCGAATAAAATACTCCATTTATTAATAGAGTAGTATTTATAAAAGCAGATTAAATATTTTCCAATTAAATATTTTCAGTAGAATTCTTAGTTGAATATCTGTTAGCTAAATCAGAATAAAAATGATGCAAAATTATTAGAAATCACAAAAGACTCTCTGATGGACTTGTGAAATGATGAAAAATTGAGATATGGACATGTAATAAGTATAATAATTATTCCTTTGTTTATTTTTAACATTAAATTTATTTAAATAATTAAATTTAACATGCGGGGATTCTTTGCTTTAGCAAAATAATTTGTTAGTTATTCAACAGTGCAAACTCAACAAATTAAGATTGCCATTAGATTGTAAAATACAATAGCATAATTTTTAGAGTTAATTAATCAGTAAATAGCTAGTTTAGATTGTGCTCAACATTGGCAGCCTTAAGATTAAATAATGTATATGGATTGCATCAATCATCAAGTCTTGCTGATTCAGAAGGAGGTAAAAGTACGTTTATAAATAGAACTTGTCTTAGAAGCTGCAATTTCTCAATTGTTATCTTTGTCCCTTAAGGCCGAACTGAATACAATACGAAATGGCTGATATTTATATAATAATATAATCATTGAAAATTGTCATAGACTCTAACCTCTCTCGCATTTTAACAATAATTATTTTATAATAAAGTCCAATATTTGTAGTCCAACATATGCTTTATAGATGAGAGATCGGAAATCGAATTTAAGTATTTGGATATTCTGAAATACGAAAAATAGTTTAGTTTATGTAATTCTATAACTTGAATTAAATCATTCCTGTTAAGTATAACATGCTGCAATTTTTTCTCCATCATAATTTTGACAAGCCCATCTGAGCAAATTATTGATGATTTCATCCCCAGATTCTTCAGTATACTTTTTGTTAGCCACTGCCCAGGGAACTCCCAGATGCTTAGGAATAAGATTATCAGTTTCATCAGCAGCAATTAAATGTAACAATTCTCCATTTGAATTCTAGTTATATCATTAAATTAATACACTAGCACAATTGATGACCTCATTTGCATCATATGGATAATATTATTGACAATGTTTTGCGGCTTAAACAAATGAGTTATTTGTATAAGGCTTCTAAATAAAGTCTTCCATGCAATGGACAACTCCTGCAATAGGAATTTCTGCTGCTGCAGCTCCCAATGCTTTGACTATACTGTCTTGTGCACATAATTCAATCAAATCACCATAACATTCAGTCTCGCCATGTTGACAAGTGAAGACCCATTTTCCATCGACAATTTTTCTTTTAGTATTTCCATAAGGAATTAATCTTATGTGAACCATTTATTCAATGTCTGGAGTTGTAATTGCTGTATAAAGAGAATCTTTAATAAACATCATGCAATAAGGGCAAAGGGACTCAACATAAATATCTGCCGTCAATCTACTACTATTGACTATGAAGAGAGAGATTGCTAAAATCAGAAATTTCATTATTTTTATAAATTTATTGTTTCAATCACTTTTCCATTATCATCATACGTAATCTATTAAATTGGATGATGTAAGTCATTTTTATATATCATATGCACTCCAGTTGGATGACCATTCTTATGCATTCCTTATTGACTAACCAAAATTATATTTCATCATACATCTTCCCATCATGATATTTATATGTACCCTCTCCATCTATTTTGTCATCCTTAAATTTCCCAATATAAGTGTCCTCTTTTTTAGAAATGTACTTCCCATCCCCATTTTTAATCCCTTTTTCAAATTAACCAATGTAAATGTCCCCATTATGAGCTTTATATGTACCCTATCCATCCTTCAAATCAAATTTAAATTCTCCTTTGTACATGTCACCATTTGCATACTTATATATTCCAATTCCATGTTTTTATCCATTAATCCATTCGCCTGTGTAACTATTAGATATAACTTGATTTTAATTACGAATCACCATCTTTACAAATCAGTTTGCCTAAGCCATTAATGACTCCATCAATCATTTCACCACACACAATAGAGGGCACACCTTTTAATTAGATTGATCTTTATCCCCATGATAAATTTCCATCAATCCAAATTCCTTCTTCTATCTTTTGATCATCTATTTGAATGAGCATCCCTTGACCATAAGGCACTCCTTTATGTATCTCACCATAATAATGCTTGTTTTTGCCTTCTAACTCCATAAATTCCTATGTAAACATAGTCCCTCTTATCAGGGAGTGTTTCTTTGGTGCCATTTTATAATCTAATACATTTTCTTAATAAAAGTTTTATAATTCCTTCTCCTAAATATAAGAATTTATAAATTTCTTTCTCTAAATCATTTTACACTCTTTACTAACAATATCATGCAATTTCATAATGCATTCTATGGGTCTATTCAATTGGGACATGATAGATTGCTTAATTGAATTGTATTCAACATTACTATATCTGTTTATGACAGTCAATAATTCTTCCTCTTTAATAGAATGTTCATGGCAATGACACAATTTAAGTAGTGTATTCTAAATATAAACAAAACTCTATATTAAATTGTCACAATCTTAATTGAATTCTGCCTCCAATTAGGAAACATACTCGTGTAATTTGTTTTTCAAACTCTATAAAATCTTTGCTTTTTCATCAATCAAACTAATAAATTCAAAATGTTTCTATTCATTATAAGTATTCAAAGCTATCCCTTCGAATTCTTTTATTGGTATGAGATCTTGAACGTGATTTAAATGGTAATCCTAATAACAATAGCTACATGCTAATCTAATCTGACAATGTTTATTCATGCAAATTGAGATAATCCTCTCTTGTCCTGCTTTATGTTGACGAGTGCAATATTGTATTTGGGATTTATTCATTATTATTTTTTAATTAAAATGTCACTTAGTTAACTGTCAGGAAAGCAAACCATCAATTATGCAAGTATATATAACAGTTAATCAATTCTAGAGAACTCAGACAAATGAGAACTCCAAATGATTAATAGTCATTTGGATTACGTTAAGATAATCTTATGTTTTAACATAATCCTTCAGATGCATAAAAACACTAAAGAGCAAAATCTTCTTTGTAGAATACTTATAGACAAGGTACTCCAATTACGGATTTGGAGGAATTGGAAGGAGAAAAATTGTTTGATTAGTTTTTTAAGTTGAACAATTCTAAAAGTGATAGTGATTTTATGAGAGAATCAGTTTAAAGAGAAACCAAGTCAACTGAATCTGATTTTTTAAAATTTGTGGAAAATGCAATAGAATATCACAAACAATCAGAACTTCATTTCAGACCTGGAATAAAAAAGAATACTTAGTAAGATCAAAAAATTAAGGACCTCAATCTATCAAACAGATTGTTAGCCAACGAGTTGAATCGTTATAAGTAAAGGGAGCACGAATTGAAAAACAAAGTTAAAATGATGTAGAAAGAATTCTAAAGTGAAGTCTAATAATTGATTTAAAAAAACGAATGGTTGGAAGAACTTTTAGTAAAACAGAAGATAGATAATGAGAATTCGTTGTTGGCTCTAAAGAAATCTTTAGAGATGATCTAAGGAAAATGCAAATGTTAAAAAGTAATTATAAAAATTATAATTATCAGGATTTGAAATCATAACCCAGACCTCAATATGATTTGTAAGCAACTCATTCCTCTTCAGAACTAAGTAGTAACACAGAGGAAGAAGATTTCCAATATGATTTCTTTAAAAGAAGAAAATCTCTATCTAAAGTAATAAATAATATCCTAATGTTTTAGAATTCTGATGATCATCAATTTTTTTAGAGTAAGATAAAAAACACTAAAGATTATTCACGCGATTTCTTTCTTCGTAAAAAATCTGCTCAAGATCCATATTATACATGAGTATTTTTATTTAAATTATTACATAATGGTTTTCATCAATAATCTAGTGCCACTTTCAATACTTTATTGTCATGAAGGAATCCTGTTAGGATTGAGTTTATAAAGTGTGCCATCTGAGCTCAAAGAGAAAGGTGCTGAAATAAACACTTATAAATTTTCATTTTTGATTCTCTTACCTTATTTATTTAGATACATACTTGCACCTTTGATAGATTCAATAAGCTTAGAGAAGTTTGGTAGAAGAAGAAGTTAATTGACAATTTTATATGCTCTTTTAGGGTATGTTCATAAAAATAATAAGTTAGAGTATTGTTATATTTTTCAAACTTTTAAACTTTGGATTAGTCAACTTTGTTTTGGAATTTATTTTGGATTTTTTGTGTTTAATCACTTATTGATTTAATCATAGCAGCATGGCTTGTGGAAAGTTTAGATAGAGAAGATAGAGGATATGGAGCAGTAGCTTAATTTTTAGGAATTATCATTGGTGGTTTTATTGGAGCTTACATCTTTTAAATGTTTAATTCTCTTGATTTCTGTAACACTTATCTCTACACTAGTCCTCAGGAAATTCCATACATTACTTTACAAAGTATAGATATTTTTGTCTATTATTTAAAGCTGCATTCCAAGATTTATCATACATATCCGTAGGACTGGCAGTAGCTTGTGGTTTCATCATTTACAATGAAAGTACAAATAATTAAGATGTATTTTGATAATCCATATTAGATTATGGAGACATATAAGGCAGCATTTAACGCTTTTTCTAATCGTTACTTGATTATCCTATTTCTGTTTTTCTGTTCATTTCGAATAGGACAAATGCCTATCGATTTAGCTCACCTACATATGAAAAAGTCCTCATTTACTGAAAAATAAATTGAATTTCTTGAAATCTTAGCATTTCCTATAGCTTGTGCACTCCCTTATTATATGACAAAAATGATTAAGACTAATGTATTAGAAATAAGACTCATTGTTGTGTTTTCTATATATGAGATTAGTAAGTCAAATTGTGATATTTTTAGTAATATCAGGAGTTTTCATAATTTGCTTATTTGCAAATGAGGAAGGTTTACTGTTTCCATATAGAGATTTATTATTGAAAATATCACTCATAAGTGTTTGGTTGTTAAATTTGATTAATATCACATTGGCATACTCTTACATCTACAAAAACACCAAAAGTTCAATATCAGCAACATTCATTGGCTTGTTAAGTATGAATATGTAAATATTTAGCAACTGGTATAACATTCTAATTCATTTTTGAAGGGCTGATTTAATACCTATTAGAAAATTATAATTATTATTTGATTTGGTTATGTGGGATTGGAATATATGCTTTATTTTTCTATTAGATTGCCTCTAGAACAACAAAGATTGATTAGTTGGATAGTTCTGAGTTTTGCTTAGAGATTGACGTAAAGAAGGAGAGATTTCTAATATCAACAGAATTAACAACTCTATCTTGATACTAAATTGAAACATAAAATTAATGCATTTTTATAATTTTATGTGATATTTTTATGAAAATTTATAATTTCAAAATTAAATTATTTGATATATGGATTTCATTCTTAATATCCAAACTTTTGAATATGATAGATTTTCTGTTTGCCTGACTAATTTAAATTTTAAGGTGCATCAAAAGATTAATTATTCTAATTGGTAACATAAACTCTCTCCTTTTTATGATTCTGTGATCTGCCTCCACTCTGCAGAATTCTATTGATTTGCTGAAACTCTCTATTAGTATTTCTATGAGGATTGGTCATATCTAACTCCTTTTTATTTCTTGAACTTCCTTTCTTAGCCTCATCCCTATTTCTGTGTTCAGTAGAGGCAATGTTGTTATTTTTGGTTTTGGTTCCATAAATATTATTTATGATATTTGTGGTTGGTATTTTGCTGTTGTTCTTTTTGATATTGGGAGATTGATCAAAATAATTCTCATCTTTCTATCTAGTCTAAACACTTGATGCTTATCCATTTCTGCCTACACGATTCACACTCTAATCATTATCAGCCAATATTTTATTATTCTGTTCTGTTGTCTTAATAATCCTTCCTCTATCTTTATCGTTAGAATATGATCTCTATTTGATTATCTCATCTCTCATCTACTACTTAATTATTTCATTATTCACTAGTGAGTTTATTGGAGCTGCAAATAGAATAAAAAATATACCTTTATTGGGTCTTTACTTTGGTTCCAGTAATTTAATGTCAAAAGACTCAGAGTTGAGATCAGCTGTAGATCTGCCTCCATTGGTTAAATGTCTCTTTAATAATAGATGATAGAATGTTGTAATATCATTGTGCTTATTTGCATCTAGACATTTTTAGGCGTAATCAATGTCAATCCCAAAGGATTTTAATTACTTTAAGATATCTTAATCTACTGGAATTCTATTGTACCCTACAACTATTCCGGGAGGGATCTCATAGGATCGACTATATATTTTAAACCAAGGATGATTGTGTATAGTTTCAATGGTGAACCTCTTTTCAGGATCCACAGTTAGAATGCCAGTAATCATAGACTAGGCATCCTTTGACAAGTGAGATGGCATCTAATATGTGCCGCTCAAGATCTTTTTGTATAAGGCAGAGGTATTTTGATCTTCAAAAGGCAGATACCCACACAAACAAGCAAATAGTATGACTCCTGAACTCCATAGGTCCACTCGCAATCCTTAGTATTTCTTGCCAGCTATCATCTATTCATCTATATTAGAATAAATACTTCAGGAGCAGCATAACAAGGACTGCCACATGCTGTCTTCAATAATTCTTCAGTCTTGTATGTATTTGATAATCCAAAATCAACAATTTTCAGGTTCTTCCCTTTATCAAGTAATAAATTTTCTGGTTTCAAATCTCTATGCACAACTCGAATCTTATGCAAGTATTCTATTCCTGCAATAAGTTCTTAAAATAACTTACAAGCTTCCACTTCCTCCAACCTACATCATCTACTATATTACTTTGTATTTTTCACGATGTAATCAAATAGTTCGCCTCCATTCACCATTTCCATTACCAAAAAGATATGTTTCGGAGTCTCAATTATCTATTGTATTATAATCTATCCTGCATACTTCATATAATTAAATTATATGTGGATGTCGAACTAATTTCAGAATGTGGATCTCTCTCTGAACTCTCTCCACATCAGCTGTCTCCACTATTCTATCCTTCTCTAATATCTTGATAGCCACTTTCTCTCCTGATTATTCGTGGATGGCCATCTTCACTTTCCCAAATGTTCCAAACCCAAGAGTTTTCCCTATTCTGCTGAATCAATAATTGATCACCTATCGCATAGTTGCCAATCATTCGAGTTCTTTAATTTTATACTTTTTCTGGATTTGCAGGCTCTGTCATTATGATAATATAATAAAATAAGTTAAGAAAATTATAATTTATATTATATGTCTATCCTATCCCACTAAGACCTCTCTCACTTAATACTCTTCAAATTATAAGGTATTATAGATTTATCTATTTATACAAATATATAAAAGTGCTCAAATGATGATGTATTTTCACTTTTAATAAAATAAATGGAAATCATCTTATAACATAATCTTCAAAAATTAAAAAGATTTCACTTTATTTAAAACAATTATTAGGGTATCCAATAGAATGCTAAATGGATAGTATTAAAATAGAAAATGAACAGATGGAAAGGAATTAGAATTAATTAAAGATTCTCAAAATATCACAAGTACTTAATTGTTATTTGATTGAATAATATACTAATATATATATATATCATAATGCCCATCTTGTTTTGTTTGTGTCTTTTCTTGTATATCTTTTGGTTTTGGTAGCAGCTACATGTCTATGTCTTAAGTACTTATGATTATGATATTTGAGATCTTTCAAACCATAATCAGCAACTAACCAAAGAAATCCTTAATAATCATGAGTTCTCAAATAATACATGGCCTTTCTTCTATCTGCTAATAATTTTGTAAGTGTCAAAGCACAATATTTGTCCTATCTATTTTTTTCCATGTGATTCATCAATGAAATGACTCTCTCATTCAAAACTGCAGCCTTGACTAATGCACTTGCTGTGTCTAATGGCCACTTTTGATATTTTTTAATTGCTTATTAAATTCGATAAGCAACAATTTAACCATCAGTTGCATTATTAAGTCCAAAAGCTTTTTGAACTAAGGGAGATGCCTCTTTCATTTCTTCAGGTTCAAATCCATGTTAGTACCTCTATCCCAAAGTCAACTTAAAGTCCTTAACAATTTATTATGCATTTTCAATTGGTGATTCTTTCTTGTAGATAGAGTGCAAGAATTTATGTGATTTTCTAACATAAATTTCACTGTCCAAACCTCCTTTAGCTCTTGAAAAGAATGCAACGCTTCTCAATAATTGGAATTATTTTGTAAGCATATAATAAAATTATTTTTAATACGTGTAAAAAAATGGCTCCTACCTAAGAGTTCAAACCTCTAACCCATTTCCTAAGACCACAATATGTGTACTTGTCTTTGGCAAGTTTATTGTTTATCCACGTGTTGCCACTAATTACAGAGGTTCCTGCGGGTGTTTAATTGGTCGTTCAATCTTTGGCTTGTCTCTATATAGGAGCAATGGCAACATCCAAAATAAAATATAACAAATGTACATATTCCAATTAAAAACAGAAAACAATAAGTTGGAGAAGGAGGAGAAATAATAAGAAGATAAAATGACATAAAAGGATGCTCTACAATTTCCACTCTATTTATCTGCCTATTTATTTGGACTCTATCTTTTGTTGAAATATTTGGATGAAGCATTTCTCAAGACTGCCATAACTTTATTTTTCTCAGCAGTAGGAGTAATGAATTTCAATTAAATTCCAAGGTCTTATGTTTGATGGGAATCATAGAAGATGCAATCGAAAGATTATTCCCAATTGAATACTCTACCAAAATAGTAGTAGATAAGAAATTCAATTTAAATTTGATATTAACAAGCAAGGAAATAGACATCCAATTAACTAAGTTGAACTTCATATCATTCCTTATTTCAATGCTTCCCTTGGGTGTGTATTTAGGATCTAAAAATTGGATTTGCAACAATCTATTTGGCATTGCCTTCACAGTTTCAGGTGTTGCAAATTTTACTGTGATTCCAAATTTCAAGGTATTTAGATATAGATTCATATTAAGATTGTTTACCTGATGCTTTGGGGACTCTTTTTCTATGATATTTTCTGGGTTTATGGAACTGATGTGATGGTTACAGTTGCAAAGTCAATCGATGCTCCAATTAAATTATAATTCCCATTTACTGCCTTGAATGAAGAAGGAAATCCCTTTACAAAATACAGTATTCTAGGTTTAGGGGATATTGTTGTGCCTGGCATCTTTGTTGGCATGTGTCTTAAGTATGATGTTGATAGACAAATTGAAAAAGTAAAGAAGATTTCAGAAATCAAAATCACTTATTTCTTATGGTGTTTTGTAGGTTATGCTATAGGAATTGTGACTACATTGGCTGTTATGAATTTATCAGGACATCCTTAACCAGCACTGTTGTTTTTAGTTCCAGGATGCACTTTGAGTGTTCTAATCAAGGCTTATCTTGATAAATCTCTTCTTCAATTTTGGGCTTACGAAGCAGACCCAGAGAAGCCAGAGGCTTAAACATCTAATACAGATCCAATTAAAAATAAATGACATATTGTTTTTAATAAATAAAATTATTTAATTATGGACGATTAATAAACAGAGATTAGGATGATGTACAAGAATTTAACTACAGATTTACGAAATAAATATAGTCCTCATTATAATCTTTATCAAGTACTATTCTTTTTCACAATAGAAATAAACTTTGGATGAGAAAATCAATTGTTACAAATAAAATTCCTAATAGCCTGAATTGTATTATAAATGTTTTGCTGCTATTGATGAGAGAATGTAATCGAACTCAGTTCAATTGCAACAGTCATTCAACAAGATTGAAATTGAAGATCAAGGATGCTAATAAAAATGCAAAGACTCCTACCAACAGGATAACCTTAAACAAAACATGTGTCTGAAGAAATGCATGGAGGAGTTAAGAGACAAGGCCTTCAAATTATAGGACACATTCTATCAGGCAATCTTAAAGAATAATGCTGAATTTAAGAAGATCAAATGAGTCCTAAATTGTTCATATATTTATAGCTTATTATTATTAAAACATAAATTCCTCATACACAAAGGTTTTTAAAATATGATAGTTATTATTCTACCTCTTGATAATCTTTAAATACTCTTTAAAATCTCAGAATATCTATTCTTTAGATCTATGATGTCTTGTCTTGCTTTTCCCATGGAAAAGTAAATGGAACCATGTTCTTTTTAAACTATTTCTGTAAGTAGCCCCACCATTTAATCTTGTCCTTTATTTCCGAGTGCAAGTATTAACATCTTAATCCATAGGAACAAGTTCCAAATTTATGATAGTTCTTACATGGCTTTGTTTTGAAGTTCTCATTCGCAGGCACTCTATCTCTTAATTCGTTGTCTCCATGGGCGAATGAACACTAATTTTAATTATCTGTACATTCTCCTGATATTTGCAGGACCCCTTGAAAAGAAAGTTCTTGCAAATCTCTGTTTTCTTTTTCTCCGCATTTCCTTATTCATAATTGTTGTTGCTTTTTGCCCTAAGCGAGAATTGAGTAGAATAATTACTTCTAGAAAATGCCTCTAGTCGAACTATCTTAACAAGCAGAAGACATAAATTTTAAATAAAATAACCCGCTCTTAGAACACATTTTATATCACATGGCTCTTTAATTTTGATCTTTTTTTATTTTAAAAATAAATTAATAAATAATTTTGTAATTATAAAAAAAAACAAATTATAAACTAATATTGAGTTATGACTTTTTCATTATAAACTGCATTTTAATTTTAATGTAAAATTTAAGACAATAAATGAAAATGCTATTAGCTATATTAAATGGATTTTTTTATTAATTATGATGATTATAAACAGGAATTGGGATATTTATATTCTAAATTGAATGATAAGATATTTAATAATAATTTTTTATAAATGGAGAACACATTCTCAGATGAACAAGATTTGAATACTTGGAATGAAGATTCGAATCAGATAATGGTGCTATCTCCTATTTTGCTGGGACGCCCCTCTCCCAGAATGAAATACATCCAAGAGGATTTTTCAGTACAATCATTACCGTTTTAATCTGACACAATAGATGAGGAATAAGAACTCCATAATCCTTTAGAATCTGTTGAAAAAATCCTCAAGATCACCAAAAAAATAGAGAAAAAAACTAAAAAGTATAGAAAATAACCGAAAACATCTTCCAATCCAATCTTAAATGCTGCAAGGGACTTCTTTTCTTAAGTCAAACAAAGCAATCCAGCTCAATAAATCCAACAATTTCAATAGATAAAATAAATGATAGACAGTATGGAGGATTTTCTTGGACATGTCAAACAATAACTTATTACCTAAGTCCAATAAAAAAGCTCCAGAGTTTGAACTTTATTTAGTTATTTATCTAAATATTATAATATATCCTAGAGTTGATATTATGTCAGAATCATTTTTAATGTTTGAATTATTAATCTTTGGAGAGTGGAAGTAAATATTAATTTACAGCCTTAGAAGTATTAGTAAAATAATTAATTATACTTGCCTTAAATTATTCATTTGGAGAATATTAATAATTATAAATAAATATGGACAACACTTAGATCACTACTTCTTCGATTCTTACTCTCAAAAGAGAAATGTTTAGGAGTAAAATAAGAAAGGAGTTGTTGGAGAAAAGGTTTAAATACAAAAGAGCTATGAAAATAAAAGCTGTGTGTGATTAGATAGAGAAAATTTAGGAAGCTAATAAAGTGAATAACGACTCAAGTTCAGAACACAATTAGATTTCTGAAGAAAGTGCAGATTACTTTGCAGTGTTTTAAATTGGCAGAGGAAGCAGAAGACAAATATTGACCTACAAAATTTTAAAATCAATGAAATTGTACTTATAGAAAAATACTACCTATTAAAATCAAATGTATAAAGTTTTTAACTTCTGTGCAGAACAGCTTTTGAACCCTCAACAAGAAAATGCAGAATACTTACCATTGCTTGCAGAGATAATATTTTTATTATAAAATTATTCAAATAAAATTGAGCCATAAGTAAGTGTACTAATATTATGTTTAGCCCTTCGTTGTACTACTCAGAGCTTTCGTCAGACATCAGGAATACAGTATTTTGTAATTTATAGAATCGCTTATTTTGCAATATCCAAGTTTAATTGAGTAGCTTGAAGAATTTTGTTAAGCGAGAGAGGATAATAATAATTTGATAAAATTATTATGTGAGAAAATCACTTATGTAAAAGTATCAATTATATGCTATAGGCCAACCTAAAGATGATATTGTTTTTATTTAATACTCTCAAAAATAAGGATGTTCTATAATTATTTGAATTGTATGGTTTGAAGTAAGTATTAACAAAAAATGCAAATAATGAAAACTATCGAAAATTGATACATAAGATCCTTTTTACGACTGGCTGGATAGATGAATAAAATGAATCAGAAAATTAAAGTTATTAAATTTTTGCGGACGTATATAACGTTTTTTGATTAAAATAACATTGCTCATAATATTTGATACATATATTATAATTCTAAATGGAGATCAACGATTTTATCTTCTCTTAGTGCGAATAAGAAATCGATACTAAAGAAGATCACCCTAGTCTACTATAATCGGATCAAAATATGCGCCTATCATTGTTTGGATTGCATAGTCCTGAACCATCTATTATTGAAAACTTATCAAATAATGGAAGTTTGTTCGATTATAACTTCTCAAACCACGACTATTATGGCACTAGAGATTCTGAAATTGTCATATGTAAAGCAATTAGGAAAATTCGTAAAAGGAAATCATAAAAAAGTGGACTTCTGAGCAAAAATGAATTCATTGGCATTTTAAAGAGAGTAGAGTAATGTCAATCCATATAATTCTTTTTGGATTAATTATCTCATACTGTTAAAACAATGAAAGAGCATTTATTAAATAAGCTAAAAAAACCTTGCGATAAATGAAATATCTAAAACTTTCTATTTAGATATTATGATTGATATTATTATATACATTATCAATATTCGTATGTACATACCTTATAAGAAGAATTGTTATCTGCTTTTCTTGAGTAATGCATTAAAATAAAAATTAAGAAATAAATAATTTACATTTTTAAAATGGGTCAATATTGAGAATGAATTATTTGAAGTTAATATTCAGGTTTAAAGATGATATAATTAAAATACTTACAAAGAATATTCAAACATTACTCAAGTTTTCATTTTATCTTAATATTTCTTCATCTCTTTTCTATAAGAAAATATTTCAAAATTATATCCATTGCCTTTGTAGAACTTACTCTAAAATTCAACCCAATGTAATCTTAGAGCATGTAAGAAACATTCCATTGAATCCATGCATAATAAAATCCCGAAGGTAGACAATAAGAAAGCAGGCATTCCTAATAAAGATGCTAACAAGTCAGCATTTGCAATCGGCTCTTTCAATGTTAAATCAAATAGAACTTTAGCTAATTCAGAATGAGCCAAAGATAAAGCCCATAATCTCAGGTAACTAGCAGTATTACTGATGCATCCAAGCACAAATTCTAGAGTTTCTATTAGATGTTCGACAATGATATCAATATAAGATTAATGTTATGATTATTCAGAATTTAAATCCTCATTGGATGAGTTGCTATTCATGTTCTAAGGAATCATTTCAAATCTTGCAGATTCCTTCTTTTTTTGCTTTATCATTGCTATTGAATCAGCAATTATGGGGGCAAATAAAAGGAAGGGTAAACATAAGATGCAAACAACTATTATTATTTTTTGCAATTAACTTTGATAATCTGCTGATTCGAATGTCTTTTAAGTGACTTATCCATCATGCATCCACATGTCAACTAAAGTAGTGATTATACTAGGGGCTTAAGATGTATCCGCATAAAAGGTAGACCATTTTATTATTATCAAAATTACCATGTAACCAATAAATAAGGTGAAATATAGGAGTCGTGCTGGGAAGAGTATGAAAAGGTTTATCCATTTTTTAAAATACAAATAATTAAATCCAGAACATAATATTCCTAATAACATTTGACAAAACCCAATTATTATTGCCAATTTCATTTTATATGAATTTCTAAAACTTAGATCTTCATACTATGGATCAAGTCCAAAAGGGTATGTGCAATCTTATATATTCATGCATGATCCAAATATATTTAGTGAAAGTCCAAAGTATTCATTGTAAATGAAACCTGTATACAGAGAAAATGCTCCACATAGTAACAACATATATCTTAAATCGAAAATAATCTAAGTTAAATCAAAATCATTGAGATCTTCATCATTGAAGTCTTTTGAATTTACTTATCTCTTTATTTGCAATCCTAATTGAATCCTTTATTCTCTCAGTTTCTTTTACTCTGATCTAGGTGAGAAAACTTTATTCATTGAAAGCAGTATTCCAAAGATCAAGATGGCAGCTCCATGACCAATATCTCCAAACATGACTCCAAATAGAAATGGAAATGTAATTATGGAAAAAATAGACGGGTTTATTTCTTTATAATCAGGAATACCATAGGTCTCAGTGATCAATTAAAATAATTTGTTAAATTGATTAGTTTAAAAATAAGTTGGTGGCTGCTAATTGACAATCTCGTTTTTTTTAATTTAAGGAGCAGGTATATGAGGATTCTTCTATTTTATAGTTTAAAGTATATCTTCTAATAATTAAATTTCACTTGTTCTGACCCATAGGTTGGCCAAAAAGATGCTTTGTTACATTTTCACTTTATTCAGATTTTCATATAGAGTTCTTTCCCTTACTAAAAAGAATCGTATAAAAAGTAATGATGGCTAAGTATTTTCATCCTCCAATAAGGGTTTTAGAATTGATTGTAATAATTAATGAGTCAACTTATTCATGTTTTCTATCTCAGCTATATCCTTATCGTAATTGCAATATCTTTAATCCCATTATTCTTCTGTCAATGGTAATGAAATATGGTCTACTTTCAATACATCACACAGTTTTTTAATCTTTCTCCAGGTCTCTGATTACAATGAAAATGTAGGAAATATCAATAAAAAACAACTTCTTGAAACAGATAGCAAAGTCTAATTGACCATAAAGTTGCCCTTCGTTATCCGAAACACAGTTCTTTGGAATATTTAATAATCTTTTGAGTTCATGACTCCAACAAAATGAGTAAATTTCTAAGAAGGCATCATACCACCATGTTAATGATATGATTTGATCATTTATTCATCAAAGTCTAAAGCAGTGCTTGATTTGCTATGGAAGTAAGCTACTCCCAACCAATCCCTTGCGTTAATCATTGCCTATTTAGCTTCTCTAGTATTTTATAATTTAGATTTCAATCTAGCTAGAGTATCAATTTATTATTGAACTTATTAATATTTTCCAGTTATGTATTCTTCAATCTAATTTATAAATGTATGTTTTTGAATTTACTTTAATGATAGGACTCTCTACATTACTAATATTTTCATACATCAAATTCCTAAAGCATTAATTTGAAATCATAAACATGATCTATTGTTTAACCTATTTGATTTAATTAATCGAGTAGGTACTCTACTTTGTTCAATATTTCATCGCATCTATATGTCTTACATAGAATTACCTTTGGACTTAATTGATAAATGGTTTAGATAATAAATGCTATTAATGGTCGATTATCATCACACTATCAATTTGACCCAATTCACTCATAACATCATAGGAGGATTCTCTGGGAATCAACAACTAATAAAGACTCATGCCTTCAGATCTAATCATTAGTTGTTATAAAAATATTATAAATGCAATATTAAAAATAGAATTACTCTTTTTCTTGATATTCAAAATTATTATATTCTGAACACTAAAATAACTATCCATAAATTTCTAAACTAATAATTTATTTTTAATATTATCTATTTCATATGTAATTATGCCCATAAGTCGATGACAATGAACCTATTGTATTAGGAAGTGTCTCAGAAGAGTGGCAATTCTTTTTGGAAGCCTGGAAACACATACCAATTAAGGTAACATTCATCTAAATAGCTAGTATTATTCATTACAGGTTGGCAGTGGCATTACAACTAATAGAAGATTGCTATATATTAATCCTAAAAGAGAAGGAGTATCATATTAAATAAAAACTAATATGCCTCATCTTATATCAATAAAGAATAATTCACTAATATTATCTAAAGATGAAGGTATGTATGTTAAATTCACAATTACTCCTCCTTCAACTCCTTGCAAAATCAATGTCAAATTCGTTATCGAAGATATCATTACTCAATTACCAGTAGAGGGCATTGAAATGGAGATAAATGTCAAAAATTCTTGATTTTATTACTATTATTATAAATTATTCTAAATTCACAGTTAATTAATTTATCAAATGGCTTGTCTATATAATTGAAGATTTAGAAGACTATAAAATTATGATTTAAAACTACGTTATTTTAAAGAATAATCAAATTAATTATAATGTTTTGAAGCAATTTAATCTAATATTCTTATGTTTCTAAGCCTGAGATGATAATATTAATGAAAGAATTGCTATGAATCTCTGATATTATTTTGACTATTATGGTATGCGATTTAACAAATTTTTATATTAAAAGTAAATAAAGTAATACTAAAAATAAAAAATTTAATCAAACTCCAAAAATTATAAATATAATGTAGAATCAAATCAACTATTACTGAATTAGGATATCCATAAAGACCAAATTCCATTGCAATTTGGATCTTCTTGGAAGCTATGAATATACCAGTTCCCTTAAAATCCATTTTCTAATTTTTCTGTTTCTCCTTCATAAATAATAAGGTTTTTTTTCAAAGTTTGATTAATTTTTATTTATTTTTTATATCTCTTTATCATAAAAATTTTCCATAATGAATCTTTTGTATAATTAATATGACCTTTAACCTTCCATGTTCCAAAAAAGTCTGTCCCAGTCAAAATGAGACTGATATAATGATTGTTACTTGTTGAAATTGAAAATAGTGTTTGCAAATTTTCAACTACGTAAGTGACATTTAACAATGTAAAATTCATCTGCCAAATTTATTATTAAGCATAAGAACAACCTTAATTAATCAATTCTATTTGTGGGTGATTTGGCTTTTCAAGATTACTGCTGAATAATCGTTATTCTTGAGCAAATAAGAGTTTTCTTCGACAACATTAACGTATGATTACACTTACGGTATAAATAAGTACTGATCCTCCTAATATGGAAGCTAATATAATTAAAATAATATTAGAATGATCAGTTTGGGCATAATTTACTTCTTGTTATTCTCCTTTATTCTGAGTATTAGTATTGTATTAATATTTAGACAATATTCTCAAAATTGAAATGACTACCATGAATCTCTTAAAGTCTCAAAAAATTTTATTGAACACTTTTTAATTAAATATAAGACCAAACAATCGAAAAATATATCAGTCAAATACGCTATTAGGACAATAAAACATGTAGGAACCCCTTATAAATTACTCAAAAAATGATTTTATAGTTGTTAAAATGAAAATGGTGATTCCCTATAAAAAAGTCAAATAATATATATTTTAATTAAAAATTACTTATAATTTATTAATCAAAAATGATTAATAAAATAAGTCCTCTCTCTAAGAGTAAAACTGAATATGGGAGTTAGAGATTAATGAAGATATTAAATTATTTAAGAAAAATATCAATATGTTGTCAAAAATGTAGATCTAAATTTAGATTAGTTTATAAATTTAATCTAAAACCTATTAAAAAATTAGTAATTTTGAAATTTACTCTAGGGCTTAAGAGAAAAGATATCAAAAATGATGAATAAAATAAATAAAATCAAAACGAAATTAGATCGTTACCTAAGTTATCACAAAAGTTTTTAAGAACATTTTATTTATTTATTGTCAATAAATATCTATTTGATGAAAAGAGAATGAATTTGTATTAGTACGTGTTATTAAATGTAATAATTAATATTTTCAAATAATTATTTCTTTTCATTAAAATTCATTTATTGGCAGTAGCATCATCTTAAAAATAATGATAATTTTATAACGTTTCTAGATTCTTCAAAATAGATGAAAATTTCCTTTGCATACTCAATTCATAAGACATATAAAAATGTTAATTTTACATTAGAATTTTAGGATACCTGGATAAGATAAGCTGATTTTCTTACCACTTCAATTATATTTGACTCCAAATGGAAATTTAGAATTTTGCAACACTCTAATCTTAGGCTATACACTCGGGTTTAGAAGTATATTTTTTTTTCATTTGATTTTTTATATTAAACTCTTACCTTTTTAATTTTATTAAGTTGAATTCATTTTGACTTTGCTAAGATGTTATAATCGATTGGAGCTTCGAAATAAGAAATTGTGAAATGGTAATCTTCTTATAATTCAAAGAAATTGCTAAAATTGATTGCTAATATTAATAAAATTAAAACAAGAAACAATTACTAATGTAAAAATTAGGTTAATTTTAATTCTCTAATTTCATATCAATTTAAAATTCTAGATATGCCTTTATAACTAAGGTTGCTCATTTTGTAATATATAATAGAAGTCTTTTGTTTGCAGATATTTTGTGTAAGTAAATTTATTGATATATTTCTTGATTTAATTGCAGGCAAATGATAATATTATTTGGGCATTTGAATACTTATACTACATTATTCAAAGGAATTATATTGATTTAATATGTATTTCATCTTTCAAATTAAGTCTTGAAATCCAAGTCTCTATCTGAAGCTGATCACTTCCTCACTTGATAAGGTGCTATCATTTCTGTATTATATCTCATCGAAATCTAATTATCAAAGATTTAGTCTTACTTCTTCTTCTATACTTCCTTCTTCTATTGTTAAGAAAATGTGTACCCAACCTAGGATAACCTTGATGTTCAAAAGACTAAAATACTTGCTAAAAATATGATAGGAACTGTGAATATGGACACATCAATGCCCAATCTAACAAACCATGGAATAGGTCTCATTAAATAATAATTAAAATATAATGCGAATTAATTGTTTGTTTTGCGAAAAGCAAAGAACAGATGGCAAAATCAATTTTCCAATTCTTCTTAAGACTGTAATATCATTTGAAAATAAATTCAGGCTTTATATTTGAAGTATAATTAGAATGATGACTAACCAATCGATGATGTAATTAAGCATTCGCATAAGAAATGGGTGATTGATTTTTTTGAAAAGGCCTAAGAAATCAAAGATGAAGCATTTGTCAGAAACTATTTTTAATCAAATGAAATAGGACCCAAATTGGTAGATTTAACCGAATATTATAAATATCGATTGGATACTCCTCATTTTTTTATGCTTCCCCTTTCTAAAGCCATAAACTAATACAATAAAATTCGAAAGTATCATCTATTATATTTAGAGAATATCATTACACTCAAATTAAGTATCAATTAGGAATGTTAGTTCATACTAAGAATAATTAGAATGATCTACCTTTTGTAAAANTATTTGACTCCAAATGGAAATTTAGAATTTTGCAACACTCTAATCTTAGGCTATACACTCGGGTTTAGAAGTATATTTTTTTTTCATTTGATTTTTTATATTAAACTCTTACCTTTTTAATTTTATTAAGTTGAATTCATTTTGACTTTGCTAAGATGTTATAATCGATTGGAGCTTCGAAATAAGAAATTGTGAAATGGTAATCTTCTTATAATTCAAAGAAATTGCTAAAATTGATTGCTAATATTAATAAAATTAAAACAAGAAACAATTACTAATGTAAAAATTAGGTTAATTTTAATTCTCTAATTTCATATCAATTTAAAATTCTAGATATGCCTTTATAACTAAGGTTGCTCATTTTGTAATATATAATAGAAGTCTTTTGTTTGCAGATATTTTGTGTAAGTAAATTTATTGATATATTTCTTGATTTAATTGCAGGCAAATGATAATATTATTTGGGCATTTGAATACTTATACTACATTATTCAAAGGAATTATATTGATTTAATATGTATTTCATCTTTCAAATTAAGTCTTGAAATCCAAGTCTCTATCTGAAGCTGATCACTTCCTCACTTGATAAGGTGCTATCATTTCTGTATTATATCTCATCGAAATCTAATTATCAAAGATTTAGTCTTACTTCTTCTTCTATACTTCCTTCTTCTATTGTTAAGAAAATGTGTACCCAACCTAGGATAACCTTGATGTTCAAAAGACTAAAATACTTGCTAAAAATATGATAGGAACTGTGAATATGGACACATCAATGCCCAATCTAACAAACCATGGAATAGGTCTCATTAAATAATAATTAAAATATAATGCGAATTAATTGTTTGTTTTGCGAAAAGCAAAGAACAGATGGCAAAATCAATTTTCCAATTCTTCTTAAGACTGTAATATCATTTGAAAATAAATTCAGGCTTTATATTTGAAGTATAATTAGAATGATGACTAACCAATCGATGATGTAATTAAGCATTCGCATAAGAAATGGGTGATTGATTTTTTTGAAAAGGCCTAAGAAATCAAAGATGAAGCATTTGTCAGAAACTATTTTTAATCAAATGAAATAGGACCCAAATTGGTAGATTTAACCGAATATTATAAATATCGATTGGATACTCCTCATTTTTTTATGCTTCCCCTTTCTAAAGCCATAAACTAATACAATAAAATTCGAAAGTATCATCTATTATATTTAGAGAATATCATTACACTCAAATTAAGTATCAATTAGGAATGTTAGTTCATACTAAGAATAATTAGAATGATCTACCTTTTGTAAAAATGCTGAAGATGGGTGAAACTAAATAAGAAGATTCCGTATCTAAGTCTTTAATATCGTTGCTCAATAAAATTAAGCCAACTCAAATTAAAGTTAAATAGATTAAATAAGCAAAAGTATATACTCAACAATCAAGTTTATCAACTACTAAGTTAAATTATTAACCACTGATTAGAAAGAGTGAGCTAGTCAGTAGAAAATTAAAGGCTATCTTAAATGAAAATGGTCGTTCTCCAGTAAAATAGAACAACTAATATAAAAAAATTTAATCAAAATCTCAATCGAATGTCCACCTGAATACATAAATTAGCATGTATAATTATAAAAAACTGAGTGTGCAATAGAGTATGTAAATGCTTATGCCTACGAAGAGTGTACAACAAAGCAAATTAGGATCATAAGCTGATATAATTTCGAGCATTTATTTATCAAAAAATAGTATAAATCTCAAAAGTAGATAATAAAAAAAGTTAAGAAATATGTTTTAGAAATGAAATTAACAAAGCTATTACTATTTATCAACACATAGATATCAATTACAAATTCATTATTAAACCTATTCATATAAAGGATAATCTATATAGCCTTTTTCTCCTTTTGTATAAAACGTGCTTTCATCCCATTTGTAATTTAACTCGTAGTTCTTTTGAATCCTAGTTACTAGATCTGGGTTAGATATAAATAACTTTCCAAATGTTACGGCATCAAACCTGTTTTCTTCAATATTTTTAATAGCTGTTTCAGGAGTATAGCCCATATTCCCTATCAATACACCCTTAAATAAGGGTCTAAAGGCTTAAAATAAGTCTGGTATTTGTTCCTTGCTCCCAGGGTAGTTATAATTAGAGTAATTAGCAATATCGTTATCATCCCTTAATTCAATAAAGGCTAATTGTCTTGCATCTAACTCTTTGATCAGGTAAGAAAATAGTGATAGTGGATCTGAATCACACATGTCATTTACCCTAGCAACAGGAGAAATCTTGACTCCAACTCTGCCACTTCCATAGACCTTAATAATTTCATCAATGACTTCTAAGCAAAATTTGCTTCTATTTTAGATAGTCCCACCATATTCATCGTTCCTTTTGTTGGCACTATCCCTGAGAAATTGATCTATCAAGTATCCTGTGCCACAATGTAATTAGACTCCATCAAATCCTGCTTCTTTGCAATTAATAGCAGCTTATTTAAATTGCTAAATGACTAATTTAATGTCATCTAAGGTCATTTCATGAGGTATTTCATGGAAGAATTGTGATCTTCTTACTTTACTTCTTGGGGCAATAGCAGAAGGAGCCCAAACTTGTAATCCATTTTAAAAGGATGAATGACAAGCTCTTCCTGAATGCCAAACTTATGCATATATTCTCCCTCCTTTTGCATGTACACTATCAACAACCTTTTTCCATCCCTAAGTTTATTCCTTTGTAAATATTCCTGGTTATCCTGGAAATGCTAAACTTCTTTCGGAAATCGGAACACATTCAGTTAGCATGAACCCAGCATCAGCTCTTAAAGTATAGTACTTAACCATTAAATCATTTGGGATTAAGTCATTGATATCACATCTTTGTCTTGTTAGAGCAGCCATACAAATTCTGTTAGGTAGAAGCATATCTCCCATTTTTAAAGGTTTAAATAGTATATTCATTAATTTATTATTTAATATTAAATCCATTTTGAATTAGTTTAAATAAGGAATTTAATTGTAATTTCTTGTTAATATGGACTATTAAATTCACAAAATCTTTAGAATTCTATTCTAAATAAATAATGCATTCTGAGTATATTAATTCGGTATTGACACTATTTATAAAATGATTAAGTTTTTGAAGTAAACTTGCTGAATGGAGACAAACCAGAGTAGGTATGAGTTCAACTAATGCTTAAATTTAAACAAAGGTTAAATAATTAATGACATTCGTTAATAATCATTAAATAAAATATCTAATGAGTGATTTTTTAGAATGGGCTTATGAAAATAGAAGATAAATTGGGTTAGATATTTTGGCTGGGTCTTTTAGCGGAATGTGTAATATACTTTCTAGTCATCCTATGGATACAATAAAAGTGAGAATGTAAATGTCTCATGATGGAATTATCAAGACAATCACATCTATGATGAAAAATGAAGGGTTATTTTCTTTTTATAAGGGAATGCTCTTTCCTTTTATTTCTGTTCCGATTCTATAGGCAACTGTGTTTTCAACTCATGAGTTTTGGAAGAGATTCTTTGTGGGTGACAGTAAATAATCATTAACTTGTTATTAAAAGTAATTTAATAGTAATATTGAATAATAGCATGATAGCAGGAGGACTTTCTGGATTTGCTGCTTCATTTATATCCTGTCCTGTTGAATTGGCTAAGTGTAGATTATAGATGCAAGTTTAAAATGTGAATAGAGTGTGGAAGAATCCAGTGGATTGCATGATTTAGGTTGATTCTTAGTGATTTTTAGATTGCAAGAAAGGAGGGAATCACTTATTTGTATCGAGGGATGAATGTTACTTGTTAAAGAGAAATCCTAGGATATGCAGCTTTATTTGTTGTTTATGATGTGGTGAAGGATGCTCTAATATCTATAAAAAAGTAGAAGGAGGCAAGCAACTTAGATATGTTAATATCTGGAGGTTTGGGAGGCATTGCTTGTTGGACTATTGGATATCCTTAAGATGTAATTAGAAAGTCTATCTTAAAAGATTATAAAGACTATCTTGCAGTGTGATACAGGTATTGGTAAGACTAGAAAGTATAAACCTCATTTTTTGGATGGTGGATTTTATAGTTGCTTGATTGAGTAAGTAAGCAAGAATGGTTGGAGATGCCTTTTTAAAGGATATTCTGTTTGTATTTTTAGAGCATTTTATGCTAATGCTATTGGGTTTTATGCATTTGAGACAGCGAAGAAGTATTTAAATCGATGATTGTATTAGAATAATGTGTTTGTGTGTTGATATTTCATATATAAATTAATACATTAAATTAATGATTCTGATTTTTGTGGTTGCAAGCATTCATCTAGTTCTGAGTAAGAATTGCAATACATTTGATGAATAAATCATTCTTGGTGATTATTACTCAAATTAAGAGGGTTAGATTATGGCTACACTTCAATATAAGTCCTATGTATTAGCAATTGATTAATTTAGGAAGAATGCAATACTTTTGTTCAGGTCAATAAAATTAGATTAAAATTTCAATCAGAATTACGAGAGAATCGTTATTTTGTGTATACAACCCAGATCTATTAGAATTATTCACTTTAAATTAATACAGATTATAATATCTCATTGGGATTGAAATCTCTAATTTTGAGATTGCCTATTAGAAATGGTAAACAACCATTCAAACTATTAAATCAATATGGAAGTTCTTACTTATTGAATGGGAACTCATCCCTAAATCTATAGATTGAAGAACTCGACGTAATGAGCTTTAAGATTGAGTCAATAGCCTTAATTTTTATAAATGAATGCAATATCAAGAGTATACTAGATCATTTAAGAAACAAAAATCATTTCTGGATAGTGATGATTGGAGATTAGAGTTGTCAATTCTAAATATCACATTTACAATATGATACTTTCATATCGACAACTGAAATTTAACATGTAACATTTTTAAAAAGTAATCCATTTAAAAGAAACTTTAAAATTGAATTCCATATTCACAATTCAAGTGTTCTTTAATTCTAATACTATTAAAATGATGAAATGATCTAAAATGAATACGTTCCTAAATCTTTTTTAGTTTCAACAAGTCTTGATGTTAATTGTATCCCATATGGACAAAGAATTAGTTTAGGATATTATTATACAAATTACAATAATGAGGATGAAATAATTGATATTGCCTATAATACATAGGTAAATTTATAATGATATGTATAATAGTCCTATTGTCCACAAGGATTCTTGCATATTTTTGACTACAACGGAATTGACTCATGGATCAAAATAAGAGAGACAAGAATTTTGAATATGAGTAAGATTTATGAGAATTCAAGTTAATAATTCACTTATGTAACTTACATAAATATAGTATCTTTGAATTCTTAAACAATTCAAAGGTTGGGGCAAATCTATTATTATGAAATATATGGAGACATATTAACAAAAAGCAGTAAGTATCAATTCAAGGTGCCTTTAAAATAATATGACAATAAAGAACACAAGATCATTTTCTTTGGAGACATGGATTCCAATTGGACAGGCAACAAATCTTAACAAACCTTCGATTGGTTTTAATCCATCCAATACAATCAAAGTGTTTATGATGCATTAATATTCGAGGGAGACATGGCATATGATCTCGAATCCGAAGACTGTTAATAAGGTGATTGGTGGTTACGAAACATGACTACATTCACATCATACTATCCATTATTGTCTACTCCTGGCAATCATGATTCGGGAGCAAACTATGAATTCGATTTCTATAGGATGTCCTTTCTCTCCCCTGATAAATCTTAATACAATACAAGGAAGAATTATTATAACTTTTATAGTGTAGACTTGGGTTTGGTTCATTACGTCTTTTACAATCCAACCAATATTGTTTATGATGACAGTAACCAATAATAAATAGACGAAATGGTTCAGATTATGGAGAATGATTTAAATTAAGCCAATCAGAATAGAGACAAAGTACCTTGGATAATAGTTAATAGTCATTTCCCCATGTATTGTAGTGACTCTAGTGATAATTAATGCTCTCAAAACTTTATAGCTCTAAGGCCATTTGCTGATTTATTCACTAAATACAGAGTGGCCATTTATATGTCAGCTCATCAACATAATTATGAGCGAGATGCCCCATTCATTAATAATCAATCATAAGTGAATACTGGATTAATCACTGATGGACCAGAATAGCATCTAGTGAAGAACTCAGCTGCTCCCATCTATGTAGTTGAAGGTTCTGCTGGTCAGGAGTATTATACCCCTTTGGTCCCATGTATGTTATTCTTAAACTATTAATTTTAGATGAAAGCCAACCCTACACTGTATATCAGACTGGATACAATGATGGAATTGGTATTATGACTATTCACAATTCCACTCACATCTATTTTGAGTAGTTGGATCTAGTCACTCAATAGGTTGTGGATTACTTTTGGTGTGTTTAGGACTGGTAAGACAACAGTGGTAAGGCCTGGAATATAATTTTGTGGACTTTCATAGGGTTTTTGATTCTTGGTGTTTTGGGAGTGGGAATTTTCTATCTAATTAGAAGGTAGAAAATTAAAGAGCAATTGCTACCATGAAATTTATTAAATATTATTTATATATTTATGAATCAAGAAATTAATAGTGCACCCAATGTTCCAAGCAACAACATTGATGCAATAAATAACATAATATAATATTTTGATCTCGACTATTTTTAACTGTTGGCTGCTTCCTTTATTTCTTAATTAGCATGTTCTACATTTTATTTTGTTTGTTGGAGATCATGCACAACTAAATCAAGCTACTAATCTTAAATTACACATATTACCTACCCTAATCGTTTACTTTCAATCCCAACTCATTCATTATTTTTTATAATGTCATTGACTGACTCTAAATATGATTGATGTCTTCTTATCTTTCTTTGATCATTTGTGATTCCAAATCTAAAGATTCATGCGTAAATTGTTGTTCTTATTATTCGGAAATCTGATGCTATTGTTGACCTTTATTTTGGGTATGTTCAATTTGAGTAAATGACAATTTGTTTAATTCTTTTGATAGTTGTTAGTATCGATCTTTCTATTTTGTCAACTACTATTTTGCATTCTTAACTTATTTTTTTTATTCGAAACCCTTGGCTCCTCTCTCAAGCTCATTAATCATTGTTTGTATTGTTTCTAAGAGTTTCTTTCTAAATTACTCATAATCTATAAATACGATTGATCCCTCTATAATTAGATTAATGTCATATGCTCATCATCCAAATCAAGATTTCTCTGAACCGAGTCTTATAATTAATTGATTCGTAAAGTTAATGCTACAATTTCCTATTTAATTCACACTCATACTTCATATTTGGATTCAAAAGTTTGTTTTTTGTTCAATAAATTCTACATATTATCCTCATTCATCATTTTAATAATATAATTAATAATTTATTATTAATATAGATTTATTAACTAATTCAAATTAATCGCGTAATCTGTGTCAGAATCTTCACTTCATAAATTATTAATCAATAATCCTAAACCCAGATATGGGGAAATTCATATTATATAAATAATCATCTAATTGATGAAAACCCATATTAAATGAAACTATATTCATAAATATTTGATTAGTCTTGAGATGTAAATATATCTTATTTTATCTTAAATGTATTAGCCATAATAATATTTATGATCAATATTCAATTATAATAGAAACTGTTTCCAATTCTATATTCTTAATATAAATCCCAGAACTTCAATTAATTGGGTGTTTATCTAAAATTTGTTTTTTATAAATGTTATTTTTCTATTCCATCACCTTTATTATTTGATAATGATGGACATCTATTTTTTTTTGATAAAATTTATTTGTTATAAAGTTTTTTGCTTATTAGAAATAATTTAGATCAAGAATAGGCTTATTTTTAGACACCTTAAATTAACTAATTAATTACGTACAATAATATGCTTGAACACATAAACTTATTCCTCTTGTATATAGATAATTCAACTAAGTATTTTCTAATATTTTTCATAATCAGCAATTTATTCAATGAGACAATTAGAATTTAAGACTTATGGGTTAGTCGTTTAATTGCCATATCATATGCATAATTATTAATCGTTCAAGTGAGTTATATCAAATGCAGTTAATTTGGCCTTATTGATCAACTTTAACAGACTAAGTTGTTATTTAACTCCTTAATATATTTAAGAATTTTCTTATAATTAAAATTATTAGAAATTAATTTATTTATTTTTCATTTCATATTGTTAATTAATTATCCAGCATAATATGATATTTGTTAATTAGGGGAAGGTAAGAGTTGCATAGCCAAATCAAAGATTCCATATTTGGCACACTCCAATCTAAAGATGGTGGTGGCTTAACATAACTTAGATAGAATTTAAAGAGCCTAGATCAACGCTTCAGAGTTCTTACCTGTGAAATAGCCTAATAATCTTTTAAGATCTACAATAAGTTTGTTACTCAGAATTTAATCTACAATATCTGACTTACCATTAAGCATAACTTATTTCTTATCATAGTATGACAATGTTTTAATTTCTGTTTCATTTAAGATTCTAGGATAGATACGCAAATCGCAAATATACCCAATAGGTTAATCTAATGATGCATTATTACCAATAAATTAAATATCAAATTAAGTAGTCACTTTATTTATTTGACTTTCATAATTACCATTCAAATATAGAAATGCTGATTGTTATTCATTATCTAAGATGATAACAACGTGATTCCATCCAGAAAGGTTCTTTTCAGAATTCTTAGGTTCAAAAAACTTATATCCATACCCATCCTGACTGACATTGGTGATCCCCAATAGTTATGAGTATGCATCTGAAATAATTAAGGAAGTAAATCCATCACTAGAACCCAGCAATGTGCGTATTTGGTAATTATTAGAGGCACCTCTAGTCTTACTAGTTTCAGGATTGAACATGACCATCCAAAAGACTACTGAGATCTGTTTTTTATTGATTTTCAAAGGATCTTCCAATTAAAGCACTTGATCCTTATCAAAATAGCATCCACAACCATCATAAAATAATCCTTGATCTATAGTCAACTTAGTGGGGTCTCCAAAGATCAATACATTGTTCAAGTTGCTATTGTCGAATAGATTGGTGGAATCAAACTTAACCCATAACAAAGTGTCATCAAATCCTTCTAAGAACATATTAACAGTTCTCAAAGCCTCTCTTTATTAAGTAAAACACTCTGGCATTCCAGCAATGTCCACTAACATCTAAACCACATCAAAATCCCTTTTATTTTCTTTTATCGTTTACACTAGTGTTTATTTAATCTTGAAACTTAATGTACAAAAAAAGACATTAAGAGATGTTTCCTTCATGATCTCCTCAGACTATTAATATTTGTAAGAGGAAGGCATTTAACAAATGTTACTGGGGATGAGAGATAAACCTAATTTCAATATTTTACAAGTTTCTGGTGGAACCTACATGTATTTCAATTCAGGGGGAATTTCTTATGGCTCTTTGTCCAGTCCTTGCTTTCTAACTATCTTTTTTTCGAACTTTTTTCTTTAGTCGTAAGCTTCCCTTTCCTTCAATGTTTTATCTCTTTGATCCTGATAATGCTGGAAACATTTCACTACCAATTAAACCATCTCTAATTCTGGATTCTTGATGAAATCAAAATGGGCAATCATCATCACTATTAAGAGAAAGAGAATTTCACTTGTTGGGTTATATTACGTAGAATCTAAGAATATTTCCTTTGTCAATTTCTTTATATACTCCTTTAGACTTATCGAATTGATCAATAGTATCAAAGTATAATCCTTTAGTGTCAGACAAGTAAGCATTTCCAGTATCTATTGTTGTAATTCATTAAAGATGTGCGGATAATCCTCTAATATTTGAAGCAACATAATTGTGATGCATTGGAGATTCAATTCATGCTCCTCTGCAAAAAATAAATGCAAATCCTTCTTAATTCTCAATAAAAGACATTTAGTTTTGTGGATGAATTAGGCTTTATCAGGATTAGGCTTAGGACCCTTACCAATCTGATTCATGTTTTATTCAAGTTTTATCAATAGCTAGTCATCTTATTCGGTTTTATGGCCTGCTTTCTACTTGAAGTCTTTGAATTGCTCTATGTAATCTTTCCAAGGCTCATCAGGAAGCATTTCATCTTCATCTGTTATAAGTTATTGATGTGGCTTCATTTCGTGATACAACTGCCTTTTCCCAAAGACAAATCAAAAATTAATATATATTTCAAACACTCTTAAGATACAAATATGAACATCATATTAATCAAAATTCTACACTGTTTCCAAAGCAAACGACAATTTTCCTATTGTCATTTAAATGGAAACCCTTTAATATAATAACAAAATTTGTAACATTTATATGCTGAAATCAATGCTCTATGCCTATATATAATAATCCAATGTTATCACTACTTTAGCTATACTTCTAAATTAAAAATTCTGAAATGATTTTAAATTAGCCCCACATAATAAATTCAATCTTATCTATAAGAAAAATATCTTTTGACTCTTTTTATCCAACTAATAAATACAACCCCTAAATTTGTAGATATCCGTTATTCTAATAAAATCCTTCATATTTTCTTGAGTTCTTAATACTTACAATTAAGGTGTTTTCGTCCAAAATTCTGAATTTTGCAACTCAACTTCTGTTAATAACTCAATGCCTTTTCCGTCCACAATCTACCAAAATTCTTTATGAATTTCTTAGAGTTCCTACTAAATTGACTCATTCGAACAAAATACTCTCTTTATATAATAATATAATTTTGCATATTTTATTAACTAACAATCAATTTATTGAAACATAATTAAAGATTCACAATCTACATATTATTCAAGACTTATCCTCAATTATCCTAATAATTATTAAATTATTGCAAAAAATCTTTGAAATTTCATTCTTCTTTTCATATTAATTTAATAAATTTAATACATCATAAATTTCTAGATCTAATTATTTATAATCTTCATTATAAATCATTCATTTCTAACTAAAAATAGAAAATTGATGTTAAGCAAAATTCAAATTCTTAGAACAATACATTAATTGTATATATAGAGTCTTTCCAAATAAAATTCCTATTAATTCCAATATAATGGGTTTTCATTATGTTATTTATTAAACTATAATAAAATATCATAAATTAAACATCAAAAGGTAATTGAGTAAAAAAAGAGAATATTCTTTTTTCAGACCTCCTTGAGTTTTCCCTTATTATCCCTTAAAGAAAGTAAGAGTTTATTTCTGATAATTAACAAAAGTAAAGAGTTGCTTAATCCCAAGCTTGCAAAGCTATATTTAAGCTTAAGTTTGCCTTTTAAATTTAAGTTAACTTTCAATCACAAATTCACCATAAATTCTATTGATGAATCCATGTTTTAGAATTCTAATTCGGTTTTCTTTAGATCTGTGTAAGCTGATAAAAGGGTAAGTGCTTTCAGGGTACTTTGTAGAAAGCAATTTATTAATAATAATGAAACATAATTATGTGAATCAATAAAAGATATAAATTTATATTAAAGAAGAAACTATAGGGAAAAAAATCTGTAATATATAAATCAAAGCAAATGAGTTTAAATTGGACAAATCTATTTAACACATTTCTTATAAACAGATTTAGTCTGACAATTCTATTGAATTATTTAATTAACAATGTCAATTAGAAAATTCTAATAAAAAAGAAATATTATTAACATTAAACCTCCATACAAGCAACCTCAGGAAATAATTTTTTAGAAGCAATTTAGCAAACAAAAAAAGAAATCTTATTTAATAATATATTATTGATCTGAAAATAATATTATCATTTCATTAAGCCTTAAAGTTCTATTACAAGGGAACACGTAACTCATTTTGAAAGTTCTCTTCAATAGAGATTTCCGACTTTGTGTCATCCTCGGCTGAAGAACCCAAGTCCTTTACATGATTAACTAAGTATTCAATTAGTAAAGCAATTGTCACACTTTATGCTAATAAAACAACTATGATGTAGTAGAAGATAAAAAATAAGTAAATAACATCACTTTATAGGCTTAATGAAAAGTCGTATGACATCACGTTCCAATTGTTTACAATTAATAAAAACCAACAAGTACAAAATCCTGATAAAAAATCATTGAAGTTTACCCATTAGTAGTTGGAGAGATGTTATTGATTATAATTAATCTTCCCTCCAAATATTAATTATCCAATTGAATTAAATATGGTTATTGTAACTATTAAAGTTCCAAAAAGCTACAGTAGGTAAGTAGATATGGCAGATATCTTCAATAAGATATTTACAAAATTTTTAGATTTTAATAGCCAACTGCATCCTCTGAACAATCTAAGACTCATTATGGAACAACAAACCTTGATCAAAATATCCTAGACGAAACTGTCTTATTAAACGGCCATAATGGCAATTATTAGAGTAACCAAAATCAAAGAGATCGTAAAATCAAATATCACAGCTGGATATTTGTTAATATTATTTAGGCCTCTTAAGATAGCAATTATTATAGATTCAACAAGCATTACAGCATTTAATGTAATATTCACAAATTATATATCTCTATCAGTGTTATCCTAGAAGATAAAACAAAAATCAGCAATACAAAGAATTTACATAATAGACTTGAAAATCCAATGATCCAATATTCTTTGAATAAGAAATGAAGAATTCGTATTTGCTTATTATTGTTATTATTTTATGAGATTAGCAATTGAGTTTGATCTTTTCTTGCGAAGTACCTTATTCGAATACTGTTGTATTTTATTTCTATGTTAATCAAGAAGGGATTTCGTTCGTTCTTCTACTAATTTCTTATATTGTGAATAGAACAATGAAAGAATAAGATTAATCATTAAGATTGTATTAATGAATTAATACGCAATAAAGTAAATAACGGCTACACTTCTATCACCATAATATGGTAAATAAATATCTGGTGAATTTACAGTAGTTTATAATTAAAACATAATAAGAAATGTGCAGTAGTTCTTTTGACTAAAAGGCAGGCCTGATGAATTGCAAATTCCTTCTTCTTAGGCTATATCACTTATCTCTGATTAATTTCTAAAGATGGCAGTCCCTAAACCAACAAAAAAGACATAGGAGAATATCATCATAAAGTATATCTCCTTTCCTCTATAAATAATTAATGCGTAATCCATTATAATTCCAAGAAAGTACTGACTTAAATTATGTTAAAATGAATAAATACCTGTAGAAAATCAAGAAGATTGGTTTGAGTAAAGTGGAAATATTGTATGAATAATCATTATCAAATATCATTACATTAATATCATTTATGATGATGATAATTCCAATAATTACAAAACAATAAGCCACGATCTTTCTTTCTGGTGTAATAGAGTGAAACGAGTAGTATTTTGCAGCCTTGAACATCATCATGGAAACAATCAATATTATTTCAATCAGATAATAGGGTAATACAGGTATGTAAAATGTTAAGAATGCTGGTATTTGATATCCTTATTCCAGTTCATATTAGCAATCATCCTAATTATATTTGATAATATACGGAATATTATCTTGGATTACACCAAATAGGTTTCTGAAATATGGTCATTAATATATAGATTGTCACAAACAACTTTCTTATCAATTTAAGGGAAGAGTAAGTTGCTTTGATAGATTATGCCTTAGGATCATTACTTTGTATGAAGGAGTCTTAAATTCATTTAATGCCTACCCTATATTTTTTTGGTGATTCTTGTCAATGCAAAATAAGAGGCAAAATCGTTGTCACTTTCTATTCTTCCAACTTAGCGAAAATCATCAATTTTGCTCTAGGACATTGATATTTCTGACATTCTAATTGAATTCGGGGTTTATGCTTCAAATTCTGTTTACATAATCTAAGAACCTAAAAATAGACAACTAAACAAATAATTAATTATTGGATATTCCACATACCCTTTTTATTTAAAAAACAATTGCTTTAATTTTCTCAATCATTTATTTGATTTTAATTCAATATATTCTTGAAATATTCAATAATGCAAGAGAAATACAAATATTTTTATTTACACTTTTGCAATGTTGTAATTAAAAATATATTATCAAATATAATTAATTATGAATTAGTTAAATTAAATTTAAAGTTCTCTTGATACTCAGAGAAAAAGAAATAAATCCCTAAAATAAGAGAAATCTTATTATGAATAAGCGAAGAGAAGAAAAAGTGTCTTTGTAGATTAAATAGACAGTCATATTTCAAATTAGATAATTAAAAATTACAAAAGTTTCTTGCCTTAAATAAAAAAGCATCAAGGAAATTCTGATGGGCAGGATGTGTCAATTATACTTAGTCATTTCAAATTATATTAATAATAAAATGTAAAGCCCAATAATTGGAATATGTTTTTTGCTTCAATATGGGACTTTATTCAAAAAAATGGCGATATTTATGATTTATACCAAGAACTTTTCAAGAAGGTGTTATTCCTATAATTTTAACAATTACTAAAATAAATATTAGATCTCTGTTACTATGAGAAAATTCTAATATCCCTAGGTTATGAATTATAATAGGATCAATTATTTAACTAATTGTTTTCTTAATTTGTATAGAATTATTAATCATGCTTGCAAGAATTGTTTTCTAAAGGCAAGTTTAATAAGAAGCAACTATAAGATGCTTAATCATTAATACAAATGAACAATATTATCGAATATGTAAATATAGATATTCTATTTGAAAAAATTTAATAAGGAAATACTACTATTTGGATGATAAATAGTAAATGTAATAAGACATAATAATATAAACTGAATTTGAAAATCATTAGAAGATGTTTTGCATTGTGGTTACATGAAACTAGAAATCTGGAAATAATAAAAGTACTACCAAGGTAATTACTTACTGCTTCTCATCCATTCCTCAATACAAAATTAACTTAACCAATTTTAATTGTTGATTTAGATGAAACATTAGTGCATTTTGATTAAGCATCCAACAGACTGATGATCAGAAATGGATCATTACAGTTTTTATAACAAATGCATAAATATTATTATGTTATTATTTGGACTGCCTCTCTACCAAGATATGCTAAGTGGGCTCTCAAGAAAATTGATCAACAAATTCAGTAATAAGTATATTATTTATTAGTTAGTATATTGATGTTTTGCTGACTCGTGAATGTTGCATCCCTCATGAAAAAGGATTCTATTAGAAGATACTCTCTATGTTAGGATAAGAATTAAGTTTGCTACTAATAATTGAGAATGATTATAGAAGTGTGATTGAATCTGAAAAGGATTACTTACATTTGATAGATTCTTATATGGGTTAGGATGATAATGTATTATTTGACCTAAACACTCGTTTGATTGATGCATATAAATTTTACTAAGATGGATTTAGTTTGTAAAGAGCATTTAAAATGACTTCAATAAAATAGAATTGATATCAATATATAAAATAACATTATATCTTTTTATAATTTATGAGGAACTCAATCTCATTTTATTCACTTATAAGAAAGACAAGATCTTTTGTAGAGTTATTAGTTCATACGGTAATATAAACACATTATTTTATTCAAAGAAATAATCCCATTATCATAAAATAGCCCCAGTAGAAAGATGTTTGAATAAGATTTATTTTTGCTAAAATATAGTATTTTAATAATAACTCTCTCAAAGTTTCTCTTTTATTTATGGAATCTCTGCCATTGTGAGGATTAAATTTTATTATTAATTTGTAATATTACCTAATTTATCGTTTAATATAAAAGTTGATTTATTGATATTCTCACTAATTGTATTCATTTAAATTTATATCTCTTATATGTGCCTATAAATAGAATTTGTTTATTTTTTGAATTTGAAAATAAAAGTCCATCAAGCTAAACTTCAACACTTAGCAATTCAGAAACCTTAGAGATATAAAATTATAAGTTTATTTGTAATAAGTCATTCAAGATTATATGTAAGTTAAGAGTTTCACAAATTATATTAATGAGTATTTTTATATTAATTATATTTTAATGTCTTAAAGAATTAGATCATATAGCTTTGTCAAAAAGAATTTGGATGGATCTGGTTTAGTTAAGGAAAATTCTATCTTAAAAGATAAGGTCCACAAAATGAAATTTTTGGTAGAAGATAATTTAGATATTTTAATCAATGAGCTTGATTAGGATTTGAAGTAGAATGCATCAATCACAGATATGTCCAATGTGTTTTTAATTATCTAAGAAAACATAGAGAGGTGGAAAAATCAAATCAACGCTTTGAAAAATAATACAAAAATTTTAGAAGACCAATTTGAAAGAGTGAAAGAAAATGAAGAGCATATGAAAATCCAAACTTAAAATGATATTAACAACATATCTGAAAAATAATAATAATAAATGATTGATAAAGATAATGTAATAGTTACATTAAAATAATAAGTGAAAGATTTATAGAATTAAATAGAAATTAATAAGTAAAAGTTATAAGACTAAATTCTACATGGAGAAGAATTAATGAAGTAACACTAATAGTAATTAATACAAAGAGTTGCATAATTAGATAATGAAATTATTTAACTTAAATAACAACATTAGTTTGAAATCTAAGCTATATTACATAACCATGAGAAAGATAGAAAATTTTTCAAAGAAGAATTAGATAATTAAACTAGTTAAATAGAACAAAAATATAAAAAATATTATTTAGAAAATTAATAATTCTAAGAGAAGTATCAAAAATAAGGGCAATAAATTAAATAACTTAAGTAGCAAAGAGATAATTTTGAAAAGTAATTAGATTCATAAAACTAAAAAATTAAATAGTATATCGAAGAATTGGCAAATGAAAGAAAAAATAAGGCAAAAGAAAATAAACAACTATAGGAACAATAAGAATTGATTAATCAATTGCAAAATAAAATAATAATTGAAGAAAAGCGTCAATAAAGATTAAAAGAGCAGATTCAGCAATTATAGGATTAAAATTAAGCACTTTTGCAAAAACATATCCTTGAGATTAACCAATCTAATTCTCATATTGCATAATTAAAAAGAGAAATAGAATACAAGGACATATACATAATTAATCAATAATCTAATTTTACTTAGTAAATCTTGATTCAAAAAGTAAAATATGAAAATATTCTCGGAAATCCTGTAACTCTAGAGGGAGAATAGTAATAATAACTTACTAAAGAGTTTTCTCAATAATATGAAGATGAAGTGCAGATCTAATTTGTGAAAGCCTTGGAATAGGAGATTAAAAGACAATAAAGCGTAATCTTAGAAAAAAGTTAATAAAATGCTGATTTACAAGTGAAGTTCTAAAAGCTTTAATAAAGTCTTATATAATAAATAGAACAAAAAGTAAAAGAAACACAATATGAATGTAAACTATAGTTAAATAAACAGTAATAGGAATATGAAAATCAAAGAGAAAAAATGTTATCGGAACATTCTTATAAAATTAATCTTTTATAATAATAACTCTCATTTGAAGTTGATAAATTTAAGTGCGAATTGAAGGAACTTTAACAAAAGATAGAACTATTAAATAATTAGATATAAGAGAAAGAATAAATAATAATTTACCTATCAGAATAACTATAATTAAATAAAGAGTAATAATCTAAAGATAAAACTTTGGCTGAAAACAACATCAATAACCTTCAGATAGCCTAAAAATAATAAGTCGAATAGTTGGAAAAAATACATCAATAAAAACTAAATGAGATAATGTCATAATTAAATTTATCAACAAGTTAAAATGAACAACTAAATTAATAGTATTCATAATTGTTAAAGAATAACTAAGAATTAAGAAATGAATCTAAAGACCAAAAATAATCAATCTAATAATATAAAATATAATGTGACAAGTTATCAAAAGAATTATAAATTTAATGGGATATTGCAAAAAGTCTTAATGAAAGAATAAGGTCAATGTAAGTTGAAGTAGAGAATGCTAAATAAACTTATAATATTTTTACAAAAACTACTCGAATTCCTGCTGTCATGAGCAGTGAAATCAGATTGTCCAAATTGAGGACATCACCAATGAACCGTAAATTGCGATCGATATCAAATACTAGATTATAACAATTATAAAATTTATGAATAACTCAAGTAATAAATGTTTACTCTCAATCTTTAATTCAATATAATCAAATAAATAATTTAAATCACATTCAATTGAACTAATCAGAAGTACTTTTTGATTAATTTAATTATTATTAGATTTAACGAATAAGAAAAATGATTAAAATTATTTATTTAAATTATATATATGAGTATTTTCTTAGGATTAATTGTGCATGATCAAGTACCAAGAGATAGATACATTAGAGCATTGACTGAAATAGAATAATTAATTTATGTGCATAAAGAGGAGCTAGTAATTTTGAATTCTGATAGTATTTTGAAATTCAAAATCCAAAATTCAGTATTTTGGTTACCTAAAAATCCCATTTACTTGAATACAATATATTATCGTATAACTGGAAATGATGATTTGTAATCAGCCATTGAATTGATTTGGGATTGTCTTTGCATATTAAAAGAGAATTTTCCATCTAAATTAGAGTTGTATTAAGAGAATATCGATGAATTTAATTTGAAGGAATGGGAGATTGAACTATTAAGGAGATAACTAAACAATTTAAATAATCGTCAATCAAATGAACCACTTACAAAAGATGAAATAGAAGATGTTTTTGCAATATTGAACATTGCTTAGTAATTATAAAATGTAAAAGGATAAGAAATATGTCTCAACTTATTGAATTAAGTATAACCATTTTTTTTACAAACATTATCATAATCATATTTAGATTAATTAGAATAAATAGCCAAAGGATAACACAAAATTATTGCAAATTCTTTATTAAATAAGATCATTAAAGTCACATCTAATACAAATAACTAAATTACTTAAAGACCGAATAACCATGATCAAGAGTTAATAAATTTTATCAGATAAAATCCTCGTTATGAATAATAATTTAGTAATAGCTCAATTATTTTTTAAATGAAAGAGACAAACGAAATTGATAGAATTTGTTTTTATTTAGATTACACACTTTGCAAGAACTAAATGTTACTAAAGTCTATTAAACCTACAATACAAACTATAATAGAAAAATATTATGACGGTAAAGTTTTAAATAATAAAAGGTTAATATGGGTTAGGTTAATCAGAATTGACAAAATACTGTGTATTCCATACTTTACTTGGCTAAACTATTTTGAATATTTAGCAATTTGATACTACTACAATTTAAAAAATATTTGTAATATTTGAAGAGGGAATTTTGAATTGGATTTAATGTCTAGTGTAAATGTCTCCTAAGTAAATTTATACTCTGTTTCCGAGTACTTTGTTGTAAATCTACTAAAATTAATAATATTCATCATAAATAAAAAGCCATAAGAGTAACATCTTTTCTATGATTTGCAATAAAATGGGGATGACTGCCAATAATAATAAGAGCGACTAACAAAAAATCTATTAGAACCTAGATGAAATAAAATGCATATCTCCATTGTTAGCTCAATTTTTGGAATAGTTAATATGATGTTATTAATAAAATTATTTTGGGATTGAACAAACTTCGATTAGTTTATATAGAACTATTTTTATCGATCATTTGAACTGAAAAGAAATCAACTTTTATTTCAGTATTAGATTATATATATATTATTTATTACAATCATAATTTTAAAATAATATCCCAGAGTGTCCTTTTGTTAATTAAAGATTCAAGATTAATCATAATGCCCTCAACTTAGAAAAGAAGTCTTCTTTTGTAAACTGCATTAACTTTAATTTGTTAGAGTTTCAAATCGGTGTTATTATTTTAAACAGGTTATTACTGGGCACAACTAAGATTAATTTGATATTTTCATATACCTTTCGAATTTAACATCTATTTTGGTTAAATTTTCCATTTTTGATAAAGTTTTATTCAATTATTTTATGGCTTATTTTCCAATATTTTACCACCTAATTAAATTATAAATAATTTACAATACTAATTTAACTTCTGATAGATTCCCTAGTTTCTTTAGACATCTTGATAGTCCTAAGACAGTATTATCAGTGATGTCTTGATTTCCATCTCCCCATCCTTTTAAATTTAATTCCAGTTTTCCCAAATTAGACAATTCACTAATTCCGTTCATTAGATTCTTGGCTCCTTCATCAGTTATACTATTATTTTCATAAGCCCACATGTTTAAGTCAAGATTGAACTCATGCAATTGATTTTATAGAATTAAGGCATTGGTTATATATTATAGAGATTTGTCTGTAATATTTTGATTCCAATAACCCCAACTAATAATTAATAACATGATTTAATACCCACACAAAGTTAAATTTAACTATTCTAAACTTTAGAGTTTTGATAAACCCTCACTTAGATCTCTTACTCCCTTATCAGTTAAGTCAGATAAATCTATATGCCATCTGATTTAAAATATTTATAATACTTTTTGCTTAAATCGATCGATAAGTTCTTCTAGGGTTTGGACAAAACAAGTTCAGAAGACATCGTTTCTACACACTTATCATTAAGCCTCTATTATTATTGAAATCTAAATATGCATAAGTATTTACATTTCAATTTAAAAAGGAGATTTAATTCTTTATTCGCTTCTAATTATTTGTGATGCAAACTTCTACATTAGTTTGTCTTTTTTTAAATTCAATTTGCTAATTGGCTTTTAAATGGGTTTCATGATATGTTCTACAGATTCATGATAGATGCAAATATCTTAGCAAACTTGCTCAAAATTACGATTTTTGCTCATTTTAATTAATAATAAAATAAAAAAATATAAGATAATATCTTAAGAAGTTTCTTAAGACAATCTTGATCAATAATGAAAAAAGGCTATTTTTTGAAAAGTCTTTTTTGCGCCTCATAAAAAAGAAAAAATTTATAACTATTATTCTTAATAACATTCATTATGCATTATAAAACAACATATATGCACATGTTTGAGCTTGTGTTGGATAACTTCTTCCATAAACATAATGTAGATCTTAATCAACAAATAACTAAGGATATTGTGATTTAAATTACAGATATTTTATCATCATCAAATTTAAACCACTTTCCTTATATTTTTGTTATGCAAATATAATGTCCATATAAAATGCCTTGTCCCAAATGGATAATGATTGTAGTCAATTCGTATGTCTTAGTCTACTTCTGAGCCTTAATCCGTAATTATTATGAAAATGGAATCTTTGTTGACACTTTGATCATCTAACCGCATCTTTCATCATATTTAAATCTTTTCAGATGGATTACTAAAACATTTGGCAAAGTATTCAACAATAATCTTAATATATATCTAATTGAATACCTTTTAGATGCATCCTATTTTGATTGACATTTATCACAAAAAAATTGATTCTGTCCATTTAATTGTTCCTCTTTTGACATTTATTATAAACAAGTGTTCAAACTATAATTTGGAAATAAGTCTAAGGATAAATCACAATACATTTCTTCTCTTTAAGAGACTAATATTAATTTTCATAATTACTTGTATGGCAATTTAAACATTCTGTTTATGTTAATTACTATCCCTAAAATATTTATCGAACCCAATTATTTTGCTTATCCTTTAATAATTCATCGCATTCATTGATAAACCACATATAAAATTCATGGGAATCTTAATGATATTTTCCATCAAATATTTTATTTTTTGTTTTGATGTAATTCATCATTTTCTTAGTTGAAATTACTCCAGTCCTCTATTTATGATTTGATATTGACTGGAACAACAACTTCGTTAAATCTAATAAATTATTCTGATTTATTGAGTTTTAATGCTATAAAATGTTATTCCTAAATTCTTTGCAATAATACAATGCTTACAATATTACATTTGAATAACAAATATTACTTGGCTTATATATGATTAACTTATACATTTTCGAATCCAATTAATATTTCCCCATCTGGAAAGTCTTAACCCAAATACTTTTCTAAATGATCATTTTAACTAGATTATGTTACTCCCATTAATATGAATTAATAAATAAATAATTATAATAAACCCATTTACTAAATAAAAATATTTGTTTAACTAAATTTTATTTTCTCTCTGATATAGAAATTAATGCATAATAAGACATTACTTTTTTTAAATAAAAAGAAGCAAAAGAAAATTATCCATCATGATGAAATTGTTGTAAAAAAAATTGAGATTCCTTTCAAACTACAATTTGCTATATTTATCTCATTTAATTAATAGGTAAAATGTAGACCCTTTATTTTGCAATTATTTATTTCCAATTATTACTGTATTTATTATTACTTATATGTTATATTTTCATATCTTTGCAACCAGTTCTTTTCTGTGCCACAGATGACTCAAAATAAGTCATCAAAACACTACTTTTCAGTAATAATTGATGCGTATTATTCATTTCATAATAACCACTATTTGTTCTTATTCCTAATTTTTTATTGTTATGATGTCGAAACTGTAAGAACCTTTTGAAAACAAAAGATATTTAAGTTGTTTTAGCAACCTAGTTTTCATTTATAGCACTGAAAACTTGAAGCTAATTATATTTTTTAAATACCTAGATTAATATATATAAAATAATGATAGAAATGTAATCAATATTTTCCTAATAACGATTGTTGATTATCATATTCAAAATCATTAATCGACACATTTATTAAGTAGTTCCTTCATAAAATATATTATTTAATTTACGTTGATTATGTTATTCTTTTTTTTATACTTCAACAGATCAGAAATTTTATAGGAAATTATTTACTACTTTTTATCGCACTGATTTTGCCATTCTATATGTATAATTTTTGAATGCATCGTAATCTTACTGATTTAAGAAAATTTTTGGAAGTAATTTCAATTTAATCTCCAACCTCATAATGTTAGTATGAAATAACTGTTAATTGTTTTCTATTTTCTTCATTATGATTGTATTGTAGTTAACACAAGTTTATCTAAGTTCATATAAAAGAATAATCATTCTAATTATGATAACAAATTTTTATTCGCTGTTTGGCCCAATATCTTCTTTAAATCAAAATAATTCATCGAGATCAAACTTCTTAATAGTTGCATTTTCATTATTATGAAAACTGTTTTCTGTTGGGAATACTTACTAACCTTTCAATTTAATTAGACATTGATAAATTAAAAATATATATATATGAGTGATCCATACGATTGGCCATTCCCAAGTAGGAAAGATTTAATGTACTTGTCATCAATAAGTATAAACTCTATATCATAAATTAGATAAACGAGATGTAGGCACTGTTAGACCTGATAAGTTAACAGGATAAGATTTTAATCTATAAACAAAGGACATCGATGGTAACTGAATTTTCAAAGTAGGTGCTTAACCATGTATGAAGCCATATAAATTTACTAATAAACAAGACTATACAAATACAACAGATGATATTGCAGGCACTCGTTCAAAAGTATTGATTCCCTCAGTTGGAAGAGATGTAAAAATTTTGATTATTTTGAAGGGATTCTCTCTTAATAATAGAGATATCAAAGGCGCTTATCCATAATTGAATAAATTTCAGACTACAAGACCTCCAACAAATCCAGTAGATCCTGTTTATGTTCTCCCAAAAGCTGTACCTGTCGAACCTTTGCAACCGAAATTCATTAGGGATTAAATAAATATTGATGTACAGCGAATAATAATGAAAAGGACATACCAGGAACCAAACCCAATCCTCCTGCTGCGAAATTGAGAAAAACTGTTCACATATTTGATGAAGTGGATGGAGCAAAATCAAAACCTGCATTCATGCCAAGAGATCATATGGAAATTATGGATGTTAAAGATATCAATGAATATAGAGTATTTAAATCATCTCGTGTTACGAATCCACTGGAACCTGAATATTAATTAAAAGATGTTGAAGGTTAACCAGCTAATTCAAAATATGGTTTTGTGAGCGGAAGTAAGAGCAGAGTCTTGCATCCCCAAATAAATTATAACACTAAGAATTTAGACACAAAAGATATTGAAGGGTGTCATGTAGGAGCTATTAGTGATCATTTTTTGATGAGACAAAAGAGATCTCAATTTAGAGCTATTAATGATACTAAAGATGTACCTGGAGCTTAAGTTGGTACATTGAGAAAAGGGCTACTTAATCATAGAGGCACAAATCCATTGACTCCTGAATATTAACTTTTAGGAAGAAATGAGATTTACAGTCAAAATGTTCCACGCACTGCTTTTGAAGGTAATCGACAGAATCAAGGAGGTGAGAAACCAAAAACTTAATAATCACTGAGATCAAATTCATTAAATAAAATAGATTAACCATTATCCACAGCCTAAAAATTTGATTAGTTTATAAAGAAATGAAGTATGATAGTAGATATCATAAAAATCTTGCTAGTTCTAATTATTAAATGGATTCAGAATGTAATTTCTTTTCTTGCTCATCTAACCATTAAGTTCTCTTTCCATCACACCAATATCCTATTTTTCGATCACCATTTGTACAAATACCAATACCATTTTACTTGCCTAATTTGTATATCAATTTACCATTAATCCATGTAGATATCATCTTCTTGCCATCATTCCAATTAAATTCACCAACGCCATTTTTCTTATCATCTTAAAAATGCTATTAAAATTATATCACAATTACTCCTTTGAAAACTTTTCCATCTGGAAAGGTTAACATTCCATAACCATTCATTTTTGACTTTTTCCATTATCCATTATATACTCTTTTATCTGCCCAAGTCATTGTTCCTTGTCCTTCTAACTCATTATTAGAAAAATAGCCTTCATAGGTAGTACCATTGGAGAATTTTAAAATTCCTTAACCATGTTTTCTACCTTCATTATAGAATCCCTCGTATGAATTTCCATCTTACCAAACTTCTTTTCCCTTTCCATGTTACTTATCATTTTTCCACTTATTAATATGTCAAATAATACGTTTCCTTCATATCGTGCTCCATTTTTACAAACATAAACACCAAATCCATTACATTTATCATCCTTCCATTCTCCTTCATAATAATCTTCGTCATCTAAAATTAATTTGCCTTTGCCATTTAGTTTGCCTTCAAGGAATGCACCCGAATAGATACTGCCCGTAGGCCATTTGAGAACTCCTTATCCATCCTTCAACCCATTCATCCATTCTCCTTTATATGTAGTTCCATCTGAAAATGTGATTTCTAAATTATCTAAATCCATACCTTCTAATTGAACTCTCTACATTTTGCCTACGGTGCTTTAGATGAGTTAATTCTCTTTTTTCATACTACTAATGCTGGCATCAGATTTGCCTTAATCATTATCAGCGTTAAATCTCTCTGTTTCTTTATTATTTCTTTAACTTTCTTTTAATGATTTATTTTTGGATAATACAACCTCTTATTTATCATTTCCACCTTTACTACTGATTTCTTAATCATTAGTACAGCAAGTATTACTACATGTTGCACCCATTTATAATTAAATAATTAAATTATGATAAATAGCTATCAAAACAACTGTTATATCATTTATTGGTATTACAGTTATCACTCTAGCTTAAATTGAATACCAATGATAACGTCGAGCCTGATTACACATAAGAATGAAGTGTAAAACAGGGGTAGGTATATTATCATACAAATAACATATATATTAAAATCGGCATTTATAAATCATAATATCATCTATAATTGTATCTCTATTATTGTTAAGATGAGTAAACCTATGAGGATCTCTAAATATGGCTCAAAATTATTATGAATATATATTCATTTATTATTATAAAGGTTAACTTATTGCTAAAAATTCAGGAGTGTAATGGCTATCTTATTGAGAAACCAATTTAGTTTATTGGGGAGGTAAACTAAACTCTGGTGTTTATGATAATTGCATTGATATTTGATTTCCAAATACGAAGGACTAATTTTATTCGCATTTTTTATTTTCATGCTCTTCATATTGAATTTCATCTTAGTAAGTCATCTATTTAACATGATTAGCATTGAGATCGATATTTAGTTCAGGAGTTGAAGGCAATTTACAAATCTGTCCCATCTAATTGGTAAAATATAATTTATTTTACTAATTAAACGCTTTCATTCTAATTTTGAATGATTCCTAATTTTTAGAAAGAAGGTTCGGTTCTTAAAGATTTATTATATTAGAAAGATATATTTAAACGAATTCTATAAAAAAATTATAAGAAAATAAATTGATAATAGCCTAATTAAATTTTTGCATAAATTCGATCTTTTTTTACTCGTTTATTAAATTTTATTTATATGGCAAGAGATATACTTCTGATAAACTTAGATCTATGGAATTTGAGGATAGTAATAATTGTAAATTATAAATAAATCATTATTTTATAAGAATGATCCTTAAAAACTGTATAAAATAGGAGAAGTTTCTAAAATGAATGAGTTATTTATTGTAATTGGTGTTATTTAAATTCAAAATTAAACAAAAATAATACATTAGATCATTAATCATAAAAGTTCTTTAAATAATTAGCCTTAGAAGTATAAATAGTATTGTTATATTATAATTATTAAATTTTAACAGACTTTATATAATGATAACTACTACTTAGGCACTAATGAATAGTAGAATATTATTCATAGGAATCTACAGCACTAATCAATTCTACACAAATAAATGTAAGAATTTTAATAATATTATTTCTATATTTAACTCAATTTTAATGATTACACATTCCAAAGTTCAAACATAAATTTGATCAAATTTATATATTCATTCAATAATTAAAAACACTGAATTGTTAGTATAATTATAACTCCTTAATTGAATCTCATAGTAGTTGTGTGTGCAAGCTAATTGGAAAGAATGAAATGAGTTTAAAATATTTCTTTTCAACTAATTAGGATCTTTAAATTTGATTTTTTTTTGTAAAAGCATTCAATTTAAATATACAAAAAATAATTTTGCATTAATAATTTATATTGTTTTATTGGTCTTATTTTTAAGGACATAGAATCTTAATCTTGGAAGAGTTATTTTAATACAAGGTTTAGTATGTATTAGTTATCTTGATAATTAAACAATGTATTCTTAAATAAAATTTTGGGTAATTATATTAATAATATTTTGAATTTGTTATGGACAATCAGAATAATGAGGATTACTCTGACTTCTTTAAAGGTAAAGAAATGTGAAAATTAGAATAGTTGTGCTAGTAGGCGATGCTGGAGTTGGTAAAACACATTTAATGACCAGGTAATTAATTTATACAACTACAGATATGTGAAAGGTTGCCTACCAAAAAATGCTGTGCCGACCATTGGAATAGAGTTTGCTGGAAAGACAGTCACTTTATAAAATGGCAAAAAGGTTAAGGCATAAATTTGGGATACCGCTGGACAGGAAAGGTACAGAGGAATCACAAGCACGTATTAGAATATAATTAATTCAGTCATTTTCGAAAAGCAGGAGGAGCTTTGGTTGTTTATGATGTAACAAAGGAGAAGACTTTTGAAAGTGTTGTTAAGTGGATGGAAGATTTGCGATATTAGGCCGAACCAGATGTGGTTATTATGTTAGTGGGTAATAAAATAGACTTAGTTGAAAATAATGGGAGCGCAAGGTTGTCATATTTCGTTATACCTAGAAAAGTTTAAAAAGAAGACGCAAAAAATCTCGCATAGCAGCATAAAGTATTGTTTGAGGAATCAAGTGCTGTCACAGGCTAGAATGTAGGACAATGTTTCGATAGATTGCTTTAAGGTTCTAATTGTCTTATCATTAGAAATGTACAAAATAAAATCACTAACCCCTGGACAAGATAATCAAAATCAAGGGATTTCATTAAACAATTAAAATCAGACCTAAAATCCTGACAACTGCAAATGTTGAAAATCATATATATTAAATCCATTTTATAATAAGTAATCACTCCATTTAACATTTTTCTAGTTCTATCTTTCTTTTTTGTGAGTAACTATTCGAATATTAACGATTTTTTATGCTATTTCAAATTTTAATCATTTATTTAAATATCATATAAATTTATATTACAGAAATGAAACATATGTAGATAAACATAAATGTTAACGTTTCAGCTTTCTTAGCTCTTTATGGTTAACTGAAATTTTGAAGGCACTGCAGTATGCAAAATGGTTTTAGTCCTAAGTAGTTTGCTCTAGTTTCTTGACGATGAGAATGGTTCGCTTTGAATGTTTTCAAAATCATAGTTGATCTTGTTCCCCCCTATGTCTAGATTGTTAAATCTATTTTAATTATTAATAATACTATTTATAACTAAGAATAAATTTAGCATGTTGAATTAGATACATCTTTATCAATTTAAATCTGTTGCGGATCACCTATTTCCTTTCCTTCGAATTTCTAAATAGTCGTAAACAATATTTGTTATTATTTTATACTAAATAAGGGAATTTAAAAACAATATATTGTTTTACTTTATCAACTTGTTCTGATAATCGATCAAAGTAGGCAAATAGGATTTTTGAAATTACTCGTACAATAAAGAAAAAGTTAAGTAGTGCCAATAAGAAATAGGCTGGTATCACTATCTCCTCTATACCTAAACTCTAAGAAGTGTAAATAGTTTATGATAAAATTATTGAGACTTTGCAAATTGCAGTTTGTAAACTGTCAATTTAGTTCAAATCTCCTGCTTCATAAGGTTTATAATGATTAGTCAAATATCCATAAACCAAAAGCACAAAAAATATTAGGGATGACTTAACAGGCACATAGTCCTCGTAATAAATTAGAACATATATAATAAATTCTTTCTATAAGATCTTAATGGTTTCCCAATAATATATGTCGACTTTATATTCATTGTACAAGTATCCCCAAATTTTCCTGACTTTGCTTGTGTTTAAAAGTGCTCTATTGTGATATACTACATACCAAAAGAACAATGGCATCAAAAATCCAACAATTATAAATGATGGTATGATAAAGAATGATAACCATTTATAATGTTGCTCAGTATTATAACCATATGCAACATTTCCAGTAATCCACAATACATTAGATATATTTCTATTAGATAATAATGCAACCAAGCCACTAATGATATTTGGAGATAAATAGATGTATATGTAAATAAAAGTTGTCGTTATGAATGTAATGCTCATCTTCTTTTTCTTATCAAAAAGTAACAAAATTAGATGCATTCCAATAAATATAAGAATATAAAAACCAACCATAACAAATCCCCATATAATTCTAAAATATAAGATTGGAATTGTAGTCATTTAAGCTAAGTAGCAATCCAATGAAAATGACATTGACTCAATTGGATTTCCAACTGATCTAAATGTTAACTGTATTCCTGCAGGAATTGCTAATTGGAAAGTAGATATTGAACTAATGATCTATAAATAATTAGTAAACACCTTAAGCAGCACTGAGGTTTAAGAGGATGAAAAAATAATATGCTTTACAATAGTCTTTAATTTAGTGTAAAAGGTAAACTCTTCAATCAATTTTATTGTGCTATTGACAGATAAAAATACTGATAATAAAGTCCAAATGAGGACAAAACCAATAGTCGCAATATTACCAGCCATATCTTCACAACTTGAGCATTGGTATTATTAGGACAAAGAAAAAGACCCATTTCCTTGAATGTTATAGAGATCACATTACTCACATAAAGCACCTATGTGACCAAGAGAGCAAGACTAATCTCCAGTGTGCCAACCTCCTTCGCAATTAATTCTCAAATGGTAACACTCTTCTATAATATTACTATAGTAATAGGCTCTCCAATATCCTTCTCTCAATTCTATCATAGCAGGCTGCAAACTTTTCATTTTGACTTCATCTCTAAACTCGCATTTTAGAGCATCTATTGTAACTGAAAACTAATTTTATGTTACATCACATTCTACACAGCCTCCAGAAGTAGAATTCAAGTATTCTCCCAATTAACATTTAAATGTTCTTAGTTATACTAATACATAATAATTAGTGATGACATTTGTTTTTTCATAAGGGAATATTTCATTAAATTAATATACCTATATTTAATCACAAGCAATAGCCAATAAAAGTGATTTCTAATTATCAGTTTGAGGATTAAAATAAATAATTAAATCATCCAAATTATAATCACCAGTTGTTAAATTAAACTAAATTTCGGTAATTGATAAATATTATTTTGAATATTCAGGATCAAATTATAATTTAGAAAATGATGCATCTTCTGTATTTTCAATCTCTTAAGCAAATATTGAACAAAAGGAATTACTTAGATTAGTAATTTATTCCCCGAAAGAATTAATAGCTAGTATTCTAAAAGTCAAATTGTAGTGTTGATAGGATTAAGTTGTAAAATCAAAGTATTTATATTTAGAAATTCTAATTCCAGAGGGTAACAAAAGTGTTGTAGTTTTACTCTCTTATCCAAGAATGGAATACGGTTAAATTTCAGTTTCTTCAATCAAGGAAGAAGCGTTCTTGAAAGCTATTTTATTTTGTAAAATTATTTATGAATTAAATTTCAACTTTAATTATTTAGGATATTCCACAACATTATCCCCGTAATAATGAGCTAAGTTATTTTTCATCTATAAATTCATAACTTTAGGTTATGCCAATTGATCATTACTCATATAGATGCCTCCAGCAATTTCAGCAGTATTATTAATTATCAAACTGTTAATGACAGTAATTTTAGTGTTATTAGAATAATAAAAAATTCCACCTCCTTTATACTAAGCTTCATTGCATAATAGTTAACAATTATCAACTAAGAGATTTACACTTGAAATGTAACAGGCTCCTCCATACAAAGCTTTATTGTATAAAAATTAACTATCCTTAATTTTCATTTAAATATTATACAAAGGACTATATTCAATTTCCTCCAAGTTTTAAGCTTATAAGACTCTATTATTCTCATCCTCACTACCAATTGATTGAGATTAGAATATTGATAAACACCCTAAAGTACCACATGTGTTATTTACTATTTTCATTTTATTGATTCTTAACTTCAATGATGAAAAATCAAATTCTTAGATTGATATTAAACCAAAATAGCAATCTTTGCAATGACATTAATTCAATTCGATATCATTTAATTAAACTTCATGCAACTCCTAAAAATTATTGAGTTCTATTAAACTAAAATTATTAACAAAGAAAGTTTAAACTAATTTTAAGTTACAATTTAATTAATTAGTGTTATTCTTTGGTTTAGTCTAGACAGATGGATTTAAAAGAATATTTTCTAAATCAGTTGGACACAATAATTAATTATTGATGTTTTATATTTCAGAGATACATTCATATTGATTGAATTGATATATTGTGAGTTCTTTAATGATCAATTTATTAATAACTAGTTTTGCCTTAACATCTAAAATAATATATATATATTCTATATACCTTATCTTAAAGTGACTCTAATAATTTATGAAGCAAAAATTGTTGAATTGAGAATCTCTACATTAAAAATATTAATATTTATTCCATTGTATATCTCAATCAAATTTATTAGATGAATTTAGGGAAAGGAAGAATTTGATATCGTAAAATTGCTATAAGAGATGTAAATGGCTGGATTTTCTTTTTAAAATGGTAAAATATCTTAGATTGATAAATCTTCAATTTATGATAAATAGATATTGAATTCTTATTCAGTACTATAAAAAATTGATTAATCTATGATAATATTCGATATTAGAGATTGTAATTTACTTGGCGAAAAGAACAATATAGAGCTCTTGAATGAAAATGAATTTGCTATAGATACATCATAAAATAAGATTTCGTTTTAAATTCTAGATGCTTCTATGTAGATAGCACCTCCTTGAGTTCGAGAATACGCTCTATTAATTTTAGTCCCAGATATTGCTAGATTTAGACGACTTTTGGAAGCATCTATGTATAAGACACCTCCTGACGAAAATTGATTACTATTTAACATTGTTAATGTATTTTCAAAGGAGGAATTAGCAATTATAATTCTTCCTGTTGATTTTGTGTTAATGTAAAAAGCTCCCCCATTCACTGCCAAAGATGCATTGACTACACACTATATCATAGTCAACTCATTAATAAAGAAATATCCACTTCCACCTTAACTCATTATCCAAAAAATTTCGTTAACTATATCATTGTAATTTGTTTAATCTATAGGTATTAATAAGTGTTTTTGTAATAGCTAATGAGATAATTGATTTTAGTTAAAAAATATACAATTTTAAACGACCAGGGTTTCTGATTTAATATATATATTGGAATCAGAAGAGTTTGAAACAGTGTTCTACTAAAATAAGCAATCTTAGATAATGACTTATCCTATTTGAGAATCAATAATAATTGTAGATGAAGAATGTAATTAAGTATCATCTTCATATTTGTTAAGGAAATTTCCTTAAAAAGTAGAATTCTAAATGAAAATTTTAGTATCCTAGTAAGTTTAAACAGAAATGATTGAAGAAAGTCGATTTAATTAGGTTATAATCAACATATTATTTGCAAATATTGAATTCGTAATAGTAATGAAATCAGGCTCCGCTTAATCATTAAGGTTTTAGCCTTCAAAGATAAAGTAAGGGTAATCGATAATAACTGAATCCGATATATTAACATCATCTATATATACCTTGAGAAATTATTTAAAATTCAAAACAAATGGTAAATCAAAAAAGTAGAACTATCTAATGCAATTAATCGAGGTATGCAAAGATTTCAGTTCAAATTAAGGACTTTATTAAAGAGTAAATTTTTTCAATTTAACAAGTTTACTATTTTTAATTGTTAGTTCTGGATAGCCTAATCCTCTAGTTATATTCAAATTTTCAAAAGTGCAATAACTGCATTCAAAGTAGAGTTAACTAAGGTCACCTGATACAAAACTATATGAGAGCTTACCCACTTCAACGTTAAAATATTGATTATTAAATAAATACAGATTATTAACTATTATGCTTATGTTTGACACTTGATTTTATATCACATAGATAAAAGCCTTTTCTTTAAGATATTTATTATTAGTGAAATTGATATTCTCTAAAAATAACACTTCTGAAGATTCTCTTACTTCATTTGATTCACTAAATTTACCATAATTTGTAATTATGTTGCCTAATTCTAGATAGCAAGCTTCTACATCAAATCCAACAATACTAAAAGTGTTGGCAATTAGAAATGATGATTAATCAAGAAATTTAATATTTTTAAGTTTAAAATTTGTGACTGAAATTTATTTTCCAGAAAGAATTCTAATAAATGATGATGAATTCTCAAAGATTACATCAATAAGAGTGAAATTTTCTAATTATATTATGCCTATATCATAATCTTTTTGGAAGTTTGAAGTTATAAAACTTGAATTTCTTGTAAATAAAGTATTTTGAATTGTTACATTAATAAAAGATATAACACTGTTAAATGTATTATTTTCTGCAAAAAAATAAAATAAACTGGAGTTATATAAAAAATTATTAAAAACCCTGAAGTTTTTGACTATCACCTTTGAAACTTCTGTGCTAATAAAAGGATAATATTAAAAAAATATTGAACCTGTCAAATTCAAATTAAAATTCATATCAGTTATTGAGAAATATTTTGATCTATTGCATTTTAATGTAAAATCTAAGGTGTTGTTTTAACTAGTTTAGACGATATTTACATTTTTAAATATTACAATTTAAGGGTAATGTACATTTGTAATTTCAAAGCGAAGTGTAATATTGTCCTTAGGTGTTGCAAAGTAAGGGGTTGGAGATTTAAAATCGAAGTTCTCAAATATGATTTAATCAAAATTGATTACTTTAAAAAAACGAAAAGTTGAATATAGAACAGATTTATTTAAAGCATACATTTTAATAATTACTCTTTTTAAATTAAAGACATTTTATTTTAAATTGTTTTTCAAAGTGCTACCGAAATCAAGATAGTTTTCTGAAGATTCTAGTTAATAATTAATTTAAAATTCTTCAATATTTTAATTGTTATATTATTCAAGCAATTCAGGTGTTTCATACTATCCCCAAATATAGTATAACGACATATCTAAAAGATATTAATATATTTCTAATAAATTGATATTTGTTTCTTCTGATCTAGCGTTTATCAACTCAACTAAATTGCTATATACTTTAAAATTTGTTTCTAGACTTTTGGTACATTTTTTTAAATCACCACAATTTTGTAATGATAGAGTTTCAGGCACAATATATTTATATTTTTAATTTTCATCCACATAATAGCACTTAAATGAATATTTTAAGTACTAAGAGGTCTGATTAAAAAATAAATTAATTTAAGAGATTTCTGATGAAGTTCTTGGATAACAAGCTGTGCAATAATTAGGACAGCTTTCACATTAAGAATCTATTTAGGTTAAAAGATTATCATATTTATAACTTCTTAGTTTATTAAAAACAGTAGATTTGCATTTCAAACACCGAGATGAATATTATTACAAAGCATCGCTAATAATTCTACAATCTTCGCAATCAGCATCACAACCTGGAATACAAGCATTTTAGAAAAGGAGATAATTAGGTTAGCAACTTAAACATATAATTTCTTATTCAGAATTATCTAAATCATTAGAATAGGTTTCAAATGGATGTTAACCATTTTAATTAATAAAATTGAAATAAAAAGCTTTGATTTCCCATTTCCAATAGTCTTTATATCTACTACTTTACTAGGAACATGTTTAACAAAGATTAGGACATTGTTTGCATAATCCAGTTTATACGTTTGAATAATATCCTTCTTTACATACAATACAGAATGAAGGTAATGTAGGTGAGTAATTATTAATACATTGTGAACACAATTGAGTATCCTAACAAAAAGTAGATTAAATCGAATTTGATAAGGATTGACTCTTTAAACAAACAATACCTTGATTTACATCTAAGCTATATCCAACATCACATTCTGCCATATCTTCACTTAATAATTGGCATTTTTAAGTTTAAAAAGAATAATAGTATCCTTTAGCACATTGAGCACATCCAAGATGAATTTGATAGAAATTGTTCATAATTTATTCTCTATTTATATCTATTGATACTATTAAGTTATTTTCATTATCATAAACATATTCATAGCAATATTCACAATTTTCTATTGAACAATAAGCACAATTGATCCTATCTAAACTTATATAATATTTCTTATCCTATATGCAATAAAAACACTATAAAGAATCACATTATTTACAATATTATCCACAATCTATGCATAAATTATTCTAATAGTATTATTACTCTAAACAATAAAAGTCATACTAACATAGTTCTCCTCTACTACTATCAAAATAGCACAAATCACATTTTGTACATAATTTACAAATTCTTTCAGTTGTTAAATAATATTTAGGAGAACATTAAACACAGAAGTATTCTGACTCGCAATATTCACATCCATCTATACATAAATGACATTCTCCTTATTATAAAAAGTATCCGCTCTTGCAATATGTTTAATTCTATTGCATATATTTACCCCCAATAATTTAGGATGAAAATTCAAACCGGTTATTAAAATTAAGTTTATATCTTAATTTTAAATTAAAAATTACATTTCAACATCAGAATAGAATCTTTCTAAAAAATAAAAAGGTGATTCTGAATTCTCAGCTATTAAATCAAAATCACACAAAAATGTTTGGTTAAAAAGTCCTGGACTAAGATAGCATAAAGCACAATTTAATTTGTAGTCCATTATATCTTAAGAAAAGTGGGGACTCATGATAAAGTAATATATATACCAGGCTATGCAAGAACCATAATATTAAAAATATCCAAAATCACACTATATTTTGGATTCATCGCATTGATAATAACCAACAGTATTGCAAGGTACTTCAAGATATTTTAACTCAAATACTCCATTGTAATCTGATAGGCCTTAGAAATATTATTAGAATTATACTTTTGCAGGCTACTGTTGTAGATGTTTCTAAATAACCATCTAAGCATATGCATTAATTAGTATTTGGAGAGTAAATTCTATTTAAATTTTCATCACAACTTAGACAATCCTTATCAGTAATTCCTTTGCAAGTTTAACATGAATAATGACAAGGAATTTCATATGATGATTCATAATTTCTTTAGCAATAATAGGAGAACTTCCAATCACTTAATTATCCTCTAAAATTAAAACTAGATAAGTAATCACCTCCAATTTAAAAATTCAAGATCACATCAGAAAAATGATTAATTTGATGATTCCATTTGCACTCAATAAATTAATCATTTTAAGGAAAATAAACTCGATATATAGGTCTTCCTTGATTTAAAGAGGAGCCTTCTTCATACTAAATAAAATGCCATTAAGTCAATAAATCTTACAAGGAATCATCTAAAATCTAAAAGGTTTCAATCTAATCAAAAGATTCTAAATATGGAAAAGAATAACTATAAGTTGAGGCTTAAAAACCATTCAAACTTATTATTTGATGTTGATTATACATAATCTATAACAATTCATATTATTGTAATTGATTCTAAGAATTTATCCAATTTATTGATATAGCTAATAATGCACTATCAAATTTAATTTCTATATCTATTGGAGTTTGTTTAACCCAACCTGAAAATTTATAAGTATTTTAAAAAATGTTGTCCGTTTAACCATTTGTACTTTGACCTCCAGTGAAACTTTCATTATAACTCAAGAGCTAAGTTTTGATTTACATACACAATAATTCCACATTACATGTTTATTTAAATGAGGTTAAATCTTCTAAAATATTGATTGATGTGGTTTCTACTTATTTAATAATACCTAAAAATGGATAGGTGATTATATTTGTTTCTTGTATTTAAATGTTTTTGAAATATCTTATGGAACTTTTTAATTAATCAGTATTTTTGACTTTAATCATTGAATCTAATGTTTCCTAATATAATTAATCTAAATTAGATTAATAATAATAGAGAAAGATATGATTTATGTCATAATGATTATAAAAATAAAAGAAGATCCAAACTCCTTCAAAATTGAAAATATCAATTGGAAGTGTTTTCTTTATTATTGATTAGTCGACGTAAAAATAGATTATATAATTGATTGTCTTTTACACTTTATTGAATTCAATAAAATTGAAAAGTAATTATGAATCATCAGAAACTCTTATTAATGAGTAAAGAAAGTAATTAATAATGTCTAAGTTTAATTATTCATCACTTATTTCTAAAATTTAAAATATAAGTTGTACATCCTTTATAATCCTCTTTTAATGGTACATATCGAAACCAGAATCCTTAACCAAAAGATGCAAACTCACTTTGATCATTCAAATCTTAGATCTAATCAATTTAAATCAAATTATCGTAATCCCTTACGTCAAATTAATTGTAAATGCATTAAGTACTCTATACAATTAGGATGCTTCATCTAAATACATAAATACTTGAGTGAAAAACTTAGTAAAATGATCGCAATTTCCATTGTTAAAAATTTACAAAATAATTTTACAATTTGTATTATTATTATTATCAAACAAATATATCAATAAATATGTAATTCAACCTTGTTGTTATCTGCGAAAACCTAACTAATCTCTTTAAGCACCTATAAAAATGATATATATTTATATTGGTTATAAAAGGTCAGAGTATAGCCTAGATTATGTACTCATGATATTATAGTACTACTCTTTACAAGTCATCATTATGCCAAAAGACTCTATGTTAATTTTTATATATTCAATCTAACTAATTTTTTTATTATTATGGGAATACCTTATAATAAAATTAGAATCAAGGATCTCCATTTTTCCATATAAGTTTTTTATTATTTTTATTGAGATATATTGTGATCAAACTTTTGGATTGATTAATTATATTAGTATGTAAATGAAAGATAATTTCAGAAATTAAATTGAATAGAGATTTTATATATCATTAAATTAATTGCAGATAAATAATTAATTGAAATCGACATCTTAAAGGATATCCATTTTTTGTATAGCAGGGTAAAAAAGTTGAGATTTGACAATAAATTGTGTATAAATTATGTAAATTGGAAAATGTAAATGAATAATGAAAAATAATAAATAATAAATAATAAATTGAATAAGGATGCATTGATTAAGGACTAAAATTTCTGATCGATGAGAAATGAAGTTATTATTAATAGTTGAGGATGTAAAGCAAAAGAAAAAATAATGAAATATAAACACATAAAAATTTGATATTAAAAATGAAAGGAGACAATTTACATAATAAATGTGATAAATTACTCTTTACGATCCCATAATAGAATGATTATATGCAATTCTAATTTTAGTTAAACCTCCATTATTACAATATTATTCTAATTTAAGTTGAAAAAATTTATTTCCAGAAATAGAAAATAATTAGCTTTAAAAGTAATGAGTAAAAGTGTCTATTTGAAATTAATAAGAAAGCGAGATCTAATTTCAGAATTAGGTAAAATAGTCAAAAGTTAGTTATATAGATAAACAATAAAATACCAAAAAGGATTTTTGTTTTATGAATAATTTAGTTCATTCATATTTTATATTAGTAATTGAACTAACTTACATTATACTCATAATTGTGGATTATAAACCATATCTTTATTATTTTAATGCATCAGAATTCTCTTTTACAGCTTTGATAAATTAACATCATTTAATCAGAAATTTTTGATTATTATTTTATAGTTATTAATTTTCAATATAAAATTAGATGTCAATCATTATTGAGCTGATTTATAGCAGCTAACACAAATATCAAAGTCACATTCTCTATCACTCCAAACTCCCTGTCCTTTTTTAAATGGAGCGTCTCCACAAAAATCACAAGAAATGCTTGCACGAGCCTATTAAAATTGTAGAAAAATAATACATTTTAATCGAATGATAATAAATGATTGTTTGGGCATTTTTAATTGTTAAAGTATGGTCTTTTACATTATTGGCAATAAATCTTTTAGCATTATTAACATTTAAATCTGGCTATTTCATTGGTTAATGTGCATCTAGCGCATTTTTGACCGTATAGTGGTTCAATCCAAATTAATTGATGACCTTTATCACAAGTTAATTATTTTATTGCTTAAGGTCTTTCTACTAATTATTGCAGTATCTTAATTTATTATTATTATTCCTATTAGGTGGCCTACTGCTGAATATATAGTTATTTAAGCTGATTTATTATCAAGTTCTATTCTTCTATTAATTATTTCATAGTCCTAATGCAATTATGATCTTGACTTATTTTATAAATTGAAAGACATTAATCACATGTGATTTTCCTAAATTAGCATTTTTATTTATGCTCTTCTAGATTAAGGTTTTTTACCTTCTCTTCGCACCCTTCATTCTAACAGTTTTGTATGGTGTGTTTGCATTCTTTAAAATGTGAATCCATCATTCCCAACTCTATAATTTGTTCACAATCAGCATTTTAGCATTTAAGATTTAAATGGGAAATTGAATTTTTAACGAACCTATGAGGCTCTTTGAGTTTAATATCATTTTCAGAACATCTATATGGACAATTCGCTTTGAATTATAATTATTAATACATTTCTTTTTCAACCAATCATTGATGCATTCAAGGCAATATAAATGCTAGCAATTTTCGCATTCTTTTGGATTTACAACCAATTAACAGCATATACCACACAAGAAATTCTCATCAATATTCTCTGGATTCACAATTAAGGATCTTAACAATTATGAATTTATTTAAGACATTTGGTTGAATTAATTTATATTTTATAAATGCTTAAGTTGATTTAAGTATTTCTACCTATACTCTTAAACTCTCTATTTGCAATAATGAGCATAATTTATTTATAACTAAAAGGTTAATAATCATACTTCCTGTATTCTGAAGTTGTTTGTTTAATCTTGGGAGCAGCCTTATTTATTGTAGCTCAATTTTAACCTAAGCAAAAGCAAATATGTAAATTTTGATACTCATTAATTTAGAACAAGATCATTCCCCAGTCTTATTTATTATTTTATTATTGGTGTAGTTTTGCAGCCTGCTACAATTAGATTATAGATCGTTAACATAGAATATATTAAGCTTATTAATAGGTGGGATGTTAATCCTTCAAAAATTGAACTAAACAAGTTAACAAAATTATATCAAAATTAAAAAGACAAAGGCACTCTTATAATCTATAACATTATTATTCATTTTTATACTTGTTATAATATCACAGAAATAAAGTCAGTATCAATTTGTAGAATTAGCTATAACATTTATTTTAGTGATAGTTTTTTTAGTCATTTAACTTTAACCAAAGAAATTAGACAAAAAATCTTAAAATAAAATAATCTCGCTTACCTAAAATTCAACTACCTAGTAAATTAATTCTTATCATTTATGGGAGAAATTCTTAGAGAAGTAAATTCTAGTTGTGTCAGCAAATAACAATGAAATAGTCATTGAAAAAATTAGTGAATATTTAGATTAATATTTAAAGGAGAAAAATCAAAATATTGATGACTATTTAAAAAAAACTTAAATTATTGAAATCTCTTTTTAAAATGAAAATATCGTACTGAATTAAATGATAGAACTTAAACAATCTCTGCATTAGTATATAAAAGATATGTTAAATGATAATGAAAAATAAAAAACCGTTCCAAGAAATTGGAAAATACATCAATTTTAAGAAGATCAATCGTCTAAATTAATGTCTCCCAATGAATCTAGATCTCAATTATCAATTATGTTCAAATAGGAGTCCGAAATTTTGAAAAAATCTAGTATAAATAATGGAAATAATGCAATTGATTAAGTATATTGTCAATAATATTTAGAGTACATTTGAAAAAGAATACTTGAACAAATCAATTAAAGATTTAAGTTTAATATCGACTAGTTAACTTTAGTAATCCTAATCCTCTTTGGTTTAGAATAAATTCAAATTGTTAGGAATATATAACTAAGATAAGTAAAATTACAAAAAAATCACATTTAATAACTAAAATTAAGCTATAATTTTAGAATTTGAGGAAGATAACATTGATTAATTAAAAATAAAACTAAATGATATCTAAAACTAGTATAAATTGACAGTCACCAAGATATTATGTTAAAGAGTATCATTGATGTTGAAAGATCTAAAATCTAAATTAAACTATATAATAACTTAAGATCCAAATTTAAAACTAATAAGTTAAATATAATCACAAGTATATTTAATAAAGGTATGTAATAACAATTTGTTGTATTTTTTAACAGATGATTTCAAAGAAGGAAAGCAATCGTAATTAAATTTGGATGTTTTTCTTAATAAAATTATTAGTAATTTACGCTAAGATACTATTATTTATGACAAAAGTATAACAATTAGTATTAACAATGAATAATTACTGAATCAACATGTAAGTACATATCCTTTATATCTGGAATTCATAATTGCCAATCTCATATATAACGCAATTTAATAATGTTCGAAAACAGACTCTACTCATTCAATAATTATAAATTTAAAACAATTAAACAATTAAGATATTAAATTTGAAATTATTGATGATGCGGGAGGATTTGCTAACAAATTAGAATATTCAAGTAATATTATTAATTATGGAAGGAGTTCTTGCTGGAAAATTAGGTATTTTTGTGGTTCAGAAACTGTTGCCTCATATATCATAATATCCAATATTGAAGTTTAAAACTATCGATTTGGGTGGAATTAAAAAAGGAAATTTAGTCTCGTTTTAAATATCCAGACATATAAAAAAAATAAATAATTCGAAAAAATACTCTGCATAAAATATTTTGAATTAGGATATCTATAATGTAGCTAAGATAATATAATCATTATGAAAATGAATCATTACATTTATATTTTAACATATTATTTATAATTCAACTAAATTTGTGTTAAAATACACTAATAATTTTACTTGGATGAATAAGGACGTAGAAGAAAAAATAAGGGAGAGAATCAAATCACAGTATCCATTTCCCCCATATTAATCCTAACTTGATTTGTCTAAAGATATTTACATGAGTTTAGCATAAGGAACTAAAGTATAAATGTCGATGATTTGTAAAGGTTTCGATTTTTGAATCTCCAACAGGAACAGGAAAAAGTTATGCACTAATTGAGGGAGCTTTGAATTATTTAGAAGATATCAAGTCAAATACATTAATCAAAGTAAAGTAGAAATGTTAAATTGATGATGGCATGCCAGATTGGTTTAATGAACCAGACGTTGATCTTAAGTTAAATCCTTTAAAAAAACTCAATGGTATATTAGATTTTTGAATTAGAAAACAAATAACAGAAAAAACATGTTAAATTGGTAGATGATGATGCTATATTTGACTATTCAAGTAGCGAAGAAACCAAAATTAATCTGAGAGGATAATCATTGAATGATAAGATAATCTACTGTAGTCGTACTCATTCTTAATTGAAATAATTTATAAATGAAATTAGAAGATCTAAACACAAAGTTAGAGTTTCAACGATCGGATCTAGGTAGCAACTCTGTGTCAATTAATCAATATTAAGTAAGGCAAATAACAATGTAAATAAATTAAATCATCTTTGTAAAAGTCATAAAAAGTAGTGTTCTTATTACAAGTCTTTAGATACTTTGGAGTAATACACATAAGAAATATTTGACATAAATGATTTACTTACTGTGAGTAAGAAATGTCAATCTTGCCCTTATTATGCAGCCAAGGAATTGTCATTACAAGCTGATATTATTTGCACTCCTTATTAGTTATTGATGGAGTCAATAGATTAATATATTGAACCTATAATAATTGTAGATGAAGCTCATAATTTTGGTTCAGCTCTTTTACAAACTGAATCTTGCGAAATATCCTTAAGCTAATTAAATATTATTGTTGGAGGTATTGATGACTATAGAAAAAAGTATCACCAAAGGGTTAAAGCTAAAACGTTATATTATCTGAATTAATTATTGCAATTATGCAAATCTTTAATAGATAAAATCAAAACAAAGTAAAGTGGGAGTCTCATAACTTTAATTGATTTCATGGTAGAAATAGGTATTCCTAAGATGAACATCATAAAATTAATAAAATTTGTATAAAATAAAGAGATGAGACAGAGAATTAATGGATTCATTGATTCATCATAAAATGTTACACATTACTCTAGCTTTGAATGTTTTTGTAAATTTATTTCATAATTAATTCTCACATCCTAAAAGGAATCAATTCTATATATTGAGAAATCAAATACTATGAAATTGTCAAAAATTAATAATTATTCAAGTTTTTAAACATTAATAGACAAATCAAGAAACTTAGTCTTTTTGGGTGGAACCCTATAACCATTAAATGAATTTGAAATATTCAAAGAGAAGGTTGATTCTAATGAGTTTATTTTTAAAGAATACCCTCATATAATTTCGAAAGACAGATGTTAATTATTAATAATCAATGCATAATTAGACTATTCGTTTAAATAAAAGAATGAAAATTTGAATTAACTTATGATTCAAACAAATTCACTTATTTAAGACATAGAAAAATGCATTCCAGAGGGAATTGTAATCTTCATGTAAACCTATACTTTTTTAGAGCAATTCAAATAATATTCAAAAACAAATAATCTACAATTTAACAAATAAGTATTTTTTGATGAGAAATAAAATTCTTAAATTCTGGAGAAATATTCTGAAGTGGCTAAAAAAGGTGCAATTCTCTTATCAGTTGTAGGGGGTTCATTATCAGAAGGAATTAACTTTTCTGATCATTTAGCTAGAGCAGTAATTATATTTGGAGTTCCATACCCAAATCTTGATAGCTTTGAACTGAAAGAATAAATTAATATAAATGGTAATTAATATTATGATAATATCACAATGAGAGCTGTTAACTAATGTATTGGAAGAGTCATCAGACATAAAAATGATTATGGTCTGCTTTTCTTAATAGATAAAAGATTTTCTGAAGATAAACTAAGATTAAAATTTTCGACTTGGTTATAGAACAGAATCACAATTTAAAATGATTTTAAGGGAACTAATTTTTTTGAATCATTTAAGAAGATACTCTGATTAATATTTTTTATTTTAATACTCATAGAATTATCATGCCAATTTACTTAAATCTATTTATTAAGCAGGATTTGGACCCTTTCCAATCAATTATTTATACTAAATTAGTTAATCAGGTAATTCTGAAAGCAATTCTTTAGCCAACTCTCCTGGCTTTCCAGAGAATTTCAAAAATGGCACAAATTAAACAACATCTCTTAAACAATCTTAATATTATGGACCATCTCCATCCAATTCCTCCATCATCTAAAAATTAGCATTGCCAACTCCGACTATTATAATAGATAGAGGAAGTTTTGCTGCTTTCTTAACCAATTTAATGCATTCATCCATATCATCAATTTAACCATCTGTCATAATTAAGAGAACATTGTAAATGTCTTTTTTTTTATTCTTTTCTGCAATTTCTATTGCATTCTCTATAATAGGAGCAAACACAGTTGGACCGCTTAATTAAACATGGTTAAGAGCATGTTGATAAGCATCCATAATTCCTGCAAGTCCATGAACTTCTGGGTCTTTTTTGTTACCATTAAGTGGGAAACTAAATATCAATATAATAGTACCAATCATCTGTTGAATTCTTACCATAGTTAGGTAAAGAGGGTATACCACCAAAACCATATACAGGGACCTTTTTATCAAAGTCATAATTCAGTAATATTTCTGCTACTTGGCTCAATGCATTTTAATATTGATTTAATTGATTTGGAACATTATAATGTAACGAGTTTTGGTGTTTAGGATTACCGTTAGATCCTGTAAAATCAATGGCAATTTAAAGATTAATCTATTCTCCACCTTTCAAATAATCAATAAACGATGGTTTTTAAAAGGATTTTATTCCAATAGTTCCTCCAAATTCCTAAATTGATTAAATTAATTACTCCTTTTGGTGTTTTAACTTGAAACTCGTGTATTTCTTTGAAAAATATTTACTCTATAGTAACTTCAACAGATCCAATAAATTAATGTTTTCCATCCTTTTCATTATCCCAAAGTTCAATTTTAATAGGCTATTATGGATTCTCATCATGTAATTTATCATGAGTTATTTCAAAGCCTTTCCAAATTGGACTTTCATTATCTTTTATAAATTCAGTTTCATGAACCATCAGCCAATCGGAATTCTTATGCCATTTAAAGAATCTAAGAAAAGGGTCTGATACTCCAAACCATCCATCCATATTTTTAATCTTCTTCCCATACCATTACCAATAAATAACTTAATTTGATCCTTTTATTTCTTATCTTTTATCAGCTTTTACCAAAAGCTTTCCTGTTTATTTATTTTTATATGAAAGTTAACCCATATAGACTTGGTTTCTTGATCCCATTATTTCCCCTACAGTAGTCTAAAAGTATAAAGTTAATCATACATTTAAAGTACCAATTATGTCGTCATCCTTAATATCTTCTCCGTCACTATCTACAACTAAGAATCTGAGGTATTGGTTTACTTCAAAGATAAAGTCCAAAACAACAGATACCTTTCAATACAGATACATATTTACTTTCCAATCAGGATTCAGGTTGTTTTTTTTAACTTCTGTTTTCACTATTAATTTTTCAACTCCTTGTTTTCCTTCTGTTAAATAGACATATAATTAAGGGTCACTATCTGATAGAACGTCCTTCTTAGCTAGACCTCGAGCAGAGAAGAAAAGTTCAATTTTTTCCCTATCTTTAGTTTGTACTTATTATTACATAATATATTAATAAAATATTGAATCATTTAAACTTTAAAAAGTGAGTGATATTTTCTAGGAGAACCTTAAACAATATGAATTCAATTAGTAAAAAGTACCTTATTGATAAAGTAGAAAATAAAAATACGATAATTAGAAATTCTTGTTTATTTATCGATTAATTATGATTTAGATAATTAAATTTATTACTTTAATAAGCAATAAATTATGATAAAAAAAATTGTATTAGTTTTGGTTTAGTAAGAATGAATTAATATAAATAATAGTGATTGCAATTATATTACATTAATTTAGCTAATCATTAAAAAACAAAATTTTCACCCAATTACTTTGAGTGTAGCATATCTGAATTTAGGTGAATATGGCTTTGAATATGAGTATTATAATGAAACAATTTAATAGCTTCAATCAATAATTGATATTAAATTAAATTCAATTAAGATAAAATTACTTAAATAAAGTATTAATGAAAATATATCAAACTGTTTAAGAAGTACTCAATATGAGGTAGGATACATTTATATCATTAAATTAGAATTAAATAATTTATATAAATGTTTTATAATAATTTTTTTGAACATGATTTTGTGATATTGAAAGTTCAAGAGATATTTATTATGAATAAATATTGAAGCTAAACTTAAGAGTTATTGAAAAATAATGACTAAGTTTGATATATTACAAAAGTGATAATAAATAATAAATATATTTAAAGCCATCAGTTTGACCTATTTGAGAGAACAATCTGAAAAAATATCATTTTAATAAGAAGGGAAGGATATAAGTTGACCATCTTCTAGAAGAATAAATTGATATACATAAAATAAACTGAATTTATGATTAAAATCAAAATAGTATTAAATTGTAATATCACTTAAATAATATTAAATTCAATTATAAAAATTAATAATAATAATTCTTAAGTTTTATTTTTATTCATAATCAATACTGAAAAAATTTGTTGTGAGACTTTTATAAAAAGTGTAAAATTATCAATTTCTTTTCATCGATTTTAATGAAATTATTAGATTGAGGATTATATTTCAATATTAAAATAAAAGATATATTTCAAAATTTATAAAAAAATTTAATATCCTTTGATGAATCTAATTAGAAGATCAGAATCATAATGATACAAATCATACTAAAAGTCTTACTAAATTTATTTTATGAAGTCTATTGATTATATTAATTTTAACTTGCTTAATGGATCTAATTGTATACATCAAATTTATAAATATGAAAATCCTCGATATTAAGGCTTGAAACGTTTGTAATAATGAGGAAGAAATTAAAAATCAGTAGGTTTAATATTGATTATTTTTTAAATGAATTATAAATTAACAGAGCCTCTTTAAAATTAATCCTAACCTCCACAAATAGTTGGAGAATTCAAAACTTAAAAAGGTAAAATTAGAGTACTTCATGGGTATTCTAATTAGATTATCGTTGCAAATAAGAAAAAATTCATTTCATTAACATTTGAGACAAAGTTTTCTTTATTGAGAGAACCTGTCGAGGAAAAATTCAAAGTAGGGAAACTTTTGGGGTTGTAGATTGAGAGAGAGAATGTTTAACATAAAATAACACTTTTTTCAGATGATGTCTAATTGCTAAAAAATTGGAGAGATTATTTGGCCAAACATATAAATTAAAGAGGGTTTCATGAAAGCTTCAAGGCTCATCGTAAAATAGGGAAGGGCAACTTTGCTTCAGTATATTTGGCAGATCGTTTGGAAGATGAAAGAAGTTTTGCGATTAAAGCATTCTCCAAAGAAGTAGCTTATGGATAAGATAAAGGGAAGGTACATAAAAAAACTATCTTAGCTTTCAATATTAAATGAAATAGCAATAATGAGATAGCTTGATAGTTATGCACTGATAAAATTGCATGAAGTGTATGAGACTGATAATTCTCTTTACATGGTACTTGATCTATTGGAAGGTGGATCTTTATATGACAAAGTGAAAAATAGACCATAGTTTAATGCATTTGAAATTGAAGTGCTTGTTTTTAGTCTATTGGAAGGACTACATCATATGCATTAGAAAAATATAATGCATAGAGATTTAAAACCAGAAAACATTTTATTTAGAAAATAGGGGTAATTTAATAATTTTATTTGAAGTGTTATATAATCTGTTTGTATTGCTGATTTTGGTTTAGCTCAACGTTCAGATGAATATCCTTATTTGTTTAATAGATGTGGTACTCCAGGATTTGTGGCTCCAGAAGTGATTAATTGCAAAGATGGAGGAAGATATGATCCAATTTGTGATATTTTTAGTTTAGGATTAATATTCTATATTTTGTAAGCTGATTGTTTTGAATCTTAGACTCACTGGAAAGCCAGCATTTCCTGGTAAGAGCTATAATGATGTTTTGGGTAAAAACAGAAAATGTGAGATATCATTTGATGCTTCAATCTTTGAGAGTGTTCCTTAACAAGCCTATGATCTACTAATGAAATTGCTTGATAAGAATCCAAAAACAAGAATATCTGCTAAGGAAGCATTGAGTCATGGTTATTTTGGAAGAAGATTAAAGTAAATAGAGGAAAACGAAGATAATGCTTTGAAAAATTAAGAAGAACAATTGAAATTTGATAAATAGAGGTTAAAGTAATTAAATAATTCTCCATTACATTCACCTCTAATAGCAGCTTCTTCAAAATTAAGAAAGGATTATTCAAATGACAGTCTGCATTAATAAAGTCCTTTGTTAAATGGTAGAACAGATTAAATAGGTATTGAAATGATCTATAAAAGATTCACCCTTAATTAACAGTTTCAATAGTCCATCTGCATAAGGGAGATAATTGAATAGAAATGAATAGCAATAGCAGAAGCCTTCGAGATTTAGCAATAATGATGGAAATAATTCATCTAATGAAGGAAATGCAAAAAGCAATTCGACTCAATCTAAATCTTTTAGTTTAAATTAAAATCCTTTGCACAAATACGCAATACGAAATGAAATGGCTAGATAATAAAATTAGTAAGAATAAAAATAATGAATACTAATTAGCACAATTTTATTCAATAAATTAAATTAATACCTTTATTTTTATTGAAATTTATAACTTACCTACAATCTAAAATTATAAGATTTTATGTAATTCAAAATTCTTAGATATCAACTACAAATCCAATCATTTACTCTAAAAAACACAACAAACTTGTCATGTATTCTTTAGTATTAGTTATGAATTTTTTGTATATAATGTGAAAAATTAATTAAAATGAGTGATAGTATCGACATCAACGATATGATAACTTTGAATAGGTATTGAATTATAAACATGTAGGAATGTATATGGTACCTAGTAACAAAAGCATGAAAGTAAGATGATTCAAAGGTTAGCAGATGATTCTAGTCTCACTATAGATAATATATTAAAAGGAAATTAGTAAAATTTTATGCGAATAACTAAGAGCATTTTATAATCCTGTTTTGCTTCAAGCATCATAAGTGAAAGAATAAATTATTGAAGAAACCCAGGAGGATAAACCTAATTTTTTTCAAGAAGTTTAATTGTTAACGAAAATACCTGAAATTGTTTCATTCAATTTAATTTATAATTACAAGACTATCTTTAAGAATGAGGGTATTTCCTATGAGGATGCCAAACATCTAGATAAAAGTATACAATTATTTAGCAATTATACGTTTAGCTCGGATAAAAAGGAAAGAAAGAGAATAAAAGGCCAGTGGAGCATCTGTAGTAAAAGAGATTGTTTCAACAAAGAAGCAATATGTTAGACTATACAAAAATCAGATTTCTAAACTGTGTTTCATAGCTCCTAAGAGTCTCCTTTTAATTAGTCAACATTTAGGGAATAATACTTAATGGGAGAAGCATTTAAAGCTTTAAGATTTTAGTGGATAGAGACCATCTCTGTCTATAGTTCAAGAGAAAACAACGGGAAGATTCTATATCTACGATAATAAATAAGGGAAGGTGCATATATACAGTTCAGATATGTTAATAAATGATAATAAAGACAAACCTTTAGTTTCATTAAATCTGAATGAGGATAAGCCTAGATAAGATCCATTATTGTATTTGATTGAATGTGAACATGAATATTAATGGAAAAGTGTGTTATTCGTAATTGGAGGACATCACTTACAGAGAGGAGAAAAGAAACCATTAAAAACAATAAAAGTCTTTGAAATAAAAAGAAGAGAAGTTACATTAACACCTGTGTTAATAATCACAATGACAAAATCTAGAATGAACCCTATAGTTTTTGATTTGATTAAGGACAAAGGACTGATATGGTAAGATAAGGATAATGGGGAAAAGGATAAAGTAGATGCTGAACATAGATCTGTTGATCAAAAATATATTTTTATAATGGGTGGAAATCCTTTATTAGAATATGAAAGAGAAGTAGATTAAGAGTTGATAGAAGCTAATTAAACATGTGAATATGTTAGTTTAAAATTGATTCTAGAACATATCGCTAGAGCCAAACTAGTAAAATGATTATAATAGATTTGATTAGTTTTCAATGACAGATTAAGCCAATTTGAGTTTGAATTTTGGAAAATTTTCGATTGTTGATACTCTTACTATAAAGTACCAAAATATAGTTGCAACTGAGAAGGTTTATAGTCATTTTTACAATGCCTCAGTGACCAAAATGGTGGATGATGTTTTCAAACAAAAAGCACTCATTATCTTAGGAGGCAAGGCTTCGTAAACATTTTAAATTTAAGCAATTTCATTCAAACTCAATGAAATTACTTTGATAGGATAGACAAAATAAATATCAAAACCATCTCTTATATACTCAGCAAGTAATTTAAGGTACAATTTAATAATAAAAGAGATATTTTGAAAAGAAAGTGTTTTATTTTGATGATACAGATAAAAAAGAACCTTCACAATTACAGAATTTGGAATCCAGAAGGGATACCAAAGCTGCATGTTCTTGTAGTATAATGTGAATATAAACAAAATCTTAATTTCATTAATTAATTCTATAGACAATTGATTAATTTTGATGGAAATAATCTTTTTGATTTAAGTGATTATAATAATTTCTATAACAAAGAAGAAGCCAGATGAGTATAACAATAAGTTTATTTCAATCAGCATCAGATTGATATTCTTCTTCTTCTTCATCCATTTCATCTATTTGATCATCATTTAATTAGTTGTTATATAACACATTTAAATCTTGGGCATCTTCTCTTTCATCGAAAATTAATTAGAATCTATTATTTTCTAACATGTTATCATAAAATAATAAATGCTTCTTGTTTGGTGGCCACGTAGATTACTCTGGTGGTGGAATCAATGTATCTATAGACAATCTAAATGGCAGATTATATATTCAAATACCTGAAGGCATTTTCAACCATAGCAGGAATAATTCTACCCAACAAAGGAGAACTGAGCTCTAAACAAGGGTTTGTATTGATTTCAATCAAAAATGGTTAGAATTTCTCATCAATCATGAAATCTAATCCAAAAATTTCAAAGTTGTAGTTTCTTTTGTAAGGCTCAATCTTATGATATACAGACTTAATTGCATTCAAAGTGATTATCCTCAATTAGGGATATAAATCTTTATAGAAATTCAAATGCTCATTACTATGCCATTTATCTAGATATCTTTAGAATTCTGCAAATGACAACTTGTTTCCATTTTCATATTTTCCATAAGCCTCACTATATTTTTGAATAGCATCATTAGTTAAATGCACATACTAATTACTCACGTCTTTGATATCAAATTCTTCACTTGAAGTTCTTATATAGCCTTCCTCGTACCAGTAGGCTCTGATTATGCTATTTAACTGAGTTATCAAGAAGTAACACCTTATGTCAAATTTGCGTTTATTATACAGAAAAGGTTTTTCAATATATTTTTGTATCAAATAAGTAAATGGCTTGCCATTAGGATGAAACTATTTTTTGCTTACAATTTTATGAATTTCAGACAAGGATTGACAAACATTTATTCCATTTCCTCTATTAGTAAATTCTCCTGGCTTCACTATCCAAATATTGTTTCCCTTCCTTATAAGTAGATCTAAAATACTTCTATTTATAATATTCCATAAACAATTGATATTACTTATCTTTGATTCCAGAGACATGGAAAGTCATAGGTAAATGAAGTGATAAGTCCTGTTTTGTTAATTCATAATACTTCTTCATATTATGAAACATGGCTTTCTTATTACCCAAATGATAATTTCTCTCAATATGATTGTGAATCTAAATAATTAAATGATAGTTTACTTTATTCACATTCTCAATTATTTTTAACTCTTTCTTTTCAGCATACTTAATAAAACTTTAGATGGACTTATCCATTGATTTCAGTTCATTCACATCCTATTCTACAATCAATTTTTATATTGGATCATCAAATGTCCCGAACTTTTGAATTTATTTATTACTTTTTGGGGATTTCTGTCTTTTTGATCTTTTTAGATCTGCAAATGCTTAAGATAGCGATTTTAATCTATTAATGGATGGATCTTTACTCCATTCTTATAGACTCATAAATTATGGAACCTTAATCTAGGTCCAAATAAAATTTAATTCCTTATATTCAGCCTCTTAATTTAAATTCCACCACCATCTCGATTTAAATAATTCCTTTATTAATAAACTATTATTGCCTTTTCCTACTTTGAATTTTAACTCAACCACACCCTCTGATGGCTAAACATAAAAATTGCTTTGCGAAGAAACTATAAAAATCAAATAGTGATAACTCAGTAATTTCATTTAGAATAACTATTCTCTGCTTAATGAAGAATAATCTGTTAGTGAAAATCTGAAATTTTGATTTGTCTTCATTGCCTATTATGATATATTTTTGACTTTAGTTTAAGGGGATTGGTATCTTTTCTTTTAAACTGAACGATTATTAAAATCCCTCTTTTCAACAAAAGATTTTGAGGATTCTCGTTCCTTTTCTTGAGACCATGCTTTATTTCTAATTGACGATTGTTCTTGCAATTTAAATTGCTTTATTTGCATCCCCATTATTCTCATATGATTCTCATGTGAGACTTCATTAACCTTCTATTACATTCCACCTAATATGTTTTATAGAATTAGTTTGGTTTTATCATTCTCTAAAGCATTCTTTATTTTAGAAGTTGATCTTTTTAATTCATTCAGATATGCTTTCCTCTCTTCAACTAAATCATCATTGCTAGTTTGCAATTTATTCTACATATTATAAAATTTATCGATATTTGATAGGATTAATTCCTCCTATTTAAACTCAGAGAATACTAAACTATAAGACTAATCTTTTTAATGAGATGATCTTCTCAATGCTACCTTATTAATTCAAAAGTGCATACATTCAAATTGCTGTTTCTTTATAGCCTATAAAGCTCTAGGTAAAGAAATGTGTCTCTTCTCGTGCGGTCTTTGTTTTGAAGGTATGTGTTATATAACGATTCTTTATTATTTGTTTCTTTGGAGTTGATTGTACTTATAACATGATCTTGCAACAAAAGCTGTCATGGGATGAATGGGAGTCGGATTAAATAGACCTTATAGCTATGGTGTATTTGGAAATATAGCTAAATCTCTTTACATTATTAAAACAGCAATTTATTTATATAATAAATAAATGCATATAGATGGCGGACATTAATCCACATTCATTTTTTTAATTTGCAGTAAATATCATCATTAGTATCATAAGAATTCATTAGTATTTCATGAAATCTCAGTTGTTCTCTTCAAATAAACAATTACATAATAAATATATTTTTAATTATTAATGGAAGAATATATTAATACTCTCAAGAAAACTGCCGATTAGGAAAGATCTTCTAAACGACATGTCTAATAGGTTGCCTAACTAGAAATTAAAAGAATGTTTAAATTTGATCCAGATACTTAATTGTAAAAGTAAATGAAATAGTTTGATGTAAAATTTTTATATAATGAAGATTCTTCTTGAAAATAAATAGTGGAATGGAAATTTACGATTTGTCAATTTTCAAGGGAATTTTAAAATTGAATATTGGATTTACATTGAAAAACAATTAAGATTTTGTGATCAGTTGAAAAAAATGAAATTTACTAAATCAAAGTTAGGTTTAGAACATCTTTAACTTCTATTGAAATTACTCATTTGGCTGCAGCCTCAAGGGATAGAAATTGAATTTAATCATAATGAACTTGATGATCATACTCTCAACGACTTTACTCTAGAATTAATTAAAAGCAAATTAAATTTAAAATATGTAAGAACTCTCACTATACTTAGTTACTTATATCTAATAATCCTGGTATATTTAGAGGTAAGTACTTACAGAACTTATCTGATTATTTAGAAAAATAATTAACTTTAAATTTAAGCATAAACCATTAATACAAATCAATTATTTTATACAATAAAAGATTATTTGACGAAAAAAGTTACTCATACATCTAAAAGAAATTGAAAAGAATGAAATATCATAGTTTTAATTTGAGTAACTGCTTTACTGAATAAAATTATTAAGGGTTTGAATACTTGATATCAACTTGTTATAGTGACTCATCCTTAGAAACTATCTCGGAACTTAATATTTCCAATAATTATCTTGGTCCAAATACGCTAATAGAATCATTATTTGTTAGTTTAGCAAAGGCTAAGGGACTTTTAAAATTAGGATTAAACAATTTAAATTAATTAACCCAATCTAATTGCAAAGCATTAATTGGTAATCGTTATTCTTATCTAAGACTGTTGGAACTCGATTTATCAAATAACTCCTAAATTGATGAATCTGCATTATAGATTCTTTTAGATGAAATTATATCTAAATCTTGTAAGTATTTTGCCTTTGAAAATACCTTTTAAAATAGCGAATCTCTTTTAGCTAAATTGTACCATTTTGCTTAAGCTTTTAGAAATAGAATAAAATTAGGAGAAAGATTGAATTTGGAATCTATTGATTTGAGCACAATTGAGATTATATAGTAATATGATTTACTAGAAGATTTATTAAAATTTGTTGTTTTTAATCCTTTTAGCAATGTTAAGAGTTTAGTAATCAATTCATTAACTGATGGAATCTGTCAAAGTTACATTAATGCAATCTAAAACTGTAAAAAGTAATACAGAAAAGCTCAATAATTAAACTTACAATCAGTAACAATAAAAAAGTAAAATTAATAATTAGGAGAGGAAGTATTAAAATAGTTATGGAATCATTTGTTTTTTACTTAAGAAAATGAAACTATTTCCATTTAAACATTGTGTTTTAGTTCACGCAGCTTCGAATTAGACTCAAATTGCTTTACATTTTAATAATATTTAAATTCATTAGATGTATATAGAACATTTAGTTTGAAGAACCTTATCATTAAGAATACTTTTGTTACCGATAAATTAACAGAGAAGATACTTTAAGTGTTTTTGGCATCAAGGACTTTTGATTTGGAAACATTATAATTTAAAGAAGACAACTTTAATGACACAATATACTTTGACTAAATCTTATTGCAGAGTAAATTTTTAGAAAAATAAACCGATATAAAATTCTTTGCTTTAAAAAAACTAGATCTTCAAATAGTTGGATTATAAATGAATATATCATTGTTTATAAAATGCTTTATCACTAATAGTTAAATAAAATTAAACTAGATAAGTTTAGCAAATTTAAGTTTAACTTATGATTAACTTTCTCATGAGCATTATGTATCACCTGTCAAAGATGACAATCTTGATTTGTAAACTGTAAAATTTAAAGACAATACTGATATAAATAATAAAGCCATTAAAATATTTTCTGACTATTGCATTTTCAATTAGTTTCTGGATTTACAATATCTGTAGATTAGTGATTTCGAATATGATATGGATTTATCTTTTCAATTTGATTCACTAAAGAAACTATGCCTTTATCATAAATTTTAGAAATTCGATTTACCATTAAAAATTATTTTAGCTTCTCCAAAACTTGAGGAGTTAAATTTTAAAAAAGTTGATATCAATGAGGGTTTATCAAAGTCTTTCAGCAAGTATTTTTTATAGCGTCAGCAATAAGAAGAGCAAGGAAAATAATTATTTTATTTCATAACTAAATTATCATTTATTGAATGTAATTTCTCTAGTGAAATATTATAATTCTTTTTTCTTGATCCTCATTGCGATTTAGAATAATTATAGATCATCTAATGTAAAGGTTTTGAGAAAACTTTGGACAAATTAGTTGCAGGGTTATAAGATTCTTAATAACTCATTAAATCATAATTGACAGTTTTAATAATGAAAAAATTGAAATTATAAAAAAATATCAAAGCATTTTTAAAGTTTTTGGAGTATACTTGTTTTAATTCAGAACAGATAGAAGAAAAGGATTTAAGATGCCAATTAGAATAATTAGTGTTATCAAACTGTTCCTTAAATGACGAATTTTTTTAGGGGTTAATTGATTTAATATCAACTTGCATAGAATAAGAGCAAGTATCACAAAAATTTTTAAAATGTATTGATTTTTCTGATAATAATTAAATTAAAAGTTCTTTATGGAGGAAAGTAATATATTATTTATATGTAGTTTTATCAATTGATTATGTCAAAAGAATTTAAGCAATAGAAAAAGACGAAAATCTCAGTATAACATACAGATTTTTAATAATAAGAGTAGCGATTACATGATTTCATAGAATAGAACTATTTAAATTTGCAAGATAAAATATAAATGGCACCTGAAAAATTTATATAATCACCTCCTCCAAGAATATAAGAGATTGCTTTAAAATTTTTTACTGAATTTGAAAATGAAAAAGAGAAAACTAATTATTATTATAGAATGTTAGCTGGTTTAGTTTATTATCCAAAAAGCAAGATTAATAGTTTAAAAATAAGTGATGTAGATCTAGATTTATTTACAAGTACTTCTGAAAAAATACTTATATAATCAGATCTACAAAAAAAAGATAAATAAAAAAAATAACCATTTACAAGCATTAAAAAAATTTCTCTCTCTTCTATTAAATTTAATGATTCCTTAAATACATAATCCTTTTATTCATTATTTATTAATAATTTAGTATCTTTAAAAATTGCAGATGCTTAAAATGGATTTATAGAAGGATTATTAAACTTTTTAGATAAATTTGAAGGGAAATTAAAAATAACGAAATTACATCTCATTAGAGTAGAGGAATACCTTAATTAAAATTAATCCAATCAGTTTCTAAAGGATATAATTTTTGGGCAAAAACTACCAATAAAATAATTAAAGATTTCAGAATCCATACAATTTAAAGATGATGAGAGATTTAATAAGTAAAATCTTGGCAATTGGACTTCATAAATTTAAAAATTGATTTTCAAGATTGAAAACAAAGATTCATTCTAATTCCTTCAATCATTCTGCAAATATCTGTTAGAGAGCTAAAATTTACAACATTTTGATATAGAATGCCCTTAGAGTGGTAGCCTACTATTTGAAAATGTTGATTTAATTAATAGCATACCTAAATTAAATGTGCTTAAACTTAAAACAGTAGTAGATTTAACTCCAAAATTATTAGAATTTATTTCTTAAAATTCGACAACCTTGTAAAAAATTAAATTTTCAAGTTTAAGAATCTAAAATATAAAAGACACAATGACGTGGTTTAGTAATGCAGAACCAATGGCTTTGAATTGTAAATTAATAACCAAAATGGAGGAAATAGGAGAGGATGAATAGGATAGGATTATATAAAATTTCTTGAGTAATAAGGTATTTTAATGGTAATAACTTGAATATAAATCATTTAAAGGATTATAAAAGTTCAACAATAAACTTCTAAGTGATAATTTTAAAAATTTGATTAGACTTGAAATTAATGCTTAATTTGAATTAAGCTCTCACAAAAAGATATCAAATGATTTCCTATTTTATATATCGAAGTATTTAATTTATAACGAAGAATCTAAATTAAAAGAATTTATTTTAGTGTAATGCAATATTACTGTAACATAAATCTTTAAATTAATAAATTAAGCAGAAGAATATAGTGAAAATGTTGGAAAGCCTCTATCTTTAACACGCTTCACCTTAAGCAAATCTCAAAATATTGACGAAGAAGCATTCTAAGAATTAAGTCGCTATTTGATATTTTTCCAGTATATCAAATTAGAGAGGCTTGAATTAGTGTAACTTAATTTATCAAACAAAATGATTTAAAAATTGATTGAGGCAAGCAAAGAATGGTTGTAGTATCAGAAGTAGAAGGTGTTTGACTTTAAATGTTTAAATTTTTCTTATAATGATACCTTTGGATCAGTAGAAACTTGGGAGTCTTTATGTAAGACTTTTTTCTTCAGTGAATATACACCTATGTTAGCTCATCTGTTTTTAAATGGAATGGATATTAAGAATCATATTGCAAAGTTGATTGCTAATTGTGCATTCTAATTTTTTAAAAGATAGGGCTAAAGTTATCAGCATCCTTTGAAGGAGATCAATTTCTCATAAAATAGATCTTTAAATGAAATAGGATGGTATTTTCTAAGCAAATACTTCTTTTTTCATATTTGTGTAGATTTAAAAGATATCGATGTTACAGATTGCGAATTGAACGAAGAAAATAAGATCAAATAATTTATGGCTCCTATCTATGAAAGAGTTAATCAATTCGGAAATCTAGGAATATTGAAATTCAGAAGTGACAATATCCACCTAAAAAATTTGTTGTATAAAGTTAATACTATTCCAGGAAAAGATAAATTTAAAGTTATATCTGATTTACCTTTTAAAAGAAATAAATATGCAGGTTGGGGAAAAGTGGAAGGTAAAATATAATCATTTGGTATTTTGTAAAAAAATATAGAAAAGACTTTGAAGATGTAGAGAAGAATCAATTTTTGTGATTGTTGGAAGAATCTCAATGAAGTAAAATTTGGTGCTTATCATCTTAATTTTACAAATCACTTTTTATAGGTTTTACCACAATTAAGTCTTGAGAAGGAATACTCATTTTCTTATTATTGTTTGGATTAGTTATTTAATTTGTTCTAATATCCTGATAATGGTATCGGAAATCCATATCCACTCTCAGGATTATTTAATCAAAGATGCTAGGAATTCTTTAGTACTTCACAAATATCTAAAATAACACTTGTCGAGACCTTTTTTCCAACTCTTGAGAAACCAAAGTAATAGGATATTTGGAGATTCTACATGGATGTGATTTCAAAGAAAAACAACTTAGATTTAGTTGAGATTGAATATACTTTAGATGATGACTTAATTGAGTATTTATTAGAGAATGATTATACTGAAAGAGATATTGTTAAATTAATTAGAGTTGTACCACCTTCTCATATTATCATTTAGAATAGTTTAACATTATAAGCAATCAAAGGAATATATTCAGTTCTATATGAAAGTAACTACTTTTAATATTCACACATTTCCTATGATCATAGAAGAGTCCTAAATAACGGAATTGGTTATTCAATTAGAGCATTAGTTTACGGAATTAACTTTTAGTCTAAAATACTCATTTTCTTTAAGAAGATTCTATATTTCTTGTTATCCATTTTTGTTTCAGATGCAAATAAATATTCCTACTCTTTAGAAATTAAACAATTAAATTAGAAACTTCAGAGTTCTTTGTTATATTTTGACTTTTTGATTTTGTTGACTTTAATATATTTATTTATGTGTATTGGATCTCCTATATTGCTTACTATCAAAGATTTAGACAGTTAAGAAGACTTGTGCAAGAAGGGAGTAAATTAAATTGCAACCTATTCATATTACGGCTTTGCTGTTGTAACTCTCATCTTTGAGTCTGTCTTGTACAAATAAATAGTGGCATCAATTCCTTCCCATGTCTCTAAATTAATAGATATCGATGAATACACTTAAGACAATCAGGATGCATAGAAATAATCCATTTTGGGATTCATTTAGCAAAATAGAGTGACTCCATTAGATGAATTACATCATTTAAAAGAGAATGGTGAGAATAGCAAGGATTATATGACAAGATTTAACAGCAACATAAAAGATTTTGTGAATTCATCTTATGCTTAGAGCATTCAATTTCTGATTACTCTCACCCTATCTCAACTATCCAAATACGATCTATATAATGACGTAGTTTTTATCATAAACTGTTTTAATTGTAAACAAGATTCATTGTATTATGCTGCTTTAATTATTACAGTATTTAATTTAGCTATATATCTTATATATTTCATTGAAATACTTTTTCGAAGAATCTAAAGAATTAAATTGCAAACTAAATATTTATCTACTTAGACAATTAATGACTTTTTTGATCTTTGCACTGTTGGAAGAAATACTGCTTTAGCATAAATCCTAGATACGGTGGCCCCCTATAATGTTAGTGTATTTCCAAATAGATGGTTTATTAGAAAATTGATACCGAATGCTGCTGGTAAAAGTTTGAATAAATCAATAAAAGTAATTATTATTACTTCTAATTTTTAAATAGAATTACCTCATTAAATTTATATTTGAAGATGTTCCTCAGTTGACTTTGCAATTAACTTTCATATATAAAATGACAATCTCAAAATAACTTACTCTGGGTTGGTCCATTTACATTACTTTAGGCACTTCAATAGTCACTATAATCATTTCCTTTTTTAAGTATTTCAACCATTAATTCTAGATTTATGAAGTTAAGACCTTCAACCATCTCTTAAACAGATTTTGATAAATTAGAAAGAACCAATTATCAGATATATGATTATAAGATTGCCCATTTATCAAATGAGATGAAAATGCTATAAAAATATGAAGCATTTTCTGCTTAAGAAAGAAATGTTGAACAAAGTCTAATTATAAAGAAAAATGATTCTGATAGCATGGTATGATAACTATGTTTTTATATTTAAATTACAAAATATACTAGATAATTCAAATCACGTTCATTTTCCATCCTAATAATCCTTTTCCATTCCATGTTTACGGAGTTATAGTTAAATCCATTATGATATATGATTCTTTTGAAAAGTCAATATTAGTCACATTTGCTTATTATGTGAGTAAACGTACTATCTTCACATTTACCTGTTTATTCTATTGATTTTTTATGTATTCATAAAGATTTTATAACCTATTATGATTGCTATGATCTATTATCCCAAATCTAATCAAAAAATCATTAGTTTTAAAACCTCCTTTATCTGCAGGTGAATCTTTGATGACATCCTCTAAATAAGCAAAGGGTTTAATTATATCATTTTCATTTTACTTAGAATATTGATTCTTCTAATTTTATGAACTACTTGATTGTTATTATTGTTGTTATTGTTATTGCTACTAGTGCTATTATTGTGTTTATTTTGACTATTATTGTTGTTCTCTCCATTTTTATGTGTATGCTTCTATTTCATTATTGAGATTGGGATCATTTTACAATTCCTAATGATATGATATCATAGCTAAAACATTACAAAATCATATACTTTGTTCAAGAAGCTTCATCAAATCTTTGTAGTCATTGTTTTTTTCATTGAATTCTCTTCTTAAATTTTTGTATGTAGATAATTCACCAAAATCTAGATCCTATCTGGGAAATCCTTCTTCATCTATTAATGATTTATTGTATCCTTTATCATAATAAACTTGCAGTTGTTAATTGAGTTGTTCAATATGATCTTCAAGATCCTTTCGCTATTATTATAATTAAACCAACTTCTATTTTAGCATTAAAAATTTAATTATAAATTGTATTAAAATATAATAACATTATAATTTACTAAGAGAATCCTAATGTATTTATATTTCAAAATATATATTATATCATGAAATTCGACACTCTCTAATAATTTGCTATATTGAAATTATTTTTTATTTAGATAATGTATTTTACTATATATATACAATATTATCATTTAGGTTTTTCATTTGCCATATTTACACGAATGTTTCTTCCTCTGAATTTAGTTCCATTTTATTTAATAGCCACTGATACCATTTCTTTAGTTTTACACACTCCAAAAGCAGATCCTTTTGATTAACCATCCTATCCTCTTAATAATCTGAGATTGAATAACTCTACTCCTCTATTTTTGAATTCATTTTTAATTTCATCTTCTGTAATCTTAAAATCTAATCCTCCGATAAATATTTCTTATTCTTTTTTCACCGTTTGTGACACTTAAACTGTTGGTTATTAGTGATAGTTTTGATGTGATTAAAATTATTCTTCAATTATATCTGGAAGACTAGTGGCTTATTCAATTTCAATTCCCCTGCAATAACCATTTTGAGATATCTCCTAGTATTGATTTTCAAATTCTTCCTTGACATCTTCACTAATATCAAATGCAACGCCGTTCTCATTTCTTAATTTTTTCATACCTTTAATACTATTGCAAATCTATTCTGAAAAGTTATTCTTTAAGAATTTCCAAATATAACCACAAGCTTAGAATGGAGTTGATGATCTTAACACATATGTTATATATCCCTCAAAAGATCCTAACATAGATCTATTCTATAGTTTATCTTTATATCCACTCACACATGCCAAGGCTCTAGCCAAAGCTTCTATTGGATCACATCTAGAGATGATTTCTTAAGCCACAGGTTAAAACAAATCAACGATTTCTTTACTAACTACTTACAAACTAGTTTATAAATCTCTTGAACTTGCTTTGATAATATCTTAATGTTGAGGAGCAGAAATTTTTATGAATTTAATCTTAGCTACTCTCTCCACTCTTTCAATCAAACTCATATCCTTCTTTGAATAAAAAGTGATACATATTCCATCCTTACCAGCTCTACCAGTTCTTCCTGATCTGTGGATATATGATTCAATATCTTTAGGAGGATTGCATTAAATAATTAAATCTACCTATGGGAAATCCAATCCTCTAGCTGCAACATTAGTTGCAACCAAACATTTGAATTTTCCATTCTTAAATCCTTCAAATGTCACTGTTCTTTATTATTAAGGAATGTCTCCATGTAATGGTTATGTTTCAGCTGGTAATTTAGAATGCAAAATAATTTCATTGCATTCTCTTTTAGTCTCGCAAAAGATAATAGTTCTTGCATGTCTTCCACCATAAACTGAAACTACATCACCTATTGCACCAGTTAATTAGTTTCTTGCACATTGGAGAGCATAATGTTTGACAGTTGTTGAAGTTTAAGTCTAAATATATAGATTAATAGAGTTACCTCATGTCTCTTAATTAAATTGATATGTTTAGTATTGGCTTCCATATATTTGTGTGATAGATCCTTTACCCAATCAGGTATAGTAGCACTAAATAGCAGCATTTAAATTTTTCTTTCATTGAAATATGACATGATCTTTTCAATATTTTCTTAAAATCCAAAATTTAACATTTGATCTGCCTCATCCAAAACAACCACTTAAATTTCATCCAATTTTAGAACCTTTCTTTCCAAAAGATCCTATATTCTTCCAGGTGTTCCTATTACTATTTCACATCCTTATCTCACTTAATCAATTTAGTTTCTTAGATCTGTACCACCAAATATACTATAAATTCTGTATTCATTTTCTTTATGTAAAATAGAATTAAATTCAGTAGTTACTTGGATTGCCAATTCTCTTGTTGGTAATAATACTAATACATAAGGATTTTTATTTTATTTTAATCCTAATCCTCGTATTCTTTCAAGAATTGGGAGGCAATACGCAAGAGTTTTACCTGAACCTGTTCTATCCTACCCTATTATATCATCTCCATTGTAAATTGTTTCAAAACATTACTATTGAATTGGGAATAAATTTGCAATCCCTCTACCCTTTAATGTTAATTTAAAATTCTTACTTCTAAAACTTTTCTGGTTTGCTTGTTTTTTATATATGCTTTCAAGTTGCTCTCATCGTTTCCTTTAATCTTTTTAACAACCTCTGGTTCAATTAATTCAGAACTTTTTCTTCTTGTTAACATTAATTGTTAATCACAATTTATAATTTAATAAATGATAATTTTTATAATTTCTTTAACTAACCAAGAATTAATGATTTGCTTCTACTTCTAGATTTGAATTTGAATTTAACTAATAAAAATTTGTATTTTTTTCAACTCCAATAAATAGAATTTTAGAATTCTTCTTTAAGATTTAAGAGATTTCATCTAATTCATAACAAGATAATTAGCAATTCAATAAACTCTAAAATATGGAGTTATTACAGATATTCAAATTTCATTAGAATTTCTTATATTTGAAATATTAAGGTAAAAGGGGAAAAAAGGAGACGATAAATAAAATTTTGTTTTTATAGCCATAAAAGTATTATAATAATATTTATTTTGAATTGCAAAACTAGAATTGGGAATCACAGAAATTCATACTTTTTCAATCCAATATCCGAATTAAACGAATCTCAAGTATAATTTATATCTATAGGATTATTATATAAAATGATAAAATTAAATTATCATTAATTAATTTTGAATGCCTTTAGAGTGTTTTAGAGTGTTTTAGAGATAGAAGGCAAAGCTGAAAATAAATGTATTAAAATTACTTATCAAATTAATACATTTATTAGAATATAATTATTTTTATGTTAATATAATATATATAATTAATCTATATTATTTGATAATGGAAATTAGCATTCCCTTAAAAATTTAATTATTCTCTATATTTTGGATAATGAGTTTATAAATATGACTACATTGGTATTTAATGTGAATTAAATAATTTAAATGTAGTTTTATGATGAACAATATTGAATTTAATAGGTTACATTTAAATACATGAATTTTTAATTATGACACACTATTAAGTTTATTTGATATTTTTTCTAATTTTTCATTAATTAAAATAATTCAAATCAGTTATTTGCATAGTTTAAAATGAAGTAAATAAAAAATTAAATATTTTATTGCAATCAGGACAGCCATAATTTATGATGAAAGTAAGTAAATGAGCTAATATATAAATCTAATTACAAGTATAGAGTATGAACTTTAATTATTCTGTCTATTATTGATTTAAAGTATATATCTGTAATATATTAGTTACCATAAAGAGATATTTTAAAAAATAAATAAAAATTCAGTATTTTTCTGATTGAATGAAAGTTTAAAAACAAATAATTTCCAAGATGAATTGAGTATGAAAAATATATTTAGTAAATATTGATCTAATCTTATAAATGTGTAATAATTGATTAATTAAATTGGGTATTAATGAGTTGTATTATAAATATATATATATAAAATTCGAAAATGATATGAGAGGCTATATAAGTATTTATTAAAAGCTATAAAATGATAATTATTAAAAAAAATATTTAGAAAAATGATTTAAGATTCTCTCTTTGCTGAATCCTTTTGGAATCCAGTTTATGATAAATGGTAATTGAATTTAGATGACGAAGAAGTAAGCATTTCATCTTAATTTAAAGGAATAAACTTTTGAGCTATACTGGGAAAACAACCTGGAGAGATTTAAAGTGATCTCAGGTCAATTATATGCCAATAGTTAATATATAAATTTATTGGAAACTTATGTTATTTTAGATGAGAGAGGAGTCACTCTTTAAAATAAATATGGTTAAATAAATGTCAACGGGCCAAAGTTACAGTAGTTTTACAAGGTCGTTGACTAGCATTGCATGCATTTGGATATTTAATTGTATTATGAAATAGAAAAAGTGTTGTTTGACTTAGAGAAATTTTAAGTATTACTTGTTGTTATTTAATAGGTGTTATAAGTAAGAGATAAATAGAGTGGTATGATAAAATCGATAAAAAAGTATGCAAAAAAGGAAGGAAAGGAATATTTAAAATAGATAATTAGGAACTAAAAACACGAATATCTATATGAAGATGAACAATATCTCTATATAGTTATTTCTTATTTGAATGGAAAGCCCATTATAGAGTTATCCTTCGAATAATCGTTTTTTGGTTTATTAAAAATGTTGTACAAATACCATAATGAGGGGTTGGTTCTAAATCACTTTTAAGTAAAATTCGTTTTAATTTTGTAATAGGTTTCTAACATAATTTTGCTGGACGATAATTGCAATATGGAAGTCTTAGACAATGATAAGATTGAAAAAATGACAAACGAATATTCTAAAGAAATATTCTAAGATGTTCAATTAATCAAGTCTTACTTAATTTCAAAGTATTCTGTTAATTAAAAATTCTAGATTTCCTAAAGAAAAGGATATAGTATAGAATGTGATTAACACTAACGAGCAATCTGTTCAAGAACTCTTATTTAATGAAGTTTTCATCAATTATTTTGGTGAAAGTGAATTCTACAGACTACTCAATTCACAACCATATTAAAGACTAAATCACCAGTCATAAAATTCCAATTTAAATCTGTTAGAAACATTTAATACAATCAGATCAAGCATTATGGATTCATCTGATGAATTAGAAGATGTTCAATTAAATAGACAATTTAATTTTTCTTCTTAGTAATTTGATGATTCACCAATGCTCTCTCCCAGTTAGAAACCAAAACATTAGTCAAGATTATCAAGTAGACAAGTAGTTTTGGAAACACTTCTTTAAGAAAACATAATAACATAATAATAATTTTAATAATTCTACAGAGAGGAGGACTTTCAAAATGAATAGGAAATCAATGAATTTAGTGAAATGCTGACAAAAGAAATCGAAAATTCCTCTCTAACTACTCCAATATAGAGTGATGTAATTCAATTAATAATTATCATAGTCTAACACGACTTGTCCAAATACGGTTATTATTCATAGTAAGAAAAATGCAGCAAATCGCATTTGCGATATTCTACATGAAGCTTAATAGGAATTAATCTAGGCAGCTAAAAAACCATATAATGTGAATAAAGTGCAGAATGTTAGGAAAAATCTATTCAATTTACATTGATATCTGAATCACCCTTATTCATAATTTTTGTTATTATTTTTTATATCTATACTTCACACTTACATTCCACTTAATTTTTATTATATATTCTACTCAAACACAACATTGTTAAGTAATTAATTTCTTATACAATTCCTTTTAGCCGTTTTGTATTCTAAGGAATTTATATCATTAAATAATTATAATTCTTGATAACAGATTTCTGTCATTGAATTTATTTATTATTGTCTGTATTATTATAAGTAGTTATTGAAATTATTGAGATCTTTATTGCATTCAATCAATAGGGCACTTTTTATTTTTTCATCATTCTTATATAGATCTTCTACTTAGGCTTGGCATTTTTGTTATTTTATTTATAGGGATTCAATTTATGTTTGACATTTTTAAATAGCTCTGTCAACTATAATTTTAAATTCTGCAGCCATAAATTAAATTATTTAATGTAAAGTGCTCTTGTATATATAACTTTGCCAGGAGAAAAAATTCCTCTAAAGAGTTTAGTTTCTGGCAATACCATTAAAACAAATAAGCAAGATGTCAACATTACTAAATCACTGGAAATAGAAACAAAACATGCAGGTTGGTTTTGGTTGGATTAATAAAAAATTGCAATTTGTCATAATCCAATCTACTATACACCTGAAATTGAGGACTATGTGATAGTATAAGTCACTGGAAAGAATAGTGAGTATTATTTTTGCGATCTTGGCAATGGGTTAGTATATAACCTAAATTAAATGGATTTTGAGGGAGCAACAAAGAAGAATAAGCCAAACATTTAAGTTGGATAATTTTTATACGCTAGAGTCATTGAATTGAATCACTACCTAAAGGGTAAACTGTCATGTATAAATCCTTAAAGCAAGAAAGAATGGGTAATAATTTTATCATTATATTATTAGACAACAGGAGAAAATCTATTTAGAGAATTAATTGGAGGTGTCATTGTTGATTTGCCTTTGAATTTTGTTTAAAGTCTTTTAAGTTCTTAAACAAAACCAGAATTATTTAAGGAGATAAGCAAACACTCAAGTTTTGAAGTTTGTGTGGGTAAAAATGGTAGAGTTTGGATTAAAGGTGCTGATGCAGTTTTAATAATTAATTTATTGAAACGCTGTGCTCCATTGCAATTGGAATAACAATTAAGTTTGATTAATAAATTTGCATCCCAGTTTTAGTAATGAAATTGAACATACATCATTTAATTTAATTCATTCTCTTTCTACATAGATATTTACTGGGATCCTAATGAAATTTACTAAAGCATCCATCCAAACATAAACTCCATCTTTTACCGGTAAAGTAAAAACACCCTCCACAGTAATACTTAGACTTATGCTATTAACAGACTTTGCATCTATTCTAAAGATAAATAAATACACATTGCAATTTTTTTTTATGTCAGGAAAATGTTAATAGTCATAAATTTGGAACAATATAAAGTCAGTTTTCATAATATGAACTCTTTATTTAAAGGTGTTTTTATTTTCTATTATATTGTGGTTTATATTATAAAATACTTAATGATTTGATTTTCTGTAATAGCTATGAATACAAATCACAGATTTATTTATGTGTGAATTGAGTTTTATTTTTAATGATCTAATTATATAATAATCGAGTAGCTTATAATTTTTCAATTGATGTATCAATCCAAATCAAATGGAAGATATCTGTGAATTATTTAATCAGCCTTTCGTTGATATTATCGCATTTATCGTATTTGAGATTGAAAGTTTTAATTTTTAAATATAGATCCTCATTGATACCATAACCAAGAAATTGATCCAATCTCAACCCATTAATAAATTCTAATGGATTATTTGCATTAGCATAGACAATCTTGGTTATAAAATCTCCTTTAGTTGCGTAATAATAAAAACAATCTATATAAACATATTATTTGTTTTCTTGATTTTCATTATTCTCTTGGATGAACTCATTACTTTTTTTATTGTACTTAATATCATCGAACTAAGAATATTGTTGATCAATAGTTGAGCTCTTTGATTTATATTCAAGAAATTATTAATCGTAGCAGTTCATAATATATTATTATTTTTAATACTATTCTTCAGTTTAAAATCTTAAATGTTTGAGATACTTTGCATTTTACTGCTTAGATCGAATCTATTATCATTGTCATCCTCTTCGTCTATATTACCACTTGACTCTTCCAAATTGAATTTGAATTCTGCATTACCACCTAGTGCATCTTAATTTAAGACAGAATTCTTTGAACTGATTTGAGCATAGATAATACTATTTTAATGAGAATCAGGATCATTAAGATCTGTCTAGGTTTTAAAAGGATTATTGTTGCTATTATTAATGACACACAGATAGGAGCCTCTGCTATTTTTGCTTCTTAATTTTTAATTCTTTCTCGTTGTGTATTATTTGCTTTGTTTGCTTTGTTTACTTGCAACACTAAAGACATCAGCTTAGCTCTCTTCACACACTAGAATTGAGCCCTAAGAAATCAACTTTTATTTCTCCTTGAAAGCTGATACAATTTAACTCAATTCAATGGATTTCTTTTGATTAAGATTCTTTTCCATTTTCATAATCTATATATATAGGAACTAAATTACCCGATGTCTGGCCTTCAAATTCTTCATTTTAGTTTCTATATGGAGATCCAGTTATTCAGTCAAAGCTGAATATAAGCTCATAAGATCTTAGGTCACTTCATCAAATAATTATTGAGATTATTCAACATAATCCATGACCTTCTAGTTATTTTCTAATAGTTATTCTAATCGTCTTTCCATAAATTTCAATTCCTTAAGATTTAATTGTGTTTATTCTCGTTTATTGATGAATTCTGTATCGTTCTCCATAACAAATTGATCCTTCAATTTCTAGATTTCTAAATTCTCTTCGTGCTCTTTCAATGTTTAAGTCAAGTTCATTCCCATAACTGCAACAGGTCTATTTAATTTTTTATATTCTATACAATGAAATAGAGGTGATTCCAAAAAAGGCGGCTATGCAAGCTATAATTTTCCCTGGGATACTCAAGGGCAACTTATCACCGTATCCGACTGTTGTCATTGTTGCAATACACCACCAAATTGCTTCAGATATAGAATGAATTTTCTATTCGTCTTCAACAATTTAGTCTTCATCATATTCCAAATAATACACAACTATGGAGAAAAATAAAACCATAAAGAAGAACATTGTAATCAATATTATTATGTCTTTAGCTGAATGCTTCACTGTGTCTACCTTTTTAAGTGATTCATATATTTACAATCATTAACATGTCCTTCATAAATCTCGAAAGTTTAAAGAGCCGAAATACTCTCATGAATCTGATAATTCTAATTACTCTTAATCCAGACAAACTTGCGCCTTCAAAAATGAGATTAAATAAGAAAGGCATTATTGCTAGTAAATCTATTAAATTCAATGGAGATAAAATAAATCCCATTAATTTTGAATCGAAAGCCGTTGAACTAAACATTCTCAATATGTATTCTAAGCCAAAGAATACGAAGAGATAATATTCTAGATAAAATGAAATCTAATCATACTGAGAATTACTATCTATTTTAAATCAATAATCATACTGTTGTCCATTAGCGAATCTACAATTATTGCTATGCAAGATAACAATATACTCGTTAGTAAAAGAAATTGCAAGCAATAGGCTACTAAGGAAGAGTTAGGGTCTTCTAACAATATGTAAATGTATTATTGCATCCCTTTACATATTACTTTCATTTTCCCAAAAAAGCTTTAATTTTGAAGTTTTCTCCTTAAAGAGAAGTCTTCTGTTCTAAATTTCTAGATTCTGCTCTTTGAAATCATTTTTTATTGAGATTCATTTGCTTTTTGTGTTTCGCTTTAATCTAAAATTTATTATGCTCTCTGCACTGGAGAAATGAACTAACTCTATTTTGAATCTTATTCCATTCAATTCTAAAAATTAATAATTATTAATAATAATATAACTATCCTTAAAAATAGTTAATATAAATTGAAAGTTAGTATTTCATTTATGATATTTTTTCAGACTAATTTAATAGTCAGTTAGTTCACTTAGTCTGTAAAATATAATTACTTGAATTTTATTAATCAAACCGATAAATCAAGTAAATCTATACTTCTGATTTTGAATTGTTGAATTTTGAGGGCAGATCCTATCGCTACTTTAGAAAACACTTCATATGTATCAAGAATGATAATTGATTCACTTAAAGCTAAGTTATTGAACCTAATCCTTATTGGTTTTCTAAAAAACTTAACAAATTAAATTAATTATATTTAAATTTAATTATCATACATTATCTTTTAATTTGAGATAGTATTCCCAGATCTTCATTACAAAGGTATTAAAATTAACACATTTAACTATATGTCATCGCTTAGTAATCTCTTTTAATTCAAATTAATATTAGTTTCCTATTAATCTCCAAATTATTATATCATTATTTACAAATTCAAATCACTTTATGATTATTTTTCTGTTAATTATACTATCTTCTTGGAATTTTGAAAGTTCAAATAATGGCCATCATTACAAATCATATAACTAGTTTAGTTAAATAATTGAAACTTTATTAAGTAAACAGAATTTCTTTTCGATTTATGAATACACATATGATTACAATAGTTTGAATGTTAATTGTAATTTTATATTATTTAATGTATAAACTTAATCAATATGATCTTCCCCATAACACATATTTCTTGGCTTATTGGCCACAATGGAAACATTTCTCTCCCTCCTTAATTTCATCTTGCTTCAATGGCATACATAAGGTTTTGGCACTTCCAGTAAGTTGAATTTGTCCACCAATTTCAGAATCCTTCTCTTTTGATTCAATTCCTGACTATTTTTTGACCTACTATTCACATTCTTCTCTTTAACACCTACATTTTTGAATTAATAGTATACCATTTAGTTAAAATTGTATTTCTTTGATTTAATTGAGTCATAAATTCTTTCCAATCATCAGCCTATTTGATTCTTTAATTTAGTTCATTTTAGGCTTTTTCAAACATAGCATTGTGAATATTATCAAGAATCTAATTTAATTAATTTAGCTCTTCTATTTTAATTTAATATTTCTTATTGTCAAATCTTTAGACAACTCTAACTTCATTATTTTTGAATTCTCCTGGTCCAATCTCTAATCTAATTGGCACTCCCTTCTACTCCCATTTATTAAATTTCCATCCTGGAGAATAGTTATCTCGATTATCTAAGTGAACTCTTAACTTCTATTTGATTAATCTAAGATTTTTTCTATTATGAATACATTTATCTAATTTATTCGCATCTTTCATTCAACTATTTCTCATCAAGATCTTTATGAATGATGGGAATGATAACAATTTAATATTTAGCAATCCTTGGTGGTAATACCAATCCATTATCATCACCATGGAACATAATCATAGCACCAATAGATCTGGTTGTGAATCCCCAACTTGTCTACCAAGCAAATACTTTCTATTTCTTATCATCCTCAAAATTAATCTCAAACATCTTGCTGAAATTTTAGCCTAAATGATGAGATGTAGCTCCTTATAATCCTCTTCCATTCTATGGGATTATTGTTTCAACAGTAGTAGTGAAATCACCTCCTGCAAACTTCTCAGATTCTGTTTTAATCTAATTATATATATATATCTAATACTCCTTTGATCACTGGAACTGCTAATAATTCACCATAAACTTATTCGTAGAAGTCTAGTATTGTATACACTTATTTCACAGATTCATCTCTTGTAGAGTGAGCTGTATGACCTTCTTACCATAAGAATTCTCTAGTTCTGATGAATGGAGTTGGAAATTTGAATTCCCATCTCACAATATTTGTCCATTAATTTACTTTCAATGGCAAATCTCTATGACTTTGAACCCATTTAGCAAATGCTGGATACATAATAGTTTCAGATGTTGGTCTAATGGCTAAGGGTTCATTTAGATCACTCTACCCATACTTAGTTACCCAAGCTACTTCTGCCTTAAATCCCTCCACATGATCCTTCTCTGTATTTAAGTGTTTAGCAGAAAGAAACANCACATATTTCTTGGCTTATTGGCCACAATGGAAACATTTCTCTCCCTCCTTAATTTCATCTTGCTTCAATGGCATACATAAGGTTTTGGCACTTCCAGTAAGTTGAATTTGTCCACCAATTTCAGAATCCTTCTCTTTTGATTCAATTCCTGACTATTTTTTGACCTACTATTCACATTCTTCTCTTTAACACCTACATTTTTGAATTAATAGTATACCATTTAGTTAAAATTGTATTTCTTTGATTTAATTGAGTCATAAATTCTTTCCAATCATCAGCCTATTTGATTCTTTAATTTAGTTCATTTTAGGCTTTTTCAAACATAGCATTGTGAATATTATCAAGAATCTAATTTAATTAATTTAGCTCTTCTATTTTAATTTAATATTTCTTATTGTCAAATCTTTAGACAACTCTAACTTCATTATTTTTGAATTCTCCTGGTCCAATCTCTAATCTAATTGGCACTCCCTTCTACTCCCATTTATTAAATTTCCATCCTGGAGAATAGTTATCTCGATTATCTAAGTGAACTCTTAACTTCTATTTGATTAATCTAAGATTTTTTCTATTATGAATACATTTATCTAATTTATTCGCATCTTTCATTCAACTATTTCTCATCAAGATCTTTATGAATGATGGGAATGATAACAATTTAATATTTAGCAATCCTTGGTGGTAATACCAATCCATTATCATCACCATGGAACATAATCATAGCACCAATAGATCTGGTTGTGAATCCCCAACTTGTCTACCAAGCAAATACTTTCTATTTCTTATCATCCTCAAAATTAATCTCAAACATCTTGCTGAAATTTTAGCCTAAATGATGAGATGTAGCTCCTTATAATCCTCTTCCATTCTATGGGATTATTGTTTCAACAGTAGTAGTGAAATCACCTCCTGCAAACTTCTCAGATTCTGTTTTAATCTAATTATATATATATATCTAATACTCCTTTGATCACTGGAACTGCTAATAATTCACCATAAACTTATTCGTAGAAGTCTAGTATTGTATACACTTATTTCACAGATTCATCTCTTGTAGAGTGAGCTGTATGACCTTCTTACCATAAGAATTCTCTAGTTCTGATGAATGGAGTTGGAAATTTGAATTCCCATCTCACAATATTTGTCCATTAATTTACTTTCAATGGCAAATCTCTATGACTTTGAACCCATTTAGCAAATGCTGGATACATAATAGTTTCAGATGTTGGTCTAATGGCTAAGGGTTCATTTAGATCACTCTACCCATACTTAGTTACCCAAGCTACTTCTGCCTTAAATCCCTCCACATGATCCTTCTCTGTATTTAAGTGTTTAGCAGAAAGAAACATTGGGAAGTAAGTATTTTCTACATCTTCTGTTCTAATAAGATCGTCTAAAAGTCTCTATATTTATTCCCAGATGAAATATGCCCATGGTCTTAAAATATAACAGCCACTAACATCATAATATTCAATCAATTCTGCTTTTCTGATGACCTATTGATACCACTCTGAGAAGTCAGACTTTTTCACTGTGATAGCTAAAGTTTATAGATTCTATTAATCTTTTTGTTATTCCAACACTTATTTTGCTGCTGAGTCAGTCAATTGTATGACTTTACATTGTCTATTGAATGCTTTCAAGAATTTCTTCTATAAATCATCTAAGGAGATCTCGACAGTGGTTGTATTTTCTATTGGATGCAATGCTAGTCTTTAAAATTTAGTCAGCTCTTCATCAATAATAATATTTTTGACCTAAAATAAAATTATTATTAGAATACTAGATTATTTGTATCATTTGCAACGGCAAAAGGATTTACATTGCCTTTAGTAGACTTTAAAGCTTCTGCTATTTGTTCCTCTTTACTTAATCTGATGTTCCCAGAAGATAATCCAAGGGTTTTCCAAAATAATTTGCCAACTTAAGTTGTGTGATTTGCCAAGATTAAATAATAATTTGACTATTAATTGATTAGTGGTTATTATTTACTTTTTTATCAACATATAGTAGATTCTTAACGTAGGCTGTACCATCTGCCACTTTAATTTTGACGACATCGTCCATAGTTGGAACTGGATCATGATGATGTGCAATATAATGTATTCCCAATTTATTTAATTATTCTAAGCATGCTTATTTGTTTGGTAATTGGAGATTGTCCATCAATATTTAATAAATAATTTTTGTGCTTTTCCACATTATTATTTCTGATATTTATACTTTTTTAAGCATCAGGTTTTATAAGCAACTAATATATTAGGAAATTCTTTCATATGAAATTATAAAAATGTATATATATATTATTCCACAATGTTCAATTATATTAATCTTGTTGGGATTTTGAAAATTACAAAAATACTGATTCTAAAGATGACTGGTTGATTGAGAAATCATGGATCAACTGTTTTTAGACGAGTTCTGTCAATGAGAAATAGGCTTTGCTGAAATCGAAAGACTAACTTGGAATCTAATAAAAATAGCTCAAAATAGATTACATGGAATTATAAATTTTCTTGATCCTTCTATGTGATTTCTGTCATGTTCTAGAATTGTCGATTCAGAAATTGTGTAATCTCTTGTCTATTCTTATACTCTCTTAATTAGATATCATAGCCATCTCCATACTTGATTCTCAATTCTTGTGGACTTCCCAAACAATAAACTTATCCCTTTACCAAAATTGCAATCTTATCACACAAATTCTCAGCCTCATCCATAGTATGAGTAGTTAACATTACACTGCTTTGTCTCAACTGAACTCCCAATTTCAAGGTTCTCCACAAGAATCTTCTGGCTATTGGATCAACTCCTGTACTTGGTTCATCAAAGAATTGGATGCACGGTCCTCCAATCAACGCATTACTAACACACAATTTCCTTTTGTTTCCACCTGATAATCGACCACTTTATCTATTAATATACTCCTCTAATTGCATTGTTTACAAAAAGTAGGTAACGGATTCACTTAAATCATCTCCAGATAATCCTTTCATTCTGCCAAATAGATATAGATGTTCTTTTGGTGTTAAATTCTCCCAGATGCAATCAAATTAAGGACAGATACCAACATCTTAAAATATTTCATGTTTTCCTCTATGAACTTCTTAATTTTTAATTTTCACATATCCACCACTCTTATTAATTAAAGAGGTCAGGATATTAAAAATAGTGGATTTTCCAGATCCATTGGGACCAAGAAGTCCAAGAATCTTCTGCTTCTAAATTGAAACACTTACGTTTTGAAGTGCCACACATCCATTCTCATATACTTTTTACAGTCTATACATTTTCACAGGGTCATTCTATTATAATAACTTTTATTCTTAATCGATGACTTATTGATCAACTCTAACACTTCTTTTTACATCACTATTTTCTAAATTATTAGCAACCTTCTTGAATTGTCTGCCTTCCAAATAAAGCGTTAAGATGAAGAAAATGATTCCTTAATAAAACATGGCAATAGAATAATAGAGGGTTTCTGTAGTTAAAGGCGGTGGCTGATTATTGTTAGGAGTGACATCTATCTTTATGATATTTTAAAAGGCTCTTTAGAAGGCAAAGAATGGACTTAAGAAGGAAAATATACATTCAATGGACTTTATTAAAAACTCTATTACAGCAGCACTTCCAATTTCCTTTTACCACAACAAAGCGCATATACCCCAAAAGTTTTATGGCATACAATAAACTATAAAAAAGTTCAAGAATGGGAAGGTCTTCATAGCGGTAGATGTTTTTTTATACATTAAAATACCAGCAAAGTATGAAAATGAAATATAAGCAAAGCCAAAAGTAACAAATGCAAATACTACATATCCCATATGATCAGTAACAAATGATAATTACATTATGTAACTGAATATCACAAATGTGATGACAAAAAATGAGTAGAGTAGAAAATCGAATGCATAAGTTCCTATCCAATAAGGAAGTACTCTACAACCCATTACTGTTAAAGCGTATTTTAAATTGAATTCTCTTTCTAGTACTGGTAAAGTAATAAATAAAGAGGAGTTAAAGCAAAATGCAAGAATTACAAATAATGAAATTAGAACCAATTTAAAGTATTACTCTAAGTTTTTATCATCTTTCAAAAAATCTAAGTTAATTTCATCGATAATCAAAGTTCCAATGACTATCAAAGTGAAAGGTATAACAATTGAAATGTAATTACTAAATGTTCTTGAAGTTGTGTAAAACTTTCTTAAAAAGATGGCAGTGAATTATTATTTAAATGAATACACAGGTGGATCATTTAAACACTTTGGAATTTTAATATCTCTTTGCTATTCTACTTCTTATTCCATAGCTATTTCGCTTTCATTCACACTTGCCTTACTTCCTTTGGCCTTCTTAATAAATTTCTCTTCATCCATTCCAATATTAATGAAAGCATCTTCCAATGAATTCAATTTTAGATTAATAACAATTTCATTCTTGTATTACTTAGTAATGGCTCCGATTAATTAATCCAATTTTGGTTTACTTTTGAAAGGTATTAAAAATATTCTAGTATCAGATTAAGATTAAGGATCATTTTATGCTTCTTAGATAATGGATAATACCTAATCTGAACAAGCCTATAATATCTATTAATTCTAACTGGTAATTGACAAATGATATCCTTCTCCAAAATTAGTTTTAATATAGTCACATTTACCACAAGCCAGTAATTTCCCTGCTGCCATGATAGTGATTCTATCGGCTAATACTTCAGCTTCATCCAAATGATGTGTTGTTAATATCATTGTTCTATTTTATTATCTCACTTTCTATAAGATCTCCCAAATAATTCTTCTCGATTATGCATCCATTCCACTTGTTGGTTCATCTAAGAAGATGACAGAGGATCCACCAATTAAAGCAATAGCCAATGATAATTTTCTCTTACTTCCTCCACTTAATTCTTTAATTAATTTGTCTCTGTCTTCTTCTAGTTCAGTAACTTCGATGATCTCATTAATTTCTTATTGTAAATCCAATCCCTCTAATCCTTTAACTCTACCCATGAATATAAGCATCTCTATAACCTTCAAAGAAACATAAAGGACATCTCTCTAAGTGCAAATACCAACATTTTCTCTTATAGCATCTATATTCTCTTCTAAGTCAATTCCATTAATCTCTATTGTTCCCTTTGTCTTTTAAATCATTCCAGTAAGCATACTAATTGTTGTGGTTTTGCCAGCACCATTATGTCCCAATAAACATAGAATTTCTTATTCATATAATTTGATAGTTAGATTATCCACAGCTTTGAAATCACCAAACTTCTTCGTTAAATTTTTAATTGAAACTGTACATTTTTTCTAGATATTTAATTTCTGATGGTATATTGCACTGCTATAATCTCCATTCGTAGTGTGAGTGTAATCGTCATCTAATAATGAATCATTCAATTTATTTTTCTTTGATCCCCCAAATAATCCTTATAAAAAGAACAATGGATGTTTAGATACTCCATATTCATTTGGAAATACTTGATCCAAATAAAAGAATAATATAAAATATAAGAGTGATTCAATTCCTAATTACAGTGCTGCATTCGACAATGGATAGGCAGAACTTATTGCTTAGGAATTGAAAAACCCTCTCTTTAATGCTCCCATATAAATAAAACTTATTGATGATTAAGGGAATATGGACATACAATAGTAGAATAGGGATGAACTATTTTTATTATTTACATCGATACCTTTAGATACTTGACAAAAACACCAAAAATGTAAGTAAAATTGACAATATTGTTACAAAGGTTGAAACTTCATTTGCCAATTTTGGACTTGAAAACACAGTTGACATTGCCAATGAAAAATTGAGTACTGTACTACTGTACAAAAAGTAGGTTAAGAATATTTTATATGAATCTATGTTGAATCCGTAATTTCCATCATTGATAATCAATGTCAATAGCCACCAAAAGAAAATTAAAAATATTGTACTCTAGTGAATATTTCTAAGAATTTTACCATCAATGTTTTTATATAACCATACAGAATCCATCCAATTAGGTAAGATCTTTATTTCATTCCCATAATTTTCTACGACTCTTTAAATCTCTCACTCTTCTCTTCGACAAGGTTTATTAGCAGTGATCTAGGAGGTGTGCTTACTGCTATTGATAAAAATAGAGGAGCGAAGAATCCTAAAAATTCTAATTGATCTTTTAAAGAGACGATTATTGCTGTTACTACAGGCAAGGTTAAATCCGATATATATTCTTTGTTTCTGTAGGATTAAGTGAAATTTTTCACTAAAAGTGCTCTGATTTGAAGAATAATGCTTGGCATCAAACCAACCTTTTTAATAATAATATAAATGTCAGAATTCTTAAAATTCTTATTTATATACGTAATTCAATTGATGTAATCAAATTTTTTGTATCAATTCTATATAGATTTCATTTTCGTTATATTGCCTTCAATATTCATTTATTTTATTATCACAATATCACATGAACTACTTGTTTCGTCTTTTCAGATTGTTATTCATTCAGTAATTGATCCTTGTGATTAAATTATAAGTCTGTTGTTCTTGCAGTAAAACCAATAGAATTTGACTTTGCTTGTTTTAGTTCATTACTAATTAAATTGCCCTTGGTTATGATCTATTCATCCTGTTGATCACAAACTTATTAATATCAAGATTAAACGTATATTTATTGAATGAACGAATAATCTATATTTCGGTTAACAAAACCATAGAAGCACAATAAAATTATCATATAGCTTATAAATGATGCATTCAGATTACTATTTATATTCATTTAATGAGTATTCTTAATAATATTCGATTATTCTTAAATAATCAAACATTATTTATAAATAATATTATTTGGGTTTAGAAAATAAATTGTATGAGAATATAATTATATTTTATATTATATATAAAAATAATGTTCCACTTGTCATAAATGGATTAAATATTCTTAAAATCTTTGGCAGATGTTGTAAGAACATCAAGGACTACATCTCAATATGACAAGCTAACATTTACCACTTAAACAATAGCTGACATTAAAAATGAAATATAAAGTCGATAGGAAGCAGTGAGATATTAAGCATTGTTAAAATTGTTCTTTGTATTTAGATATTTCTATAAGTAAGCTAGCTATGGAAGGGAATAACATTAGATGGGCGGAATTTCAAATCATTAATTTGATGGGCAGCGGAGATTTCTAATTAAAATTAGGTGCTTAATTAGCAGCACATCTAGTAATTGATAGCCAAAGCCAAGGTCTCATTATGGTTACAAACGTATTCTAAAAAGAATTTAAAAATGGTCATGTTGAGTGCTCTGCTACTTTAAGTTGTTTGGGCACTATAGCAAATAAAGATCTATCAGATTCTCTATTAACACATGTTTTAAAACTTACTACTAATACTAAGCCATTAATAAGAAAGAAGGCAATAGCAGTGTTATCTAAAATATTTACAATAAATCCATTGAATATTCCTGGAAACCTAGAAATGGTCATATAATAATTATAGAAAGAAACAAATATTTCAGTCTTGGCATGTGGAATTAGTTTATTTTGTTCAGTAATGAAGGTTGCCCCGAAGCTCTATCCTTTATTTTTATCAATTGTTTACGATCAAATTTCTAAATAAAAATCAAATTGGTTGTTAATAAAACTAGTCAGAATTTCAAATAAGTTGATATCTCTAGAGCCTAGATTTTAAGGCAAGTTAATAGAACACTACACAAGATTGCTTAACTAAACAAATTCTAAATCATTGTAATACGAACTAGTTTATTCAATAATGAAATATTTTAAAAATCATTCACAACTTTATGAGAGTGCAGGAGATATTTTAAAATAATTTTTAAATCATCAAGATCCTAATTGTATATATACAATCTTTATTTTTTAGTGAGATGTTTGGGATTGGAATGTTTAACACACATTTCATCATCGGCCGGTCTAATGGAGTTTTAAGAACAAATTCTAGAAAGCTTTAAAAAGAGTGATTATTTTTCAAAACTATAAATTTTATAGTTGTTCAAAGATTTTACAAATCAACAGAATTTTTAAACAGTGATTGAATTCTTTCTAAAATATTCAGATTTGGAAAGCAATCATAAAATTATTGAATCATTAAGTGAAAAATATTTATTTTATAATAGTTTTCATTATTACTAAAGATAAATTTATTAATGTGGATGACCCTGAGAAATTATTACTCGTATATATTCCAGTTATTGCTTAAAAAATAGACACCATTGACAACGCTATTAGATTTAAAGAACTGTTATTTGAATTGTTAACAAGAGTTCCTGGATTGAAAGTTTACTCAGATTAATTGTGCAATCAAATACTTTAAACATATGCTATCTAATCAGATACCTTGCAAGGACCTACTTTAAATATTGTTTAGAGACATACTTAATTAAAATATTCCTTAAATCATAGAGAAATAATTTTTAAATCATTAATTATGATAGTAGGTGAATCAGTTAAATTATTGAAATTAGATGCCCTAACAAATATAATTAAATTCTTAGAATAATTGAATATATTGAATTGTTATGAATCATCCTTATCTGATATAGACTCATTATTATTCAAGATATACATCCAAATAATTAAAACAGATCCTTAGAATGATATCATTCCATAAATAGAACAACTAATAAAGAATATTTACAATAAGTTACACAATATTTCAATTGTGAAAATTTCATTCTTTTATGAGTCCTTCATATTAAATAAGACAAAAGATTAACTTCAATAATTATATAATTTATATGCCGAAGACTTACCTCCAATCAATTTAGAAGTATTACAATTTTATCATTATTAAGGCATAAAAATTGATAAAACCACCTGAAGGATTGGACATCACTTAATCATTTTAAATAGACATTGAAGAAATTGAAAAGATTAAAAATTCAAATAATGATCAAATAGAACAAAAACCAATAATTTAATAATTAGAATAGGCAGATTTAATATAAAAAGAATAAGAAGATCAAAACACTCAAATATTGAAACAGGAGGAGAATGAAGAAGAATTAAAACCATTGAATACTAAGCCCGATCCAATCCCTAAGAAGGTATTCACAATCAACAGAGATGAAGAATTACCACCTGGTGTAAATTAGAACGATATAAATTAATATAAAGAAGAAGAATGATAAAATTATTTATAAAGTTCAAAAAAAATGATTCTAATTTATTTAACGTAATTGTATCGGAATTTTCAAAATTTAATGATATTTACTTAAGGAGAAAGAATTATTAAAATACGTATAATTTTAAATAATATTCAATATAATTATTATATAAATCATGAGCTAAAATGCAGTCGTCAAAGCACTCAAAATGCTTGTTTAGAATAACTAAGAATTAGAGGACAAGCTAAAGTTTACTACTTAAGAGGTTCAGGGCTAGAAAAAGAGGTGTACATTTAGGCCAGGCTTATAAGTTACGAATTAATTAAATTAGTTTAATGTAAAACTTAAATTCCTAAAATAGGCTTTGGTTAAAAAGTAAGAATGGAATGGAGAGATTAGCATTAAGGATTACAAAGGAACTTTTAAAGTAGAACACTGGATTTATATTGAATAAGAATTACGTTCATTAACTTAATTGTCATTACTTTAATTTATTAATACTTAGTTAGATAAGGAACATCTAAATATACTAGGTAGACTCATTAATTGGATAAATCCAATTGATTTTACTTTAATTTTGAAATAAAATGAAATTGATGATTTGGATGTTAAGGATTTCTTATATGATTTGTTATTAAACAAAATTAATTTTTAATAAGTAAGGGATTTACTCATATTATTAGATTTTTATTAAGAGTAACCCTGGAATTTATAAAGGCAGTTTCATAATTTAATTAGAATTATTCCTCAAAAAAGAATTCGAGGCTCAGAAACGAAATTATTTCTATAAATTAATTAAGAATCGTGAAAACTACTCCATGGGATTGATTAAGATATTTTACAATGAAGTGGATTAGCCATCATACAAAGAGAAAATAGCAAATGCAGAATCAGAAATTGATTAAACATGCTTTTATGATTTGAAAGTAGCAGGATGTTTTACTAATAACAACTATAAAGCATTTTATAATTTAATATAATTATTGTACCATGAAGATCATTTGGAATAATTAGTTGGATTAAATGTAAATGATAATTATCTAGGAGAATTAGGAGAATTTTCAAAAGCGTGTCAGCAATTCTCCACTTCTAAAGGGTTATTAAAATTGGAGATGAGTAAAAGTATTATAATAATTTAGGTAACTAACCATTATTGCACAACTCAGTATCTGTAGAGAGTCTATGTGGTAATCGTTATGATCAATTAAGATTGTCTATGTTGAACATTTCAAGCAATGATAAAATGACTCCAAAGGTATTTGAATTAATAAGTTACAATATTTTGAATGACTTAAAAGTAATTAATCTTGACAATTCATTACCAGCTGATTTACCAACTTTATTGAAAATCTTTTATTTTATTGAATCTTATGATAAATAGATAGCAATTCTAAGCCGATTGACATAGCAAACCAGAATATTGTAAAAGCTTAACCTTGAGGAATTGGATTTGTCAACAGTTGAAAATTATAATCGACATGATTTGATGTATAAGCTCATTAAGAATACTTGTTTCAATATTCATTCAAACTTAAGAAAATTGACAATATCAAATTGTGATGCAGGAAGAATGGAGGCCTACTATAAAGCATATAATGATTTTGTAAAGGAAATAAAAGCTAACTCTTCTAATTTCTGCTATCAAAATTACAGAATTCCACTGGTCGAGATAGTAATTCCAGAATAGAGGTATTCAATGGAAACACCAATCAATTTATAGTTTTTACTATCACTAGTATTTACAACTACAGAAGATTATTTGTAAATAGAAAGTGTAACTTTTACTGAAGCCTTTAATGTAAATTAGAGAAATGAAGCCTTAAATGAGGCCCTGAAAATAATCTCACGTTCAGATGAGAATGTTAGATACACATTAAAACAATTCTAAGGTATAAGAATGAGGTTTTATCTTGAATAAATTCATTTCAATTAATTAGTGTTCAACAATAATTTATCATTAGAAAAGTTTTATCTTGAAGATACATCATTCGGTACTGATTCAGATTAGTTTGAAGAAGGATTAACTACTTTTGTGAATGACCTTGCATTAAATAATCAATTTTTTGGATTGAAATCATTCACTTTAAAAAATGCATATGGAGCATCATTAGAACTATATTCCACAATTCACTATTTGATTTTTCACAAATGTTCTTTCTTAGAAGAATTATGCTTAATTGGAATCACAATAAGCTTAAAAGAAAAAAACAAAGAAATGTTATAAGATGTAATGAAAAATGAAAAACATTCAGTTAAATCTTTAAAGACACTAGAGATTGGACAATTATATGGAGAATAAGTATATGAAAATATCTTTGAATTTGTTGTTTTGAATTCTTATATAAGACTGAATAAACTTACATTAATAGAGATCCCTATAACAAATTTTTTAGAGTCAATAATAACAAATAATATCAATATTGAGGATCCTGATCATTAATTATCATAATTAAAGTAGTTATCTTTGGAATCTATTGAATTTCCTAATGCTAATTAATGGCAATTATTTGTATAAACATTTTTATTTAATATGAACTCATAATTACATGGATTGAGATTAAAAACTATCAAATTTTGTGAAAATATGTAGAAGGCAATGCAAAAAGTGTTTGAAAATCTAATTAAAAAGATAGAATTATAAAATTAAATAATCAAACCAACACTAAATTCATTAACTTTAGAAAGTTGTGAAATCTAAACTGAATTTTTAATAATGTTTGCATTGAATCCATTTTGTAAGATTAAAGAATTTTCATTAAATGATTGTCATGGTTTTGATAAATATTTGATGTCATCCAAATAAATAATTAAAGATAATGAACTAAGAGATACACTAACGTTGAGTTTAAATTCCTTTGTAGCCATTAATACAGAAATAGATGAAGCTTTTGAATGGTTCTTTGAAGAAATAGTATTTAATGAAGCCAAATAATAATTAACTACACTTGTGTTAAAGAATTGCAAATGCTAGAAAAAACATGTGTAGGCTCTATCCAAAATAATAACAAATTTAAAAAAAAAGGAGAAAAATAATAATTTGAAAAGATATTTTAAATTAAGAGATATTGACTTAAGCCTAAATCCTGATATTTCTGCAAAATAATGGAATAATTTATTTTCAATTCTTTTGGATGTCAATAAAAATAATCTAATATAATCACAAATCAAAGAATAGTAATAAGAAGGCGAAAATAATAATGAAGGATCATAAGAAGTGGAAAGTAAACTTTCAGAAATAAAGGCAGTAATCAAGAATAATGATCTAAACTTAGCTGAAAAGATTTTATTCCATTATAATAAATTCCAATTTTAACCTCCTCAATAATTAAGGTACTTGGAATTGGATTTGAATTTGACTTTTTCTCCAGATGAATAAACTTAATAAATATATAAAGCATTGGTATGTGGTATTATTTGTCATCCTTAAAATAAATTGGTTTAATTGAAACTTTAAAATTTTAATATTGAATTATTTATGAAAAATGTAGAAGAATACTAAAAATATGGATAATAATTATAGAGATAAATAAACGTAAATGAAGCATTTAATTATTAATTAGAAGAAATTTCAATGGAAGGAATTACAAACGATAGTGAAGAAACAACAAAACTATTTGTAAATTATTTTGTTTGTTCTAAATATATCAATTTGAAGAAATTAGATGTTTCTGGTTTCAATTACGGGATTATTAAAGAAATAATTTAATAATCATAATAAAAAGAGAAATATTATATTAATCAGTTAAATTTGAGAGGAATTTCAGAAACATTAGATAGAGAGAATAGTTTGAAGTTCTTCAAATATTTTATATTTGGAGAATTGTTCCCAATTGAATGTCTGGAAATTGGGGAGTATTTTAATTTTGAGGGTCAAATCAACACCAATGATTGGTATGGATAAAACAAATATGAAAAAGATATATTACTAAAGAAATTAAATATTCATTCAGGAGGATATGATATTGATAAAATAGAAACTATGAGCAATCTCATCAATGAAATATTATAGAATCCAACAACTTAATTAGATGAATTAACAATTTCTGGTGATGAATAAGAATGTAGATGTTTTGATGCATTCTATGAAAGAGGATTGAAAGAAGTCAAATAATTACATATCAAAAAATTAGTAATATCAAACACTGTGTTGATTGATGACAAATTCTTATCTTTATTAAATAAATCTAGAAATTTCTTGGTAAATTTGTAATTATCGGGTATTACGTCATATGCATAGACAGAAAGCATATTAAATGAATAAATAAATTCATAATTAAATAGAGAATGTAATCTAACAGTAAAATCCATAACAGGAGAAGATGTTTAAGTTTTGCAAGAGAAATTTTGTTTTAATAAAAACTCTAATTTTACATCTTTTACATATTGTCATCTATATTCTTTTAATGAGCAATTTAATGTTGGAAATGGATTTGAAAAATTGAAATATTTGAAATTGAGTTTTGATCTTTATTATAATAATCAGGAGCAACTCAGTGAGGATTCCTTAAGAATAATTGGTGAAAAGTTTATATACAATGAGTAAAGTTAGCTTGAGGAATTAACTTTTCATCAATGTCATCTAAAACCTCCTGGAATTCAAGCATTAACAGAAAGCGCATCTAAATTTAGAACTGATATTGAATCGAGAAATAAATAAAGCTCAACTTAGTTAAAATTAAAGAGATTTAATATTTATTATAGTTTGTATATAGGATTAGAAGGTGCTGAATTAATAAACAAAGAGATATTATTCTTTGAATACATCTCCATTGAAAGAATAGAACTGGAAGTTACTAATTGGAGCAGTGAGATGCAAATAGATCACTGTAAATAAGCATTAAATTGGTTGAAATTCTAAAAACAATTCAAACGAACTTATATTAATCATCTACCATTAAAATATTTCGATATTGGAAGAAATGAATTTGTATAAACTGAAGAAGCTTGGAATTTAACTTGTTAAACAATATTGTTTAGTAATCTAACCCCATATCTGGAAACTGTCCTTTTACATTTCATGGCATTTACAGATGCCTCTACTGAAATTATTACAAAATATGCCAGGACATATTTTGCATCCAAACCATCTGGATATGTCTATTAAGTTAAACGACTAAGTTTTTCTCATAATGGTTCATTGACGCATAAAGGATGGCTTGATATATCTTAGAATTTATTCTTTCATCCAAAAGTGGAATTATTAGAATTAAATATATCAGACACTAATTTAGATAATGATCTAAAACTTTAGAATATCGTTGATTCTGCCATCCGAAAAGCAAAGAGTTCATCAAACAGAAAACTATCCATACACACCTTGTTGACTCATAATACTGTCTTAAAATAGAAAATGCAACCATATCTCTCTGATTAACCTGAAGGTTACGGTCCTCCATCCGATTTACCAATTGATGTAGATTATGGAATGAAAGATGTAGGTCGATTTGGAGGAACGCCTGAGGAGTTTGGCTATATCAACTAATTATAATATAAAATTATGTACAATCAGAAAAACTTTATAACAGCGACCTGGACTGAATTGGCATTAATTAAAGTCTCCCAATATCATTTAAGTTTAGCCAATCATTATTTATAAATTCTGAATGATCATTTCATAGAAAATAGAATGTAATCAGCTACCATTTATTTAAATTTGAATACATTAGATTTATTTTGCAATTACTTTAAATATACAACCGAAGAACCTGGATGTCCTTACCCATTTACATTACTTTTTTAAAATGACACATTTTTAACTTTTAAATAATCAAATTGTATAATTTAAAAATTAGTGATTATAAATGCTTAAACTCAGGGATTAGAGAAGGTTACACCTTAATTCATTCTTTACATTTGGGAGAATATAAAATCATATTAATCTTCAATTGATCAGATAATTATGGATTATTATTTAGATGATGATTTAATTGATAATATGTTTAGATTAGGTTACACAGAGGCTGAGATTGTTTAATTAATCAGATTGATTCCACCTTCCAAAATTAGAGTATAAAACACTTTGACTCTATAAGCCATCAAGGCTATTTATTCAATCTTTTATGATACTAATCATTTTGAATATTCATCCATATAATACGATTTTGATAACTTCTTAAATATTGGTATTGGCTATGCTTTAAGAGAATTAGCTTATAATATGAAGCCAATTGGGTGCAGAAAGATTTTTAAAAAGATTTTATATAAAATTTGTAATGCCTTTGTATAATAAACAAAGTAGTACAAATTTAATAATGAAGTCACTAATTTAAACAAATTTTTATCCACTAAACAGGTTTACTTTTTCTTCTTAGTTATAAATAACTTATTATTTTTAGCAATATGTTTAATCGCCCCTTACTTTTTTAGTCATTACTATTAAGGGGATGCTTCTGCAGCTACAAGACAAGATTTTTGTATTAATCAACCTAATAAAGTGGCATTCTATTTATATTATTCTTTTGCTGGAGTTTCTATGATTTTGGAGGCATACATATATAAGAACATTATTCAGCATGTTCCAACATTTATCGAAAAATTCGCTATTTAGATCTATCCTAATGAAGATTGCTAAATCTAGTAACAAAAAGAAAATGATGAGAAACCAAAAAGTGATTATAAGAAATAAGGATCTGTTTTGAAAAGTGCCCAAACATAATTAGATAAATTTGCTAATTCGAGTTAAGCCTATTGGATTAGTTTTGTTAAAAATATCGTCACCAGCCAACTTGCCAAATATGATTAATTCAACGATATTTGCTTTATCTTAACTTGCTATTATTGTGATGAATACATACTATTTTACCTAGTTTTGGCTTTATAAATTTTTAATTAGGGTTTGAATATTATTGGTTTTTTCATTCAGATATTCAAAACAATATTAAATCGTAATATTCAAATCAAATAGTTGTCTACTCAATATATAACTGACTTCTATCGCATAAGTTTAGCCGGCAAAAATTAAGCAATTGCTTTAATTCTAGATTAGGTAGCTCCTTTTAATGTTGATATAATACCGAATAATTTTATTATGAGATTCTTTATGCCTAATTAAGCAGGAAAGGCAATTAATTCTTCAATAAAAGGATATTTAATTTAGTTTCTATTTGAAGATTTACCCCAAATAATTATTCTGATTATATTTCTAATAAAATAAGCAATTAAAAATGGTGATCTTAAATGGAATATTATAATAACTTTACTGACTTCATCATTTGCAGTGATTACATCATTTTATAAGTAATAATATCAATTAATTATTAGATTTATGTCAATCAGGCCAACTTATTTACAATAGGAACACTTTGATGAATTATCGGACAAAAAAATCTTATCTAAAGAAGATGCAGCCATAAAAGACTTGACTTAAGAATAAAATCAAATCGAAACATTTACCAATTTACTTAAAAAGACGGAAACAGTTTTAAATGTAAATGAATCTGCTATGCTGCTTTGAAGTGTCTGTATTTTTATAATGTGTGTTATAAATATTATATAAATTTTAACTTAATTAATTGAAATTATCAGGAAGCATGCTTTTCTTCAAGCATTTTTAATTGCTTCTCTAACCTATCAATTTCTAATTCCTATTCTGTTATTAAATTGGTTGCTTCCTCTTCTATTTTATATCTTTCCTTTCTCTCATCATTTAATTCCTTTTATAAATTCTAAATAATATCATTTCTTAAAATATCATAATAATTACTGTTAAACTTCTGTCACATTATCTTGATTGTCAAAAACATCAGATTCTTGTCTATTATATATATTTACATTCCAAACTATTTTTAATGATTTACAATTTTTTGATCATCTCTTCACTCCATTACTAAATTTCATTTTGCCCTCCAAAATCTGCCTATTCATTAAATTCTATTAGTTCTCTATACAATTTTTATGAAAGTTCAGTAATTTAATCCTGCTTAATAGATGGTATTTTCTATGTTTCCTATCTTTCTGCTCTTTCCTGTTTTTATTCTTTAGGCAAAAGCAAACGAGACGCACTAAAATTAATCCCAATTTATGAATACCTTTGACTTTTTTATAATTTTGGTTGAGGAGCAAAGCTTGATTCTTTTGTTTCAAATAGTTTTGGAGTAAGAGTCTCCTCGATCTTAAAACTTTTTTGTTTATTCAATTTATTTAGTTCGCAATGCTTTGAAAACAATCCAGGTTTGATATTGCTTCCCAATCCACTGGGTGACAGTATTAATTAATTATTTTTTTTTTGCATATAAACTTAATAAAATTAAAACAAAAAACTACTTAAAGCAAAGAGTTATATACTCATTACAAATAATTCATAGTCTTATTCATTCAGCAATATTTGAAAATTCAACCTTACCATTATCAAATAGTAAATATTTTTAAACTTAATTATTTCTATTTAGCGATCCTTTCGTTTTTCTATAATAGAATGATGCCAAGATCAATCCCATTATTGATCCTGCACCCATCCAAAATGCGAATCCAAAGTTTTTGATTTCTATATATGACTATATCAAATGGATTACTTTGGTTATATTAGAATAAAGACAGAATTGTTAAAAAATATCCAACATATCCACATGTCAATAGTAAAATAAATACTATTTGAAGTAGTTTGCCTTTCAATTTACATAGAATGCAAGGATTGCCTTTTTTTAAGTAGACGATTAGACGAACCACTTCTAAAATCTGTATATTATATTTCCTTACTTAAACTAAAATAGCAAATACGATAAAACAAAAGCAAATAAATCCCACATCTCTCATATCGCTACACAACAAATTATTAGTGACATTCATATTTTCACAAAACTCTGAATACCCTTAATACTATTCAATATAAATTAGTTGAATCCATATTTTTTCTTCCTCTTCCATCTAAAACTAATACCAGTTTTTGAATGATAATGCTAATATTTAAACTAGATAAATCTTATTGAAATATTATTTACCACTCATGCCAAGTATTTCTACGATTAAAATAATAAATAATCTTTTTTTTAGTATTTTCATTTTATTTCTTCTCATTTGTTTCAGAACATCTAACACACTCTGATGATGATTTCCAGTTGAATCATTAATCAAATTCTTTTCAATATTTGAAGCCATTTTTTACTATTTCCTAATTTTATTCTTGCTAATACTATTAATGATAAATAAATTAAACACCATAACTATTCAAAATATGAGAAATTTTAAATTTATATAGAACTAAAATTTTGTATATATTCAACATCATTTATACTAATCAAAGTTCATTGTAAATATTGCATCCATATATAAAGGACCCTAAAATCCTTACTCATATTTATTTTGCTTTCAAAAGAATAAATATAATATATCAATACTCTAAGCTAAATTAAGCAATCAAGGACTGTTCAACCCGATTAATCCTCCCATACTTATTCAAAATCAAAGTCTATAGTTTATTTACATATGATTTTAATCAGATTTGCTGAATTTTATTTACTCTAACATATTAAATAACAATTCAATCGTTTTAGTTATTCATTCTTCCTTAGAATTATTGTGGATAATTTAGGATTAGTAACCACAGGGTTTTTCTCAAAAATTCTTAGCTTCTCATTTTCTAAAAATTAGTAATTCTCTGTTTAGATTATTTTATTATTAAATCTCTTAATGATATTTATTACATTGAATCTAAAGCATCATTTGTTTTTATAATAGTTAAAATTACAGAATAAAATAATTTGCTAGGTAGAAATAGTTGTTTTTTGAATATTTAAAATGGATACTCAGAAGATATATAATAAATTCAGAAAGTAATGAGTCAATCTAAAATAGAGAATATGAATTTGAATTTCAAATTTAATATAAACAAAACTAAAATTAAACTTATTTCTCCAATGTCCAACCATAATTTATCCTTTTTCCAAAGAGAATCCGTTGTATGTAGTATTTATAAATTATAGAACGACAGTCTTTTTTTCTTTGAATATGTTATTTTGAAATCTATATTATAATTTTAAAATCTGCATTTAATCTGTCTTTTTCTAACGTGGTAGTTCTATGAAATCATTTTTAATAACAATTATTGACTTATCCTTAGTGTTTTCTTGAAACATGAAATTGTTAATTATTATAACAAATTTTATAAAAGTGTCTTATTTATCATTTTTGATATACAAAGTCCAATCTTTATTTCATTAATAATAATTACGAATAAAAATAGGGTATTTTTAATTTTGATTTTCATTAAGCTTAGAAGGTCAGCTAATGATTTTAAAATTTGAATTATGGAATCCACTTTAAAATAACAATACTCTTTGTTATCTAAATATATTGTCAAAATGATATCTTATATAAAAATAACTACATTAATTATTGATATAACTTAATTAATATAAAAATTAATTTTTTAGCACATTTTTATATATGGATAGGATTAAAGAAAATTTTATATCTCAAAAATGGTTGTAATTTTAAGCACTCTGAAATGTGTGATATATTAAAATAAATAAATAAATATAACTTTCAAAAATTAAAGAAGTCTAAAATAATCATTAATTTATACTATTTCTTCTAAGTTGTTTGAATAATAAAGAAAGGAGCGTAAAAATGATAAGTCAGTATTTTGAATAGGCCATTTATAGTGTAACAGTTAAGATTGTTTTAATAAGGTTAAGATGATTCTCTGATTATATATAAAGGGAATCCATCTTAAATATATGATATAAATTCTTAACTATATTCTAAAAAATCATTATTAAAATCACTATTTTTAGATACTTCTGATGAGTTTCATTGTCAAATTAATAATAATTCAGCTATTCTAAATATGCCTAAGCTTTAGATCTTTTAAAAATGAATTCAATAAGGAGATCTTTCAAAAGTCATGTCCAAGTTCTCATTAATATTGGCCAGACATTTATCCACATATGTGTGCAGGTATTTTAATTAAGCAATATAAGGCACTCCAAGGGATTGTGGTGGGACAACTGAACTAAGACAGATTATAGTCAGTGATAAAGAAGTCTTGTGTCATCCATAAATAAAAGGTTATATCCTATATTGGAATTACGATACTCATTTACTTCTAGGATGGTGGCCGTATGTAATGATTTACTAATATGATTCAAATGGGAATTTAATTTTTACAACTGAAGCAATATCATCATTATATAATAATGGTTGTTTAATTGGGTAGAAGTATGCTGGAATTTATAAATGTATATATTGCAGTGGTGTCAATTATGGTTAAAACTGTGCTACCTCTCCATCAACCCTAAGTAAGATTGTAGATATAATCTAAAGAATGTGGTTAATTTTGTAAGTCATGTGATGCAACCAATACATAATGTGCCAGTTGCATTGCTGGCCATTCTCCATTAGATAGCAATGATCTAAAATGTACTTTAGGTATTGTTCAATATAATTTAAAGCATGCCAGCCAACGCACAAAACTTGTTAATTAATAGATTCTGTCTATTCATTTAGTGGATGTATTGATGGTTACGAATTTTTAGATGAATAATGTGTTTGTAAGAATAATATATTGTTAAATTAGAATGTCCAACCAATTGTAAAGTATGCTCTTCAGGAGTGTGTTCATAATGTATGTGGCCTTACACTTTAAAAAGTTCATTCTGTTTTGAAGATAGAAATTGCATGAAATACAATTATATTTATGATTCGAATGGAATACCAATTGATACTGATTGCCAATAATGTGATGTTGGATATTTCAAAAAAGGAACTAGATGCTCTTGTTAATATATAATGTAATATTAGCTTGTTAAAATGAACCAGGGTTAGAGAAATGTTTTATTTGTCATAATGCAAACGAATGTAAAAGCTGTTTTGCAACACATTATTTAACAGCGGATAAAAAGTGTGTTCTGAATACAGTTGGATGCAATTCTCCATGTCAAACTTGTTTAGTAACCGATCCAAATTATTGTACAACCTGTTTTTATTAATACAAACTAACTGCGAGAATTATTTCTGGTTAATGTGTTTGTGATTAAATTGGAGGATATGCAGAATTAAATGGATAATGCATTTTATGTACTATAGGAGATTGTTAAACTTGTACTTTGAAATTTGGAGATTGTACATCATGTGATCCCCTTCGAAATAGAATACTAATCGGAAATACTTGTCCATGCCTTTAAGGGTATTATGATACAGGATTAAATGATAAGATTTGCAATTGTAATGACCAATATATGCTATTTTAGAATGTTATCCTTCGTGTTATAATTGTTCAGGACCATTTGATACTGATTGTACTGAATGTGGAGATCCAAATATTTATCACAAATAGTTAGTAGATGGTAAATGTATTTGCGCCTTAAGAACAATTGAAATTAACCAAAGTGATGGGTCAACTGTATGTCAACGTAAGAATTCTATTAGACAAAAACTAGCTTGCCACCCTAGATGTGAAAAATGCCAAACACCAGCTGATAATACATCAAATCAATATTGTACTATGTGCATAGCAGGATAAATTAGAGTTGTTTCTGATGATTTGAAATGTATTTGTAAAAATGGATATGGAGAAGATGGGATTCAAGATATTTGTTTTAGTATATCTCAATATTAATTCTAAGAATGCCATTATTCTTGTTTTAGATGTAATGGACCATTATCTAATAATTGCACAGAATGTTCAAGTGAAAATAATCGCTATTTGACTTCTAGCAAAGAATGTTTATGTGGTCCAGCCTATTATGATACTGGGAGAAACGAAGTATTTTGTTATTGTAACAGAATATATTATATTTAGTGGCTTGTCATCACTCATGTACTAATTGTCTTACTGCTGGAGAAGATTCTTGCACTGCTTGTCCTTTAACAAGAGCACCAGATAGAGTTGGTGCAACATTTAAGTGTTTATGCTAGGATTTGCACTATTACAGTGATCCAAACTAATTAGAATGTTTGGAATGTCATTTTACGTGTAAAACATGTAATGGAAGTGAAAACACTAATTGTTTAACTTGTGACTTAAGTTACAGATAATTAATAATATCTAAATGCGAATGTCCTTTTGGTTACTACGATGTAGGGCAATTATAATGTTAAAGTAAAAATATTGATAAATTAAGAATGCTATTATGCATGTAATACCTGCTTTGGTTCTCAAATTGATAATTGTATAACTTGTTCAACTCAAAGCAATAGAATAGTTAAAGCAAATTAATGTGTTTGCAAAGATGGTTACTTAGAAAAATAAATCGGAGATTAAATATGCTTAAGTATGAAAAAAAATGAATTTATAGAATGTTCATATAGATGTGCTTCATGCAGTGGGTCAATAGATAATTGTGATAGTTGTCCAGATTTTTCGTTTCGAGATCTTGGAGTAAACAAATCTTGTTTGTGTCCTCCCAAATACTTGGATTAACCTGAAAATCCCATATGCATAGGTAATATTGAAATTTATTTTTAGCTTGTCATAATACTTGCTTGACATGTAGTGGAAGTTAATCAAATTAATGTACATCTTGTATTTCCTCAACCGGAAGAATATTAAATAATCTAGGTGAATGTTAGTGCGGTCTGAAATATTTTGATAGTGGAATTCCAGAATGTTAAGGTATGAAACTAGTATTTTTTCAGCTTGCAGTAATCTTTGTTATGAGTGTAAAACTTCTTCAACCAATTGTACCTCCTGTCAACCAGAAAAATATTTAAATGGAAACAATTGTCTATGTAAAACTAAGCTTTAAGGCTTGACAATATCTACATATTCAAGTTAATAATTTTGTTAAGGTAATCATCTAAATTGAAAAATAGTATGTCATTATTCTTGTTTGGTTTGCAAGGGACGTTCCTCTTCAGATTGTGATTCATGTTGGGACCAAGATAAGAGAACTTAGTTAGGTACAACTTGTATTTGCTAACCAAATTACTTTGATGTAGGAATAACTAAATGCGCTCGTATTTTTTAGCGTTGATATTAGAATGCAATTTTAGATGCCAAACCTGTGCAGTATTAGATACTTAATGCTTGTCTTGTCCTCCTTAAAGCTTAAGAGTATTAATACAATCCTAATGTTAATGTCAACCAGGTTATTACGATGATGGAATCAATATTATTTGTTAAAGTAAAAATAAATTGATCATAAGAATGCCATTATTCATGTTAGACTTGTACTCAAATAGCAACAAAATGTGTAACATGTTCAACTACAGCTAAAAGATATTTCAATAACATTTTAAACTCTTGCTCATGCAATGATTCTTACTTTGATAATGGATTAGAGGTTTGTTAATAATGTCATTACTCATGTTTCAATTGCTAAGGTTAAGATTCAAATTAATGTAAGACATGCGCAGATAAGAATCTTTCTTTTAGAGTGTATTACGGAGGGACTTGTTAATGTTTGATAGGGTATTATGATGATGGATCATCAGCTAATTGTAACAAATGTTCTGTTTAGTGTGTGACTTGTTAAAATTATTCTACATTTTGCACTTCGTGCCAAACTACACGACATTTGAATGAAAATTAATGTGATTGTGATTAAAGTTATTATGAAACTGGACAAGAAAAATGTTATTAATGTGATAAGAGTTGTTTAAATTGCATTACTAATTCAACTACTTGTACTGAATGTGATTAATCATAATTAAGAATTCTAAACACTACAACTCGTAAATGCCAATGCTAAAATGGCACAACTGAAATTAATGGAGTTTGTTAATACTGTAATATTTCTTGTTAAACATGTTTAAACACTGTAAATAATTGCACATCTTGTGGCTTAATGAAACAATTATAAAACAATTTGTGCATATGCATTCAAGGCACATATGAAACAGGGATTGATAAATAATGTTAGTTATGTAATCAGACTTGTAAGACCTGCATCAACCAAGCTAATTATTGTTTAACTTGCTCAGATGAGAATTTTAGAATATTGAAAGTTGGAAATCAATGTGTTTGCAAGGATGGATATTTTGAAAGTTCAACTTATTAATGCATTTAATGTGATCTATCTTGCCTTACTTGCTAAGGCAGTTCTAAATATTGCTTATCATGTGATCCTGCATTTCATTTATAATTAAGTAATTAAAATAAATGTATTTGTGATTCTGGTTATTATTTTAATACTTTAACTAAGGAATGTGAAGGTATATAAATTTACTTTATTCATATTAGCTTGTAATATAACATGTAAAGAATGTTAAAGTTTATCATAATGTATTGAATGTGAGGCTATGACAAGATATAATGATCGAGATAATTTTAAATGCCTATGCAAAGATGGGTATTATGAAACCAATGAAAAAATGTGCTAGTGTAATATATTGTTATGTAAATTTCAGCCTGTGATATGACTTGTAAGACATGTGTAAGTTAGTCAACAAAATGCTTAACTTGCGAATCTACAAATTTTAGAGCTCTTAATAATTCTAACAAATGTCCCTGTTTAGATGGTTACTTTGATGTTGGAATTGAAATGTGTCAAAAATGCAATGATTTATGTAAAACTTGCGAGTCAAAATCCACTTAATGTTTGTCATGTTATGAGGCTGAATAAATCAGAATATTAAATAGTAATATTTGTATATGTAAACTTGGTTATTTTGATAATGGATAACTGATTTGTGAAAGTAAAACTCTCTATTAATGTTCATAGAGTGTTCAAAATCTTGTTTAACCTGCTCAGGAAAGAGCGATTATTGTACAAGTTGTGACGTCAACATGAATAGAATTGATTAATCTGCCATTCATAAATGTCCTTGTTCAACCAATTTTTTCCAAGATGAAAATGAAGTGTGTCAAAGTACATAATAAATAATCTAATTCTAGAGTGTCATCTTAAGTGTTCTGGTTGTATTTAATAAGCTGACAAATGCATAAGTTGCAATATTTCTAATACATCTAATCGTTTAACTATTTCATAAAATTGTGATTGTAAAGATGGATATTATGATGATGGAATTTAATTCTAATGTTAGAGATGTAGTTATCAATGTAAGACTTGCGTCCAATCATCCTAAAACTGTCTAATCTGTTTTAGTAATTTGAGAGAGGGAACACCTGTCTGTAATTGCAAAGCTGGTTTTTTTTAAAATGAATAATTGGCTTGTGAAAGTAATTATTTTGAAAATTTGTTTAGCATGCGATAATAATTGTAGTACGTGCAAGTAAGCACCATCAAATTGCACTTCCTGCAAAGGCAACAGAATAAACAAAACATGTGATTGTTAAGAGGGATATTTCGAAGCTGGGTAACCAAATTGTATTTGTAAAATGCTTTATAAATTTTTTAGAATGTGATTTTTAATGTTTGACTTGCATAGGAAACTAATCTCATTGCCTGTTATGTAGAGGAGATCGTATTAATATTCCTGTTTGCAAATGCTAAGATGGGTTTTATGATGATTATTAAAACACGGACTGCCTTCAATGTGGTTAATATTGTCAAACTTGTAATTTAGAGGGTTGTTTAACATGCAATGGAAATAGAGTATTATCAGAAGAAAAAACTTGTGATTGTCCTTTGGAATCAATTAGCCACACAGATACTATATGGTGCTCAAGTATATTTTTAGATCTAGTATTTATAGCTTGTGAAGTCGCTGTCATAGATGTTAGATTTTCAGATGATTTACTTTCAATCAAAGTGTTATTTGATTTTTCTTTAAATCAAAATTATTTTTAATCATAGTTTTAAGAGAAAATTTGTTATAAATTTTTAGCTGATGAAACCATCAAATAGCTAGGAAATAATCCTGATTGTTAATTAGATTAAGAAAATGATAAATAAATTATTATTAAATTAGGTCCTAATGCTAAGATACTCCCAGGAGATAAAATAATATTTATTAATTACTCTATTGCTCATATTAATTGCACAGCAAAAATAAGTAAATTTATTTTTAATTCCGTAAAACTTCCTATTAAATTATTGCCACCAATAATTGAGTATGACATACCTCAATATATTCTTAATCCATGCGATGATAACATTATTTTGATAAAATCAAAAAGTTAGCATGGCCTTCGAAACATTATAAACATAAAATGGTCTTATTTATTAACAGGGTAAAGTGGAAATGCTAATTTAGAAGACTTTTTTTAACAACAAACTAATTTATAACAACTAGATCTATATATTCCAATTCAAACTCTTCCAAAATAATCTTAAGTAACTTTTATTGTTGAATTTCAAAATTTTATCAAGTCAAAAGGATAATAACAAATATAAATTTCAACTCATTCTGGCTAATTGCCTACCATTCTTTGGCAAGGAAAGAAATAATATTATACTTTTGAAATAATTTCGCTTTATTTTACAATTTTGAAAAAATTTTGTTCAGATTCAATATAAATTTAGAATGACAGATCTTAATATTCAGTATCATTAGTTGAAATTCATAGAAATCGTTCTAATTCTAGATCATCAAGAGTAAATGTTTCCAAAATAGTCAGCGATAATTTTTTTGAAGTGAACATAGAGAAATACACATTATCTCCAAATACTGCATATACATTTAAAATGGATACTCAAGAAACTTCAACTAGTTTTTCATCATCTTAAAATTAAACGATTGAAATAATTCAAGGTGGTCTGCTATGCTAGTTTATGGACACAAAAAAAATTTAAAACTATCGAAAAGACTCTATTATAAATATTTAATGCAAAGATCTTGATACTTAATATCAATGGAATGAAGATCCAGAAATCAAAATAGAAGTTAGCTGCACTGATTTAACAAAGAATAGTTTTTGTACAAATTCTAATAATAAAATATTTTAATTAAATAAAACGGACTCTATTCAAATAATCCCAAAGCAATCTGTTAAGCCATATAGTATATGGTGTTGGAATGTAATAGCATCTAAATAAGGGCGTTATTATTAATTTAAGTATAATATAGTGTTTTTAGATAATGATTTTAAAATTCTTGATGTTTCATATAGTAAAGGATATGCAATTAGACCAATTAATAGCTACGAAACATTATAATTTGATTTTAATATATCTTTTGAAGACAGATTTTATTTGTTACAATATTAAATTGTTATTATCTATAACTTTGAAGTTATAAAGATACTTGAACCTTAATATTTTTAATATCATTTTCGTTTGTTTGATCATTATTAATATTTCAATAAAGGAAACTAAATTACTTTAAAATTTCTAGCATAATTTACAAACGATATAATGCCTAGCTAATATGATTTATAGTTAACTTTAAATTAGCCTCCCATTTGTTAAATTAAGCTAGGCTCACAAACCCTTTAAGCATTATAAACAACAAAAATTGTGGCAAGTTGCGATTTGCAAGAAGATTCTCCATTTACTTATTAACTTAGATTTTTCGTGAATATTTAAGATTATAAGGAATTTTAATTGTAATTATCAGATTATTCTTTGATACTTAATAACTTTTAATAATCTAATGCTTTTGAAATGTATTTACCTAAATGTGAAGGAGTCGTTTTAATCTAGATTATGGATTCAAGAGGATCAATTACAAATATAGAATCCTATTTGAATATAACTGCATTTAAATTTAATTGTTCTGGTTTTGTCCTTAGTAATTTATCTTACAAATAAAAAATTATCCTGCTTTTAGAGCTGACAATGAATCATTATGGATAATCTGATTGTGTTATGTTATCTGATTAATTAATAAAGTATACATTGACTAATTTTGATTCAGATGACTTATTTGAATAATTATTGATTCTTCAAGCTTTGAAATTATATAAGAGAATTATAATTGATTACTCTAATTTTAATTCCACCAAAAGAATATTAAGTGAATCTAATTAAAAAAGCTGCTATGATAATCAGACAAAATTAATTTTAATTAACCATTCCAGTATTTAAAAAAATTCCTCAAACGACACAATAACATTTACAAAAGAATTCTCTAAATTAAAAAAATTTGTTCATAAAATTCTCTAAACAAAAACCAGCTTAGAAAATCAAATCCAATAAAATGAAATCTTTATGAACGAACTTCTATTTTAATCTAAAGAATCCATTTCTAATTCCTTAGAAGCTATTATACTTTTTATAGATGATATATTTAAGAATATATCTCTGACATCATTTAAATCAGAGGCTGATTAAGCAGAAATATTTGGATTAACAGAAAAATTAACTAAGTTAATCGATGATATTGCTCTGCATGCAAGTGATAAAGTGCAAGTAAATGGTTAGCCATTTATTTTAAATGGTTAAAAATTACAATATTAAACCGCCAAAATAACCAAAGATGTTTTTAATTAATAATTAGGTCTAGAAAAAGATTTGATGGATAGTTTGATAGTCTACGTCAAAAAAGAATAGTTGAAAATTCACTTTAATAATTTAAATATCTCAAAAAATCATATATAAGACATCAAAGTATTTTTGAATTAGACTTAACTAGAAATAGACTAAGAATATTAAGTAAAAACAAAATTATAAAATTATCTTTACAAAAAGCAATATGTTAATTATGAACACTTAAATATTGGCTATATTGTTGATATGTCTGAATACGTTTACTGCAATTAAACGAGTTTACCTGCATACGCTTTCTAATGTGTTTAGTTTACTGATAATGGAACGCTGTCATTGTGTACTTTATTAATTTAGGAAACTAATAACCAATCAGTTTAAGTTTCTTGTTAATGTTATTATATGGGAGTTATATTTTTTACAAGATAATTAAATTAATCTGAAAAATCAACAGAGATCCTTGAAATTACAGCATTATTGCAAGATTAAGATTCTAATTGTAATTTAAACAATTAACCTTATCTCTTATTTCATAGTATATATATAGTATTTTCAATATTTATGTATTTGGAACTGTAAAAATTAGAGATTCCAAAAAATATTGAATCATTTTATAACAAAAATCTTTAAAAAAAGAATATTGTGAAATTTTACGATTTTTAAAGTATCTTAAGAATATTTAAAATGTCTATCAAAGTAATAATAAATGTATAAAATTAGTTTATTCACGAAGTAATTTGCTTATTTTACTATGAAGATCCAATTATAACAAAAAGTTACAGATTCCTTAAACTTTCTATTTTTTTAAGTGTTTTAATTCCATTATCTTTTTTTTAAACTTTTTTTATGACAAAAGAAACATTGACTTCCATTTTGGTTTTCAATTACATATTATTGCTTTTTTTAAGAATACTCTTTAAGATATTTGAAGCAATTTATAGATTTAAAGGAAAGTATAAGACTTTTATAATAATTATGTATTTATTAATCCATATTATTTCTTACTTTGTATTACATTATTAATACTAAATCAAGTAATAATTAATATGATTTTAGAAAAAATTGCGACGACTTATAGTTCAATTACAATATGTTAATCTTAATTGGAGGAACTATAATTTTGAGCTATGCATTCTTGGACCTGATATTCATTTTTCTAAGAATTTTAATTTACAGCTCGATTTCTTCATTAATAAAAATATAAGAACTAAATCCATTTAAATAGTTTATCTATTTTTTTATTTAGCATAATAAATTGGATCAAATATTTTTGGACCTCAATATTTATGATTTTTGATTCTTTATATTAATATATAAATATGTAGTTTGAATAGACTTTTAGAAATAAAAGTCAATTGATAAATATAATAGAGATGTGAGTATTAAATAGAAAGATTTGAGAAATTAATACAACACAGAAATATTAATATCAAAACAAACACATTCTAAGAAAATTATAAATATATATTATAACTTTAGATAATTCTAATTTTGATAATATAAATAAATTAATGGATATTCCTGAAAATTTAGCAGTATTTAAAAGTAATCTCATATTATAAAATTAGTAATTTTGGTCGGCGAGTCAAAAGTTGGAAAAACAGACATACTTTACAGGTATTAATTAAAGATATATAAGATTTGCAAGAGGACGTTTAGGCAGCGGAATCCCAACCATAGGTGTTGAGTTCACCACAAAAATTATATAATTATCAGAAAATTAGTAAGTGAAACTTTAGATATGGGATACGGCAGGTCAGGAACGTTATAGATCAATAACCTCAACGTATTAATATTCTTTAATGAGTCAGCCATTATCGAAAATCTTTGGGAGCAATTTTAGTCTATGACATCACCAAAGAATAAACATTTGAAAACTTGAGTTAGTAGTTAGAAGAAATCAGATCTAAAATTGAAGAGGATGCAGTTGTCATGCTTGTTGGAAATAAAAAAGATCTAGTAGACAAGAACGAGGATGAAAGGTTTGTATATATTCTACGAAATTCTTTTAGAAAAATATCATAAGGTTATGCCTCAGACTATGCTTAACAGCACAACTTACTGTTCGAAGAAGTGAGTGCATTTTCTGGTGAAGGTATTGAAAATAGTTTCATTAGAATGGCTTCAGGTACTATTATACAAATGTTTTTTAGAAATTATGAAAAGGAAGAATAGTGTAAAAAGCATAGCAAAACAGGAGAACACAATGCAAAGTTAGGGAAATAATTGAATATAAAGAGAATTTATGAGATTTCATTAACATATGAATATAAAAATTTATTGTGAATTAATTTTTTTCTTTGTGAAGATATGAGCACATTTATTTCGACAAAATAAGAATCCTTTATTGAGAGACAAATAACAAACCAGCAACCAGAGACAATTAAATAAGTATAATTGATTGTAATGAGCAGTATACATCATACACTACTGAACCTACATTGTTAAGGGAAGATTATGCAGTTAAGAAAATTGAGAGGCCAGAGGCATATCAATTTTGGCATAAAAAAGAAAAATATACATCTTATGCCAGCAGAGTTTTAAATACAAATTACAGATCATGTTCTGTTATAAATCCTGGTCAGAGTTTTCAAATTAATAATGTTGGAAGTGGAATAAGCCAATCATAAGTTGATAACAATAGTGAATTTTAATGCTGTACAAAACAATAGATGGTTGTTTCTGTTGTTATAGTATCAAGAGAAGAACTTGAGTAACCATGGAGAGAAGAATGCCTTTACCTACAATCAGTAATAAAAGAGTTGGAGAAAAAAAAAGAAATTAAAATAGTAAAGGAAATAGATTATGCAAGAGTGAGATATGTTGATTTTATACTAGATCAAAGAACTTGAGGAGGAAAATCGTCATTTGCAATTAGAATTATAGGAAGCATAAGAAAGTACTCTGATTACAGAAAGAGTGACTTAGAACAACAGTGAAGTTGAAGTGTGGAAGAGAAAGTTTTAAGAAGTGAATCATGATTATAATGAAGCTTAGGAGAAGTTGATGAATGTCGAAATCGAATTGGAAGCCCTGAAAAAGGAAAAAGCTAGAGTATAGATAAATAAATATCCTAGGCAGCCACTGCGACTACAACAGTTACAAGATCAACAGTAAGAACCGGCACTTCCAGTGTTAGATAGGCAGGTTAAATTTGATATCGATCACATATTAAGTGGATATATTTTAAATAATTTTATTCTTTTAGTAGTTATTCCTATATTTAAACATGGTTTTCCTAAACAAATTTACTTTTCTATAAAATTACAAAAGGACCAAAAAAGAATACCAATTAGTTTAATCAAATTAATCCACTTATAAAATTTTATTGTTAGGAATCAGATTATTTTAACATAATTAATGAAATATAGCTATCTATTGTTAGCCATGATTATATTCCAACTCGCAAGATCAAATTCTTCTGATTTTTTCAGCAACAGTCTGAGGCAAAGAATAAAAACAAACATGGAATGCTATTGTAATGTTGACGCATCAAATAGAAATGTCACCCATAAAGCGAGCGTATTGTCTAAATGTGCTATTATTTACAAATAAGTTTTTGTAAATTTTACACTCCACTTATTATTCTTCACTTATTTAATTTTTGATTTAAAGTTTACCATTTATTATATTAAATTAATCAAAGGATATTCAGTTTTTCTGTTGTCTGATGTTCTATTTTTTAATCAACAACATCAGCTTCTAGATTCCTTCGTTAATTCCTTCTCCCGTCTTAGAACTGCACCTCTACCAAACCTTTTCTTATTCTGTGTTCTTTAAGGCTTCGCATTCCTCCAAAAATGCTTCACAATCAATATGCTCTAAATCTGATTTTGTAAACATAATCAGGACTCCTATCTATTTAAAGTTTTTGTTTTACATTCAATAATTCTATGTCTTGATTTAATTTAATAAGCTACTCCTTAACTTATTATAAGTTTTCTTTTTTTGAAGAATCTATGACAAATATTATTCCATCAGCATTTTAATAATAATGCTACCATAAATTTGGTGTTCTACCGGCTAAATCAAATATCAAATAGTCCTTATTATTAAAGTCAACATTATAACCTTATCATATAATCTTAACCCTTACCTTCAGTTGGCTGAGTTTCAAAGAAATTTCCTCGCTTAATATATTCAAATATAGCTGTTTTTCCACTCTATTCCAATCCCACAATCACAAGTTTGGTTTTGATTGTTTATTAATTTGCTTAAGTTTTACAAATACAACCCATATTCTATCAATAATATAATAATAATTCAAGTATCTAAGTATCTATAATATAAATTGAAATTTAAATAGCACATAAATAAATACAAGATCATAATTCATTTTCCTTTCTTAACCAATTCTTTCTAACTTTATTTCTTCTCCCAAATATCTCCAAATAATAGCCTTTCATTTAATATTATATTTACCATTTTGAGCTAGTTGTTCAACATATTAATACTTTTCTTCTGGTTTCTGGCTTTAGCCTTTTCTTTCACTAAATATGAGATCCTTGCAATACCTTTTCTAAATCTGTTTTGGGTGATATTTTAGATACCCCAGTTAAGAAAAATAATGGAACAGTTTCTTTGACGCCAATGAAACAATTTTCTTTTCCATGTGAAAAGTAAAACCCATGTCCTTTAGCAATTTTTCCATTCACAGTCTCCTTACACCAAATTATTTCATCAATTAACTCATAACCCCAATGTTCAATTAATTTACATTTTATCTTATATTTAGCATCAGTCCTCCTTATTAATAATTTTAATAATTTTTACCATACTAAAATAATACCATTTTCCTATAATGTTTCTAAGGGCATTTTACTAATATTTTCATTAGCCAACTATTAATAGGCTTTTGCAACTCCCCTTGACGGTTATGAATTTGACAATTACCAACGCGGATCCATTATTATTACATCAAAGAATTATCTTGCAATTTTCAATTAATTATCTACCAATTTCTTAAATTATCACTAAATAAAATTACCTACGTATGTGGCATCATTTTGAACAATACTCTATTTTGTATGATTCTCATGAAATTCCTGATTGTTTTTCATTTTGTAAAGTTTTATTTTGTGTTCTATTTATTTTTTTTAATCTTTCAACATTGCTTCAGAATTCAGCAATTTTTCAACATATAATATAAATTCAATCCTATTAATTATATTTACAAAAATTACCTCAACAGTCTCTTGTTTTTGTTATTTATTTCTCTTTTCTTCCTCTGATTCCTCCAACTCTTCAACATCCACTTCTTCATCAGAATTAGACGGATCTTCAAATTTCACTTTTTTTTAGATATCCTCTTCATCTAACTGCTTTCAAAAGTATAATTATATTGTCTATTACTAATTTGTATCTCTTCTTTATTCATTCTTCTTATTGTATTACCCTCCTCCTTCTTAATTCTTAATGATATTTTTATCCGCATTAATCATGCGTTACAATGCTCCATATTATTCAGTTATGCAAGTCCTTTCATTAAATTCAACTTTCACATCAATCTCTCTTTTTCCTCAGTTATATAAAATCAATATGAAAATTTTAATATTATTTATGTTTTTAAAATTTTGAAATATTGTTTGTAATAAAAATAAATAAATTCACTAGGTTCAAAAATTATGATGAATTCACACCTTTTTCATGGAATTATCTTTAAATTTATTTATTTTAAATTTAATCATTTTTTATAATCAGAAATAAAATCACTAGTTATTCAGAATCTATTAAGATTATCGACTTTTTGTTTATCTTGATTGTTAGTAATATCAACAAATACTTGACTAAGATTATTATAAAAAAATTATTAAAAAAGATCAATTATGTTCATTCACTCATAAATTATTAATTTATGGTTAAATATATTCCTACAAAGCGTCAATCAAAAAAAGAAACACTATAGGAACCAAAGTAAGCAGCTAGAGTTATCCGACACTACCATCTTGAGGAAAAAGTTGATAAAAGACACAGATTCAAAACCACAAAATAATAGAGAGAAGAAATTGATATTAATCTTTAACGTAGAATTGAAGACATTCACATTGAAACTAAATCAGATATCTCTGGTTGTTACTTTAGAGATATCATTGAGTTGAAGCGTAGCGCTTTATGTATACATATCATCTAATCTAATAGCTACATTAATGGAAAAAAAGTATATGAATGAGTCATACAATTATGCATAATCCTTACCTTAAATTTTAGTCAATCTAAAATAATTACTTGATATTGCTTATACTTACCTAAAAGAAAAGGTATCAATTTAAAGTATTCTAGAGTAGCAAAAATTTAGTCTTGGACACCTTGCCATATTTAATAAAGGATACTAGAGAAGAATTTTATCCATATTTAGAAACAACAATTAGAGAAATTTTATCTTAAATTGATATTGAATAAGTAGAACATTTAGAAAAGAGCTTCTTATTCATAGCCTATGCTATTAAATATTTAGAAAAAGTTTTAATAGATTAGTTTGAATCTTTCATTTAACTTATGTAAGAAGTCTGTTTCACTTCAAAATTTAATATAATCAAAAAATTAGCCTCTGAAGCCGTAGGATATTTATTCCGAAAAAATAGAACCTTAATACATAGAGCCTTGAATATCGTAAATCATAAATAACTTAGTTACTCCATCTACATTTCTATTTAATCAATCAAAGGATATTTAGCATAAAATACTTTCAAAGTTATTGATGAAATTTGGAAGACTGAAAACCAAGAACTTATTACATAATTTTATATTGTCTTGGTTCAAAATGTGGTTGAGAAACCTCATTAATCTCCAAAAATCATGATTAGTTTATTGGAAATATTTAAAGATTTAAAATAGAGAACTTAGTCTCTCGATTAAACAATTTTGATTGAACTACTGAAAAATAATAAAAGGAAAGTTACACCCTAAATTGTAAATGAAATTATAACATTTGTAAATGATTCTGATTCTATTGGCTATTTGTTAAGACTCCATAATATATAAATCGAAGAGATTATTATTTCAAACAATCAATTTGTAAATAAAATGCTTAACTAAATAACCATTGAGTAATTTTCCAGCATTATTGAAGTTATTTTGTTATAGCCAACTCATTAAAGTTCTAATATTTATAAACTTTTAATTGCAGCAACTTTCTAATAACTATTCAGATAAAAAGAAGAAGCATTAATTTTGTTATTGAAATTAGATGAAATCCATTGTATTGATAAATTGACACCTGATTAATTGGAGCAATTATATAATTCAGAATTATTTAATAAGTTATTGGAAACTGATAACAATTTTTATATACTTTCCTTATGTAAATTAATTTAAATGGTGGAGTTTCCACCTTAGATTAAATAGTAAATAATCAATAAATTGTAAGAAACTCTATATATTTTAAATAATAAAGCAATTTCTTAAGATCAGAAAATAGATTATTCTGAAATAATAGAAAAAATCTAAAAACTAAGTCAGCATAAATTAGAAATCACAGAAGAAGTTGAATTGTTATATGCAGAATAACATTAGGACAATAAATCATTTGAAGATGGAATAATAATCAAAATATTATAAAATCCAGAAATAAAGTCAATAGAATTGAATAGATCTATTTATAATTTATTCAGTAGGATGAATTTATAAACAAAGGAATTCTTTACATTAATAAATAATATTCCCTAAAAACTTTTAGAAATTGGTTTGATGAGTAGAAAAAGATAAATTAGATTGATCTGTGCATAAAAGTTATATTAATTAGAGAGCTCCGAATAATTGCAATTAATGATTGATATTGATAGTGAGAAAATTAATATTGATAATGAAAGAAGAATTAAAAATTCAATAATTAATTTAAAAAACTTAGTTAATAAAAGCACAAATTAAAAATAAATTGAAAGATATGCTTTTGGTCTTGCATTTACAAAATTTTTACTTGTGAGATAAACAATAAGAGAGTTATTGAGTACAGTTTTATCTAAATGCAATATTTAAAGCATTTTGAGAATATTTTTGATAACACATTAAGAATATGAAAAAGTGAATTTGTCTTATTTAGATAAACACTGTTATTTGGAACAGGATGAAGAATAATTAGAATCTTAAGTTTGTTTTGATGAGGTATTTGCGTAGTCAATTCAGCACTGTGAATTGAATTAAACTATAAAACAAACTATCTTCGAAATTTCAACAAAATATTTGTAATAATAGTATGATGAAGATATAAATTGTAATAAAGTGGAATAATATTATAAAAGAAGGTATGGTGATAAAACATCCCAATTTCATTTGAAAATGTTATATTAATCATCTTAAATTGAACTTTTTAAACATTGGTTACTAAAAGATGACGAATCGACATAGATGATAGCATTAAATAACATAAAATTTGTAGAAATCTAAAATAATTTATAAGAATATCATGGAATAATCAATGAGTTTTTCAGTAGTATGGAATAGATGATTAATGGTAATACATTTAAAGGTGAAATCATAAGATTTTAATTGGATCTACCTTAACATTTATAAGAATAATATAAATTATACATTCTTAACGTTTTATATCCAAAAATATTTAGTAAATAAAAACTACACAAGAAAAAGCATAAGAATTCTGCCATTTAAGTTAGAAGGAATGCAGTATTTGAATAATTAAGCAACTTAAACTTATAAAATGAATTAATTGATTTAATAAAGGCAAATCACGGTTTTCATAATGATTTAAATGAAGTGCCAATTCAAATAAAAATACAATACTTGAAAATTTTAAAGAATTTGATTGAGAAATTTGGTTATTAAATTAATGTAGAATAATTGGAGAAATAAATTATTATAATTAGACAATTATTAAATCAAGCATACGAATTAAAATAAAATGAGAATGTTACTTCTTTATCTAAAGAATTATGGAAGGTGGGAGTTAAAAGGTTATGTCAAATAGTAAATAAGTATCATTCTGAACAAACTTATACGTCGATGATCCAAAACAATTTATAATTCTGTTTACAAGATAATGGATTCATTTAAGGATTTGAGAAAATAGTGATAGATTCTAAATCATAGCCATCTGGAGTATTAAAATTACTCTAAAATGTTTGTTTGATAAAAGATTATTAATAATTCCTTTGTTAAAATCATGAATTACTCCTAAGTAGATTTTTCTTATTATATGATTTTACTTACATCAAACAAATTCATTTAGGTTAGGATGAAGATGGTCGATTAGCTCATTAGCTTAAACAGTAAATATCACAAAAGATTTCAGCCTAAAGAAATTGTATTTAAATTCTAAATAGTATTTTGTATTCAATATATTAATTGAGTGAGCCATCAGCAACAATTGAAATTGAGCCAAATCAATTAAGTTCTTTATTTTCTTAACAATATGGTGAACTATTATTAAGTTGTCTATTGAACAATGTTCGTTCTAATATTGAATCAGAGAGTGATTAAATTAAAGATATAAATATGGTTTATCTGATTTATACAATTTTGATGAATAGAAGGGAAATTAATAATTCAATTCTGAATGAATGTTTATTTTTGTTTAGTAAATAAATAAATAATCCTAAGTTGTACGATAGTCAAATATACAATCATAATTTAATGGGTAAATTATTAAACAACTGCATAAAATGCATTTTAGATAAGGAAATAGTAGTTGAGTACTAATTGGTGGTTGATTTATTTTAGTCATATTCAAAACTCTTAATTTTAGTCAAGAATTTGACTACAAGAAATCTATTAGTAGATGTCATAATTTCAATGGCTCATAAATTTAAAGAATAATATCCTTTAAATGGAGGTGACGTATTTCTATTAAAGGCAATGAACTAAAGAAATCAGGTGACTGAAGAGATTGAATTTGACAAGTGCTTAGAAGCTTGTTTACAATTTTAAAGGATCATCCACAATCATCAATAAACCACTGAGTTAATATTGCAAAATTGCTTTTATTTATTAACAAGTTCAGAATTATCAATTAGAATTTCAGTTTTAGAGATATTCAAGAGTTATTTAAGTAAGAATATACAATCTGATTATATCAAATAAAATTATCTACCTTAAATGATTTAATTGATGAAAATCAACGAAGAAACATCAGTTAAAGCTGCAATTTAATTATTTGAACAATATTTATTATGTATAAAGATAGATGAATACACATAATAAATTCTAAACAATCAACCATTAAATATGATTGATGAATAATACGATAGCAATTATTGTGAATTTAAAGTGTTGTTTGAGAATGAGAATGCAGATTAAAATGTCTTCAATTTACTCTTTGATATATAATTAACAAAAAGAATTAAGGGTGTTCAATTGATTTAGAAAAGATTGTTATAAATTCCAATTCTGTTGATTGAATCTATATCTAAAATAATGTTGCCTCTTTTAGATTTTTATATTTTTTATGCAGGAGGTGAATTGAATAATCATAAACACAAGTTGACTGATGCTAATAAATCACACTATTTAACTTTACAAGATGTTTCTATTTAAATGTATGGGTATATCTGTAGCCATTTTGATTTTGATAGAAGAATAAGTCTCATGCAATAATTGACTAAAAAGTTAGAGAAGAGCATGATAGGGAATAAACAATAATTATCCAATGCTCTTATTAAGACTATTACAGTGATTGCTTCTAATAAAGATGAAAATTTTAATGTCATTAAATTGATTAAAGAAAGGCTGCAAATGAATTCAGAATCCAAATTATAGGATTATTTGCAATAATACATAAGTATTGAAGATGAGTAATAAAATTCTCAAATCATAGACTTTGAATTCAGTTATAGAAGTTTAATTTAACAAGAAAAGGAATTGGCAAAAGTTAGAGAAATCAAAGATGTTTCTAATCAATTTTGGAATTAAATAATAGATATTACTGTTGATGAAATTCAGGAATGGTAGGAAAGATCAAATATATTATTAAAGTAAATTTATTTACCATTAAAAAATCTATTTTTATTGGATGAAAAACATAGGGTATAACTATGTATATCATTGACAGAATTGATTATTTAATTGCCCCCTGAAAACTTCATGATAGAATTAAACAAACTTGTTGGCAAATTATGTAGATTATTAAAGAGTAAAGATAATGATGTAAGAGATGAAACCAGAAAATGTTTATTAGATTTAAGTAAAAAAATTGGACCCATATTTTTAAAATTCATAATTATTTAGATGAAATCTATTCTTATTTAAGGATTTGAAAACCATGTTTTATCTTATACTTTAGGATTATTATTAGAGTAAATTACTGAGATTGGTCAAATTGATAATTGCTTAGAAGAAATCATGGAAATATTATTAGATGAGGTCTTCGGACGATTATGCACAGAAAAAGACACTGAGACATTGCCTAAGAAAACTAAAGAACTTAAAAGTAAAAAAGGAATGCAGAATTTTAAAATGGTTGGTCAATTAATTAACTTTGTTAATTCACTACCTAAATTAATTGGAACTATAGATTATTATATTACTCAATATTAGATTTCCCACAACTTATAAAGCAAACTTCGACTAATCTTTGAACATCTATATTTGGGATTGATTAATAATTCATCAGTTCAAAATCTAGTTTAAGTAATCTATCTAATGATTTGTGAAACTAGTTATAAACTAGCAGATTCCTTGAAATAGAGTCACAATTTAGATTTTACTTATGCTCAAGGAACCTATAAACGAATTACTAAAGAAGATATTATGACAATTTAATTACCATCCTATGGATCATAATCTATATCTACATACATCAAATAAAACAAATTGAAAACGTCAAGTACAATAATTTATGGGCTTGTAAATTTTATAAGCATCAAGCTTCTTGACCATAATATTTAAAATGTTGAAGATTCTCCTCTTCTATAGAAGATGTTCTCAATCATTTTAGAATGTCTAAGCCATAAAGATATGATTACCGAATGTGTATCAGTTATTTCAGCAATGATCAAAAAGTTCGATTGGGTCATATAATTTAAAAAATAGATAGTTTAAAATGCTATGTAATGCTTATCAACTATAACATCAACTGATGAATAATTTATAAGGGATTCATTTCTGTTGCTAAAAGCTATTTTAGATAGCAAGCTCAATGAATTCACCTTACAATAATAAAAAACTTTAGTTCATTTTATAGATCTCTATTTAGAATCCAATGAAGCATTAGAATGTTTGAAATTGATTATTCATGAAATTTGGCCATTGCCACAAATTTATGATATCATTATGAAAGTTAGAGAATCTATGTTATAAACAACCAAAAAGACTTAACATCTGTGTTAATAAATTTACATTAACTTTCTAATCAAATATCCATTATCAAGTTAAGTCTTATAATAACATTACGACTTTATAATTGCAAATCTTTAGTATAAATATTTTGGTGGGAGGTAAATCATCATTTAATGTTTGTAATAAATATTCCAGTTTTTCCCATAGGATACTGTTAATAAATTATCAGAAATTTCATATTTCTCTTTGATTGTGGCATTGGTTAAAGAAGATGTAGACACACTGAAAGAACAACTTATTAATGTGTTAAATACCTTGATATAGAAGACTACTTAAGATAAAATTATGAAATTTACTCAAAATTCTTTGATTTGGATGACAAATGATAAATAAAAAGTTTAACTATCAGGATTAGAAAGCTTATATATTTTAAAAGATCATCTGAAGTATTATTAATCTAAATTTGTGTTATCTTCAAATGAGTTAATTGATAAGTGCATCACTAATTGGAATGAATGGAAAAATACAATCTAAGCCAAGAATATTCAAAACAAAAACTTAAAAAATAGTCAATGGGCTAATGAATTAGAAGCAATATCCGTATCAGAATATCCAGAGTTATAAGAATCGCTCTGTTCTTTACTAAAGCTTCTAAATGTAATTGATGAAAGCTAATTAATTTTAATTTATGAATAAAATACAATTTGTAAATTATTCAAATGCGTATCATATCCACACTAAGAAACTGCAAATCAAGCTATTTAATTATTTATAAGATCAAAGCACCTAGCAATCATACATACTCAAATTTAAATTTAACAAGATCACATTGTCAAAAACATGTAAAATATAACCAAATATCTATTCTTAATAAAATTTGCAAGAAATCAAATTATTATAAATCAAGATCTAACATTCTAATTTATTTTAGATTACCTAAATTTATTAAAAGAATTAGACCAGAAATCTATAATCCAATTAATTTTTGATTGTTTGTTGAAAACTACAACAAATTTGATGGCAAAACAATTAAAATTAAATAAAGGAATTGAAAATTTAATGGAATTTTACAATTACTTAATGAGTAATGGATTTGAAAGTAATCAACAAATGATAGAGAGCATATTAAAAATTCAATCATTATAATAAGATATGCCAATAATTGATTAAGTACTATATTACATATATTATTAGATTTTAAAATTGATAGAGAAATAACTTGGACCTCAAGAGTTCATATCTAAGTATTCTGCTATTTAACAAGAGCTTAATAAAGCGAAAGGGGAGAAGAAGATATAAACTAAGATGTTGGCGATAACAGACCCTTAGAAGTTTTAGGAAAAAAGGTAAAGAAAGATGAAAACCAAGTTGATGTAGAAAAAGAATAAATTATTAATGAAAAGAGGCAAAATTGCTAAAGAATGATAATGCATTTGTATATAATATTTATATTAAAATATATCATTTACTTTCAAAGACACAGAAAGCATTAGATCTAACAGTTTCAACTTTGACTTCTGGTCCAACCATTGTTCTAATGTCTCGAATGTCGTAATAAATCATAGTGGGTCTTTCCAATCCCAATCCCCATGCTATTACATTCACATCTTCTGGAATTCCAAGTGGTGCCAACATTTCAGGTCTAAACACACCAGAATTGCCTATCTCTACTTTCTTTTTCAGAACTGGATGATATCCTTGAATAATTTAGAATATAATTTACCATAAATTTCCATACTTGGTTCAGTATATGGATTGTATGTTGGTTTAAACCACAATTTATTAATTCCAATTTATCTAAAGAATTCTCTAATAATACCCATTAGTTATCCCAATGAAGCATTCTTATCAATGACAACTCCTTCAATCTAATGAAACTCAGCCAAATGAGTAGCATCTAAAGTTTCATTTCTAAACACTTTATCAATACTAAAGTATTTCTTTGGGAAGTAACCCTTTTCTTTATATTGTTATGCAATTCTATATAACATTTTGGATGAGACAGCTGTTGTATGAGTTCTTAATATATTTTTTCTGGCTTCTTCATGTGACCATTCATATTGATACCCAATACTACCAACACCTCCTGTCTGATGCATAGATTTAACCTTGTCTCTAAGAGTTGTGTCAACTTCTTCACTCAATTCTGGATCACTGCAAAAGAAGGTATCATGAGCATCTCTCGCTGGATGTTTTTATGGTTAAAATAGAGCATCGAAATTCCAGAAAGAAGATTCCACAAATTGATTAGTTGGCATTTCTTCAAATCCTAATCCAATAAGTATTTATGAAAACTATTTCCTTACTTTCAAAAGTGGATGCAAATTACCCATAGAAACTATTATTATAAATAAGACTAATTACTCTTTTCTCCTTCAGCATTTAAATTAATGCTTTTGTATTCACATTCTTTCCACTCTCCACTTAATAGTTACTCAGTTGTTAAAGCAGCAAATTATTCTCTGAATTTTGGAGCATATTTAAAGCCTTTTTTGATTTCAAAATATTTAATAGTAGAAACCATTGCAAGTTTCCTTTCAATTAATAATTTAGCTTATTATGAACCTAATTTTATGGTATTTAATGTTGATAATTCCTGTTTAATTTTATCAGATAAATCATTAGCAACTCTAGTGATAACTCCTTTATCCATCTTAATGTAGCCCATCTTCTTAGCATTTCCAAAACCTAAATCAAATTATTTCTTTTTTGGATCTTCAACCTACTTTTCTTTCTTTTCTCCTTATTCTTATTTCACTTTAGGCACTTGTTCAATTCCAAATAACTTTTATAAATCCACCATTGATATTCCGGCTTCTGGTATTTTCTAATAGATTTCATACTCTCCTGATTGAGAGTTTAATATGGTATTGCCTTCATCAGTTAAGATCAATTAATCCTATTTTAATCCCTATTCATAAATAAGATTCTTTTACTTCTGTCTTAATATAATTCGCAGACTCTAATTGCAATAGACATCCAACTAGATCTTAATGATTAATAGACAAAGATTTAGCCACTTCCAAAGAGTTTAGGGTTTCTGCTGACTCCAATTAAGTCAGAATGAAGTTTGCATGATCTTGCTTTTAATCCATAAATATATTAATTTATATAAAAATCTCAAACATTTGGCCCAAATGATTTCCCTTTGAAGTATCCTGTTAACATGTAAATTTGAGAAATGCAAATCACAATTAATGCTCCCATCTTGCCTGCTGAACACCACCATAACTTCTTTTCTGTTGATTCTAACATTCTCTAATGTTCATTTTCTCTATCGTTTTAATAATGTTAATTATTTTATATTGTCTTTAAACTTCTGTAAGCTTGTTTCATGTCTTCAGCCATTTAATCCATAGTTTCTATACACATAACGATGATGATTTACCCGCCAATGCCAAATCGTTTTCTTCTACAAAATCAAAGTTAAAACTAATCAATTTATAATATTTATCTAATGATTTGAAGCAGACTTCATATTATCCATCATCTGTCATTATTTCTTTATAATTGCCTTCCTTCTATTTTATACTAGATTTCAAAAGAGTTTTTCTTGGAGAATAGAACTAAAATGTAATATTTCCTTATTTACTTTCATCTCAATATTGTCCTCCTAGAATCCAGAGACCACAAAAGAGATTTAAAATAATGCTGTCTTCTTTCCTTAGACTCCCAAACACAATTCTTTGCCACCATCCAATCCAGTTGAAAGTGCTTAAATGGTTGAAAATAAGAGAAGAACAAACATTAAATAAATAATTTAATGCAACGTGTTATTTTTTGATTAATAATTATTTTCAATTTCAGTTTGTAACTTGAATTGTCTTAGAATTCTGTAATTTTGATTCTCTTCCAATATTTAGTTAATCTTCACATATTTATTCAATAATTAAATACCCCTTAAATGATAATTTTATATAAATGATTCTTAAACAATGTAGTTCAAGAGAAGGATTTGATTCACAGAATGATATTGATCAATATGATTTAGAACAATCCGTAAAAAAATCAAAAACCGTCTAAAATAATGTAGAAGGCAATAACACTTTTGAAAATAAACCCATGATTTAAGAATCCAAAAAATAATGTCGCTTTTTAAACTTAGATGTTCCAAAAACAATTATTAACAATAAAACAATTTACTTGAGCTAACCATTCTATAATACTAAATAAATTCATATGCTAATTAATAATAATGAGGAACAAAAGGATTTCGAAATTTAAACACCGAAAATTTACAGACCTTTTGTTGGGATGATAAAATAAGGAATGAAGTTTGATTCTAACTTCGAATCTGGCAATCTTGATCGAGTTGATTAAGTAAATTAATTCAATCATATTGTTAGATTTCAAATGATGAATATAATTTATATATGAGAATTGATACCAATTCTATAGGTCATAGTAATTGGTTTTATTTTAAAATAACATAAAATGAATAGCGAAAAGTCAAATTTAATATTTGCAATTTCACCAAACCTCAAAGCTTATATATCAAAGGAATGAAACCCTATGTTTTATCAATAAAGAGTCAAAACAAATATTTCACTCAATAAGGTGATAACATCAAATATCAACAATAAGGTTAATACTTTATACTCTCATTTGCATATTATTTTGAGTATGAAAATGATGAAGTCTCATTTGCAACTCTGCCACCTTACACTTACAGTTAGTTAATAAATAAAATAAAAAAATGGAGTAAATCATCAAAACAATATTTCACTAAATTAAAAATAACTAATACTTTATCTGGATTGGTGTTGCCTCTCATCATTATCACTGATAAATCCATAGACAAGAATAAAAAGATTATTATTTTAACAGCTAGAGTGCATCCATCTGAAACTTGCAGTTCTTATATGATTTAAGGTTTTATCTCATTTTTATTAGGTGAATCTTTCATGGCCTAATATCTAAGGAAAAAGTATAAATTTTGATATATCATAACAGCATAATTTTTAAGATAATACCAATGTTAAATCCAGATGGAGTTATAGTAGGCAATTACAGAAATGGTTTAAGTGGAGTAGATCTAAATAGATAATTTTAGGAAGCGGATCTGACATTATTACCAGAAGTGAAAGCATTGAAATGCTTGATTGAAGATAATCAATAAAAACTAATTGGTTATTTTGACTTTCATGGTCATTAAGTGAGGAAGAATATATTTATGTATTGTCCTACACTCAGTTCTGAAACCAAGATAGTTCCATTGATTTTATAACAAAGATTGGATTCATTTCGATTCAGATCATGTGAATTTGGAATACCAAAGTTTAAAATGGGAACAGCTAGAGCTTATGCTAATTAATTTATTGAATCTATTTGCTATACCATAGAGGCTTCCTTTTGTGGTTATTAAAAGGGAAAGAATGTGAGATTCATGAGTAGTGATTGGGTGAAAAGTGGGTTTTGCTTAGCAGAAACAATATTTCTGTATTTGAATATGAAACAATAGCATTAAAAATAATTAAGTAAGTAAAGCTAAAGATATGAATTATAGAATCAAATCAATTGTTAAAGAAAATAAATGAAATGTCATTGAAAGTAGAATAAACAGAAGTAAAACATGATTCAGATGATGAGACTAATAGTTAATCCGATGCAGAGATATTTGAAGATTATGACATGGAGAAGTTGAATGAACTTTAGAATCAAATGAAGAAGGAATTAAGTCATTAGAATTTGATAGAGTAAGGAGATGTTATATTCAAACATATGAAAGTGCAGAGTGTATCAAGGAAGATTAAGGCTACTCCCTTATATTTGCTGACCAAAAAGTAATTAATAGATATTAATTAGAGATTAGCCACGTCCATTATTGTATCCTGATTTGAGTATTCAGAATTGGGAATTTCGATCTAAGAATGCCAATAGTAATGAGAGCAGGAATTTGATTCAGAAAAGAGGGAGAACTAATAGCAAGTTATTGTAGTCATTCAGATTTGAAAAGAAACAGAGAGCCTCATCTCATTTAAGTGGTTCTCCATTTAATTAGACAATTGATTAGATCAGCATTACTTAAATCATTCCTAAGAAAACCATATACAATTTTCCAATTCTAGATAATATGCAATAGAGTGTAGGGGCACCTCTACCTTTCATCAGAAAACTACTAAATGGAAAAAGTAAAAAACTGCCAGGATGATTGATGATTGTTTATTTATGATAAATTTAATAACAATGATAATGATAATCATTTACCTTTGACAGGTAAGAAATATGGATGATCCATTGCATCTTTTGGTGTGATTCTGAGGGCCTGAAATAGATGAATAGTTTTACATGATCATAAACGAGCATTCTTGAGAGAATATCAATAGCCTCCTCACTACACAAATGTTTATTTTCAGCATTAATAAATTTGACCCACTCCTTCTTTGGATAACTAATAAGCGGAGATTGTATATTTACTTTCCTAATTTAGATTCCAATACAGGATCTAATCTAATTCTGTATTTCTTAATGTAAGCTTGTAATTCTTCGGTTCCCAACACTTTAGAAATCACAACCAATTAGTCATAATTATCCTATCCTTAAAAAAATGGTTCTTTTTTAAAGATCTAAGTTTATCTAAATTGGATACCATAGATGCCATCATTGCTCCAGTGCTCCAAATATCCAGTGAATAATCATAATATACATTGTCAACTAATAATTCTGGTCCTTTAAAATATCGCGAAGCAACTCTCACGTTGTAATCTTGTCCTGGATGGTAATATTCAGCCAAACCAAAATCAAGTAATTTTAACAATTTCTTTTTTGGATCAACAATTATATTTTGTGGTTTTACATCTCTATGCATAATACCTTTGGAATGACAATAGTCTAAGGCTTTAATTAATTCGAAAAGGTAGAATCTTATTTCATAATCAGTTAATTTAGGAAACAAACTTCTAAAATCAACATGATCGATGTAATCAAAAATCAAACATGGTGTTTTAGATGATGGATCTCTAACAATGTCTGACAACTCTATCACATTTGGATGACCTCTAATTGTGAGTAATATTTTAGTTTCTCTTTTTATTTTCTATTTCTTCACTGGTTTCAACACTTTAATCACTACTCTTGTCCCTTAAGGATACTTGATTCCTTCATACACATCCGAATATTTCCCCCTCCCTATCTTCTTTATCACTTCATATTAATCACTTTCCTATTAACATTAAATATTTAGCTATACTCCCCATTCATTCTCAAAATTATCATAATCCCAATATTCCTTTGGTTGACTCTTATTGAAATTTGCATAATACTTTGGAGGTATTTACAAAATTTAATTCATATTATTAATGCAACAAATATAAATACAAACTGCCACTCAAGACAAAGCTGCATACAATAGAAACGCATAAAAAATCATTGACAAACTCCAAGCTAATGACCTTGAATTAATTGATGCCACCTTTGAATATGCTCTCCAAGTTTTCAATTCAAATGAACCACCATTGAGGAAATTATTAATCTTAAGAGTATTGTCAATCATATCTTAGCTTATCAAAGATGCAATCGTCATAAAATCTGCCAAATTTATAAACAAATATATTTAAAATAGACCCTTGTTGACATTCATAGGAAATATCTGTACTCATAAATTAGGAGATTCCAATCCCAATCGAGGTGCTGATTTATTTCAAGGATAAGGTTCTATCCAATATCAATTTAGATCCCCAATCAAGTATTGAATTCTTAAACTTGGCCCTTGAATTGGTTGAATATCTTGCCACCAAATTTCCAAAAGATTCAAAAGGCTCACCCACTAAATTCAAAATCCAATATGACGAATTAGTTTAAATGGGAGTATATGTTTCATACAAATTTTAGGTTAAATTCCCACCTCAATCAAGTCTCATTTTGCCATTTGATCCCAATAAGGCTTCCCAAGAACCTATTTCAAAACAAGTTGATAATAATAAAGAAAGGGATTAAACCATGCTTTAACTAAGTAACTACATATCCTACTTAAGATCAAAGCAAATAAGCCATTTATCAAGATATTGAAATGATTAATGATGCCTTGGTTAATGATTATGATATGGGATACATCAATGATCTTTTAGTTACTTATTGTGAATAAATGAATCAATCGGAAAAGCCATTTGAAAATCTCGTCCATTAAGCCTAATAGTATGATGGTGTTTTAAATGATGATGAACTTGCAGAGCTCTATTCGCTTAAAGATTTTGTATAGAAATTCTAAAAATATTATTATGGTTATCTTGAAAAGGAATGTACGCCCGGAGCGTATAATTCATTGAAAAAGAAGACATTAGCTCATATTTAGAAAATATAAAATAAAGATTTTGATTACCCTCCTCCTAGATAGTAAAAAGAACTAAAGTAATAAAATTTATAGTAATAATAATATTCATAATTTTAAAATGAGGATGAGATGCTGAGAAGAGCTATCGAAGAATCCAAAATACAATAGCAACAATCCTAAATATAATAAAAATAAATTGAAGAATAAAAAAAATAAGAAGAAATTAAAAGATAGTAAGAAGAAGAATTACGATTAGCCAAACTTAGAGAAGAGTAAATTAAATAGGAGTAATTGAGGATAGAAGAATAAAAAAGAGAAAATGAAAGAAAGGAGAAAGAGAAATAAGAATAAATTAGATAGGAATAAATTAAGTAAGAATAATTAAGATTAGAAGAAAAAAAAAGAGAGCTATTAAAATTAGAATAATTAAAATAAGAATAAATTAGATTGGAAGCTGAGGAACAATTATAAAAATAGAAAAAATAAAAAGAAATTGAGGATTATTGGAAAAATTAATTCTAAACTCCTGATCCAGATAATTAGTAGTACGCAACACCAACAAAATTAGGATCAAATATATAAAATTAATAATAATAATATTAGTAATAATAATAATAATAATAATAATAATAATAATAATAATAATATTAGTAATAATATTAATAATCAACATTTTAATAATCTAAGCTAAACTAATAATAAAATAATATTAATTAGAACTATATTTATTCAACTTTTGACAAATAAAATCAGTAAAAATAAGCAAATGGTAATTAATTTGAAAAAAATTATAATTTATTAGAAATGGCAAACTAAAATGATTTGCATGGAGAAAATAAAAGAGAATAACCTCCTATGAACCATTTAAACTCTAACATAGCAAAAAAGAAGGAATTTGACGAAAATTTTGATGGATTAAGCTAATCTACTTTAACTTAATAATATTTCCCCTTAAAAATGGATCAATAGATACCTATCAAATAGTATACGGGAAAGTATGTTAAATATGACAACTCCTAATTTGAGTTATTACATACATATGGTTTATCAGAGTCTTAAAAGAAGCGTTTTAAACTCGCTACTATAAAGGGCAAAGCCGCATTAGTCAATTCCCCTTAGCTATAAGTAGGAGTAAAATAAGCATTACAATATGTTCCTTTGAAGGAGAAAAACTATTTAAAGTTAATTTTATATATTGGAAATAAGACACAATCAAATTTTGAAAGGTGTAAGATGTAATTTGAAGGAGATAATAAACGTAATTTACATTATGATATTTGAAGAATTTTCGATGTGGCTAAAGCCGGATAAGATCCCCGATAAAATTGAAGCAGGCTAATAAGTTTAATAAGAAGTAATAGGAATTTTTAAATAGTTTGAAAATTATAGATTGGTAAATGTAGTATTTTCTGGTAACTTTTAATATTGATTAATTAATAGCTGAGTGGGCTAACAAATAAATAACGTCAAACTTCTTTTTAACAACAACATTAGTTTCCTTTATGGATTTCAAAGATATAAGTTTATAAGTCTTTAGAACAAAATGGAGATAAAAGAAGTAATAAATTATCAGAGGAGACACATTTTTGTTGAATCCAAAAATTGTAAAAACAGGAAACTATTTAAAAAAGTAATAACTTAAAATGAAATTAGAATATTTCCAAAGTTATGTGAATTTAATTCTTATCAATAATTTTAGGACCAGTAATTGGATTACTTTAGTGATAGATAATTAAAATACATCACTTATAAACTTTGTAATAATATACATCAATTTAGGTGGCATTTTTGAATTGACGAATGTTAATTAAAATTATATGATCAAATTTATAGTATTACCGAATATGCAATGTACAATATAAATTATTGGAAATAACGATCATTTATGTAAATAAATGTTGAATACACTAAATTGGATATTAGGTTTAGAATGATAATTTCATATGATTAATAAATTATCTTAATTTAACAATTCAAATATGATTTAGTCATTAAATTGCGTCTAATCTCCTTTATAGTAAACAAATATAATCAAATAAATACTGTTTAAAGTGACAAACAGATCATTTATAAAAAGTATGAAAACTAATAAATCAAACCTAAGCCAAGTATCAAATAATCGAATTCAGATTTAATATAAATATATAATATCTCATTTTCTCATGAATCAAACAGGATTCAAAAGGTAGCTTATAAATCTCTTTTATAGAGTAGAATATCAGAATATATTTATTGATCGAATTCTAACTAGTAAATTTATCGGACTCTAGAATTGTCAAGAGATTTATCTAAGATGATTTGATTGGCTTCTTTTATTTTTTATTTGAGGGATAATTTTTTATTAGATGTAGTTTTGGATTATTCTTCTTTGTAACACATCAATTTGTTAATTATGTATTGTCTATTGTAAAGTAAAGGTGTTTATAGCAGATTTTGTTCTTAGATGTGTTTAATTTATTTGGCAAAGACGAATTGAAATCCTTCGTTGGGTATAATATAGCGATTGAAAAACCAAATAAGCGTAAGTGCACCTTGTGCATAGGGGAGTATGGTCCAAAATTTGTTTCTTGCCCAGTATTTGGGTTTAGGTAATATTTTAAGGGAAGCAAATAGGAGTGATGTTTGCATGAAGGAGAGGTACAGTATTCCTTAATTAGCAAATTGAATAATGTAGAGCTTCTGGAGAAAATTGTAAGGAATTTGTGCTTGAGTAAAGTAGTATGGGTTGTAAAGCATAATATCAAAGAGACACTAATTGATATTAGATAACATATTTATATATTTCAAAGAAAATAATCAGGTACTCTTCTAGTTGTATGAGGTTCGTTTTCTCTTGGTGCGGGTTCAAATTAGGTTCTAGAATGTAGGAATAGAATTACTGATTCATTCTGAGTTGTTCATCAACTTCTACAATGCAAGCTTGATTACCACAACGATAACAATAATTTGGAGCAGAGAAGATAGTAATAGTCTTTTGATTATGGACTTTCTGAATTCCTTCCATCACTAGTTAATGTGCTCTGGCAATTTGTTTGAGTTTGTTGGAATGTAGGAATTTTTCTGTAATATCACATCCCCAAGTCCAACCTGCCCCTCTTGGTGAAATGCCCCAACCTGATGAAGTATTATGAAATGACAATACCATTTTTCGTTTCTTCAGGATCACTCCAAAGGAGATCACACATTAAGCCTTCGTGAGGGATGTCCTAAACTCTATTCAATTGTTTGATTTGATCGACTGATTCCATTGCTGGGGATAGACCTCCATGGGCACAAAAAATCTTTGGTTGAATTAGAAATTAAGTTACTTGTTATTCTACGATTGCTGAGAGTGGCAAATAACCAAATACTTCTGTAAATTACTTCCAGACTATTTCATTGCCATATTTACGAAAGCATTCATCATAAAAGCCATATACCTTATTGATTTCTCTGTTTTCGTGATTTCCTGGAAGAATATTATGATTAATACCTCTTAATAATACAATGCGATCTCTATATCTGACTTTTAATGAGAGCATTAATGAGAATGTTTCTACAGATTACGAGCCTCTATCTACATAATCTCCCAGAAATAAGTAATTTGTATCCTAGAACAGATTTGCAAAATGTAAATACTGGTAAGTTTCCTCCAATTTAAAAGAGTTCTATCAAATCATGGAATTGACCATGGATATCTCCACAAATCGTAAGAGGTGCTCTAACTTATATGATATTAGGTTCATCTGATAAAATCTCTTTCGCCTAAGTAATTGCAAAATACTATAACTTTAATGCATAAACTCTTGATTTCTGATTCTGTCAATATTTACCCTTGCTTTAATTTAGCAATTTATCTATCAATATTTCCAATATCGTTGCTACTTAATTTATTTAGCGAAGCCATTTAATATTATTATTTGAACAGATAATTAAAATAAGATATATATATAAATAATCATTCAGAAATTATATTAAATACAAATGGGTTCAAAGATAGTCAATTCTATCCAGCCATCATTTCATGATCTATCGTATCACCCTTGCAATAGGAAATCTAAAATAGCAAATCAAATACCAAAGCTAAAGCAACTTTCGAAAATTGAAATTCTTAGAGTTTCAACAGTTTAACATTACGAAATATTAATTCTTTTAATGCTACCCATAAATTTGGTTGGGTTTTAGTTAAATTTGCTTGAAAATGAGGTGGAAATAATTAACTACCTAACTAAATTAAAGATCTAGATTATCAATTTTATATTCTGAAACTATCACATTTAGGAACAAAATCCTAGTATTAAAATGGACTAAACAACTCATACTTGTTTTTTAAATGTGTGTTTAAATCGATTTTCATTATTATTAGAATCCTTTGATGCGATATAGGGTTCATATTTGGAAATTTGAAATTGTAATCAGATTAAAATTGTTATTAAATACTTGTTAATAACATTATCTAGCTGAATTTATAAATGGTAGAGTAATAGTAATATTGTTTTAATTCTAGCTTTTTGGAAGAAATGATTCCATCATCTTGTAGCCTAAAAACTGTGAGCTAGCGAGTTTCAAATTAATTAATATATATTACATTCTATCAAAAGAGACATATTATTTGAAAATAAATACGTATTCAAAATTAATACTTTTTTTTTTTTAAATCATAAAAACAAAATGACCGAAAAAAACATAGATAATTATACATTCCTTACTTCAGATGTACTTGGTGTTGGATCATTTGGCACTGTTTTCCAAGGCTTTGATTCAAATAGCAATCGTTATGTGGCTATGAAAATGATAGCGAAGGATAATTTGCTTAATGATCCAAAAGGCCTAAGTGGACTTATGACCGAAATCAATATAATGAAAAAGTTAAATCATAAAAACATAGTTCAACTTATAGATGTATTGGAGACTCAAAATAATATCTATATCATTCAAGAATTATGTGAGAATGGAGATTTATCCAAGTCTATTTCCTTTTTTATCCTAGATTTTTGAAGAAGAACATATTGGTTGATGAAAAATTGGCATTGAATATCATTCTTGATGTTCTTCAAGGTTTTTATGAGTTACTCAAGTACAGGATTATTCATAGAGATCTAAAACCTGCAAATATTTTAATACATAACAATACCTATAAGCTTGCTGGTCATTTTATATTCTAAATATAATAGATTTTGGTTTCTCTAAATTTGTGGAAAACTTTAATCCAAACACATTGCAATCACAAGTAGGAACACCTTTGTACATGAGTCCATAAATATTAAGAAATGAAAAATACTCCATGAAATGTGATATTTGGTCTTTAGGATTTCTGTTCTATGAAATACTTTATGGAAAAAGTATTGATATTTTTATTGATTTCTAAGCTCCCTGGGTAGCCTCCTCAATTCCTTAATTAGTTAAAAATATTAATACTTAACCTCTTGTATTCCATGATTCTATCAATCAAGTATCAAATGGAGTGAAAGATTTTATTTCCAAATGCTTGGCAATTTAAGAAGGTTAATGATTTTATATTTTTAGTTGATAGAATTAGTTGGCAAGAAGTATTTATTCATCCAATTTTTGCATAACATTTTAGTTAAGCTCCTTTGGTAGGTGATTTATTCGAAGTACATAATTTATGAATGATAGGAAAAAGAATTGTCTATAGCAATGAGCATGAGACAATAATCTGGAACTTAATCGCTCAGTATCAATGAATTACTAAGGTAATTGGTTGAGGATGAAGATCGAATTCTTGATATTGAAGACTTTATTGGAATTTTCCTTGCTATAAATGAGAATTTGCTAGAAGAATAAATTCATTATATCTTTACAATTATTGATGAAGAGTATATAGGAAAAATAACATGCAAAAATCTTTTAGATTGGCTTATTAAACATGATGTTATAATTTCATATATTCTAGATTTGTTAAGAGGAAACATAAATTAGAAGTTGTTCAAACACTATTTATGGAGTCCCTGAAAAAAGATAAGGCTAATAGGTTCTATAGTAGAATGAATTAAGTTAAGACAGACAGCTGATATAAATACTATATGAAGAAATAAAGATAAATAATTTAAATTTAGTTGAGTTGTTTTAGAAATTTGCATCATTCTCAAACACAATGAGCTATCAGGATTTCACAAATATGATGCTGTATTAAATAAATCTATTTTTAGGAATTACGATTCCACTTTAAGTGATTGGGAAATATTTGAAGCATATAAACTATTTGCACCAAATAAAAGTGTGAACATCAATTTAAATCAATTTAAGCAAGTATTAGAATAAAATTTTCAAGATGATGATTTCTGATTATATAATTATTTATGTATGTGTGTTTGAATTGTCTAATGTAATAAGACAAAGAGTTATTTATATAATTATTATATATTATTAAATCAAATGGATAATAAAAGCAAAGGAAGTTCTAAGAGTAGAAAAGAATTGGGAGGTATAGTTCAATTTTCACTAATAGATGAGTTGAGTTTGAAAGGAGTTTCTTTATTTAAATTGGATGTTAATTATGATCATTTGAAACAATTTTTAGAAGGAGTATAATCTGATCTTGATAATCATACGGTGGAGATTGAAGGAATAAAGAAATTGCTTGGGCCCACAGAAATTATTTTATTAGTTAACATAATATCTAAATTAGGTTCAAGAGTAGTTTCAATTATTAAGCGATTCATTGCATTTTTCAGACAAGGATATTGAAAAGGAATTATCAACTTAGTTAAGCACATACATAACACAAATATAAGGGAAGTAAAAGTATGGAAAGGGGGTATTGGAGAAAATTATAACTGAATTCAGAGGAAAATTATTTTCAGTTATCTCAATGATTTAACATCTTTATAGAGAGAAGAAGGTAAATGTTTAATATAAATTGTAGAGACAAGATTAACGTATAACAAAATTGGAAAATGATATGTTAACGAAGTTCGATACTAAAGAATGTAAGGAGAAGATGAGGAAATAAAAAAATCAATTAGAATAGTAGATTGAAGATTTGTAGAAGAATGGTAGAAATGAATTAGACACTGTCGAAAAGAAACTATCAACTGATATCTAGAAATTTGAAGAGGCAGTTAGAGATGTAGAAAGGTATACTGAATTAGCTTAAATTTAAGAAAAACTTTATGGAAAATACATGATTGTCAAGATCTATTGTTGAAAAGAACAAACGAAGAATTTGTTAATGAAGCTATTAGAACAAGCGAAGATAAAATATTGAAAGAAGTACATTCAAATATTTAATATTAGATTTAACAAATGTAAAATAATGATCAATTGATTAAATTTTAACAGGATATAGCATATATTAGAAGTTAAATCAAAGGCATTGATGACACAGTTGGAGAGAAATAATCCAAATTAAAGTTACAATTAAATGAAATGAACGACTTGTAATTTTGTCTTAATATTTTAAGATTAAAGTCTAAAATTAATTTGATTGACAAATTAGTGGAATAGAATAAACAATAAGGAGATAAGATAATAGATTTAAATAGTAGATTAGCCACCGCAATAAACAAGTTGGATGTTTCTAATCAATTAGATTAACATAGATAAAAAATTAAACAATTGGAAGATGGAATTTAAAGGTTGAATGATGAAGCCAAAGAGAGAGTTGAAGCATTAAAGGATATGAATTTAAATGCTGAAAACGTTGCCTATTTATTATCCAAAATTGATCCTCATAAAATATGCACTCTTGAAGGGGACATCAAAAAATTAGAAGAAATGTCAATCAGAAATAACGTGCATTGGGAAACTCTTGATGCAGAATTCAAATCACGTTATGATAGTTTCCAGTTCTTTTCATAATTATATTAATAATAATAACAATAACAACAATAATAATAAACTCCAGAAGAATCTAAATATGTCACTAAAGATGAAATCAATAGAATGTTTGAATAATTCCAATAACAGGGAAATCTAGAAGATGATAAAATTAGAAAAATACAAAAAGATCTCTAGGACATAGGCCACAAAGTTGAAAATGCAAATGAAATTGAAAGAAGAGTAACTAGAATATTTAGAGACGTTGACATTAATGGATTAATGAGATAAGTTAAAATCAAAGCCAATGAAGATGACGTGAAGAGAGAATTATTTAATTTAGAAACTAGATTAGGACAAGCTATGGAAACTATCAACTATTTAAGAAGAGAAATAGAAGCCTTATAAGGTAATCTCTAATATCTATAAAATAGTGCAATTAAAAAAATCGCCTATGAATTTCTAATAATCAGCATCTCCTCCCACAGATTAAATTATAGGAATCAACACTAAAAAACTCTACCCAATTAACTGTCTTAGTTGTAGCACTACCAATTAATAAAGAGTAATGTTTTCTCGGTATCTTAGGTTAAAGGAACTGATGGAAAATATTACCAAGCTGATATGAAAAGATAAACTATTGATTAATAATAGTTTTATGATCTCTAACAAGACGAATCTTAATAATTTAATTAATAACATTATGTATAAAGACCATAATCGGCAGTAGTAAATAAATAAAGTAATGGTGTTAAACGACCTATAAGTGCTAAGAAATGATTAAATAAGTATATTTTATAAGAATATATAATTGCCACTAAAAAATTATGTTGACGACCATTTGAACTTGATTACTTAAGTAAAAGCAGCTAATTCTAGCACATTTGACCTCTCGATCACATCAATTTATAATTACAATTCATAAGTTGATTTGGTTATAATTGTAATAATCATTTTGCTGATTTGAAAATTGTAAATCTCCTCTACTCAATTGTTGCATCTAAGTACATATGATCAAAGTTAAATAATCTTGATCCATAATTGGCATCCTTGTCTGTTACAAAGCAACACCACCAGCCCCCATATTTTTGACACAATACATTTGCAATTTGGTTGCAAACCTCACCCAAATATTACTTATGCACTTAGATAGCATTTTTAACAATTGTGATTATTTCGTTCTAAATTTAATCCGTAATTCCCATTCCCTTTTCATTAATTTTAACCGATTTATCCATATATGTAATTATTAAAATTATTAAAATGCAATACAATGGATGGAATAATATAAATTAATCCATGGTCTCAAAATATTAGTATTAATGGTTTATGAAGTATAAGATATTCTTACAACTAATATTACATCCAGAATAACATCATCATAATAAAAATTAAAATTTATTATAGTATTCTAAATATTTAATCTTAATATTAATTATTCAAAGCTTTATTATAAAGTTTAAATTATATTCGAAGATATTAATCATTATATAGAATAAATATGATTCATTATAATAAAAATATTTACATTAATTACCTAATTAAACATCAAAATTGCTAAATTTTATATTTCTTGTTTTGTTCCTCTATTGCTGTCTCATATAATTATTCTATTTTAAATGACTTTGATTCCCCTTTTATCATTATCTAATTAAATTTACTTAAGAGAACCACTCCACCAAATTTTTGTCAAATTTGATCATTCCTTGAAATTCAGAAAATTCTTTGTTTCCAAATAGTTAAGTGATTGTAAAGTAAAAATCACAAAATTACATTAAATGTGTTCTTCTTTCAGGATGAGTTATAACACATAGTGTTTATGATGATCGAATTAGCACTTTCAACGAATATAAAATTGAAAAAGTTCTTATTGAGTGTAAAGTATCTTATCCTAAAACTCATGAATAATTAATTTTTAATGATAGTATCAGTGCTTGTCTTAAATGCATTTTAGTATTATTTTGTAATAATTTGTAAAAATTATAATTAGTTATTTATTTCATCATAAATTATAGCTATTGAATATAAGATACTTTCAATAGCTATTTAAAGCATATACCTTATATATTTTTGGTCATTCTAAAAATAGAAAAATCTCAGAACTAAAAAAACAATCTCTCTGATATTTATGAAATGAATTACCAATCCAAATATCTCAAGAATTATATATAAATGGTGGTCGGCGTGTCTTACTCATTAAATGATAAACCCTTTTAATGCGTTACCCAAAAAAGCATCTAATTCTGGACTTTCAAATCTGCTTTGTAAGGATCTTCCTTTTTAGAATTATCATCTCTTTAAATTTATTCATTAATAATTAAAAAATGGCTGTTTCTATTAATTTATTTACTTGTGACAAATTTCCTTTTAAATTTTCTTTCTTCAAATTATATTACTACATTTTCATGAGTAAACTAATTTGAAGTAAACAAGCACGAGTCAAACATTTCTCTAATCTCCCGTTTATCTAATATACCTTTGAGAATTTATTTTATTCAATAGAACGATTCTACAATGAAGATATAAATAATTTATACTTTGACTTTGTCCAGGGATTATTCAAGTAAACTGAAATAAATTTTCAAGCTTTATCAACATTTTTCTCATCGGAAAGTGAAAGCATGCTTCAGATAAGCATTTATTCATATGCTATCTAATTAAACTTTTATTCTAATTGGAATCTATTTTCAAAAATACTTAATTCTTCCATTATGGAAACCTTAAATTTCATAACATATTTTGTTGGATATTATCTAGAATGAAGCCATTCAAACAAATAAAATTGAAAATATGTAAAAATATCTTTCTTATTTGATTATACTCATTTTTATTCTCAAATTTGATATTGATAATAAGAATAAATTTTTTAACCGAATTTTTAATTGTTGTCATACTTATTCAGCAACTCCTATCATTGCCGATATCATAAATCAATGATAATAATCGTCAAAAAAGAAGGGTATCAACTTTTTTTACATAAAATTACATAATTGATAAAAGATTTTTTTATTTTTGTAAAACTTATAGCAAGTAATGGGAATGATATGTACAATTTAAATTCAGTTGAATTATATATTCCTATTAATAGTATCTGGATATGATAGCCGAGAAATAAATTTTGGTAAAAATACTATTATACCTAAATATATTATATAAATTGATATTTTTAATAATAGCTTATATATAAATTATAAAATTCTTTATAAAATACTTAAGTTAAGAAAGTTGAAGCACGTAGAAAATTGAAATTTTTTACGTTTACTAATAGATGTGAATACATATTTCAATGATATAAAAATCAAATAAAATGATAAGGATTTCTATTTAAAAAATGAATTTTTTAGAAATAGATTCTCAAAGGTATTAGCAGAATATATATTAATTTTTTGATTAAATAAATTTTTGATTTTTTAATAAACTATTAGTATAAGTTTTTGAAATTTGTCTTACACAGTTATGGATTGTAATGAATTTGCTTGCTGATAAAATTAGTGTTATTTAATAGAGAATCTTAAAAATAAAAGAGAATTTAATATATTAACTGAACTTTTTAGGATATACTTAAAATAAATAGATTCTTTTAGTGCTTAGGTTTTTGGTCGGTAAATGGTATTATTAATAGAATCAAGATTTAATATATCATTAATATTATTATATTTTTAATTAATTATAGATTGATATGTAGAAATAGGAGCAGTCTCAATTATCAACACTGCAAAGTTTTGGAGATATATCTCCAGTGCCTGAAGAAGAGGACACTGAGATTAAGACTATTTTTACGTCTCCATTAACAACAAAGAATTCGTAGAGAGCCTACTCATTCTAATATTCATAAAGAATACGAAAAAAACCTTAGGTTCTAGAATTAACTGAGAAACTTTATTCTTGGAATTCATATTTGACTAAAAAGTTTGCTGAAAGTCCAACAAAATTTTGAATGAGATTTCTGAATTTTGAGAATACTTTACTAAATTTATAATTATACATGACATTTTGACTTATTTGTATCCTTATTCCTGTTTTTAAATATATACTGTTCGCCATGTGGTCTCATTTCTTTAATATTTTAGGATTTAACCATGGAGAACAATTGAAATGATGTCATTATAAAATAAATGATATTGTTGGCTCAACTTTTTGGATAAATGATACAAGTCAATTTTATTGTCCAAGAAATAAAGGAAGAAAGTAAAAAGACTGAAATTTAATGTTTTAATGGTTTAAACAATGGTCAGATTAAAAAAAAGAAATTTCAATCCAGACCAAAGTGAATATACGTAATTCGAAGATTCTAATCAAATATTGATCAGTATAGGAATTTCTAGGAGATGCGACAATAAAACAGATAAAAAAGATGAGATTTACTAGATTGGAAAATAGGAATGGAAATTGGACAATAGAGAGATTGAGATGCTACGACTTCTGAAGTAGGATAATATTGGAAGTTTGAATAATCAATGGGATATCATTTGAGTTTGAATGAAAAGAGACGAAGAACAACATATTTAAAGATACTCACATTGATTATTATCATTAATTAATTTGATAATTTTCAATAATTAATATAATTCTTTTTTAATATTATAATGGAGTAGAAGGAGAAGAAGGGAAAAAAATAATAAGATTCTACAGTGGACAAATTGAAATGCATTTCAGAAATAGTCGCCGAATTGATTAAATAATATGATAGCAATCAGAAGATTAATTTATCACAAATTAAAGCAGAGTTTTCAAAAAAGAATAAGATCTCAGGAGCACCTAAGATAGTTGAGATCTTGTCAGCCATTCCAGATGACTATAAGGATAAATTGATACCAATTTTGAAAGCAAAACCAGTGAGAACAGCATCTGGTATAGCTGTGGTTGCTGTTATGGCTAAACCGCATAGATGTCCACATATAGCTGTTACAGGAAACATTTGTATTTATTGTCCAGGAGTAAGAGCATTTATATAATGATTTTAGGGTCCTGACAGTGATTTTGAATATTCTACTTAAAGTTATACAGGATATGAACCTACAAGTATGAGAGCAATTAGAGCCAGATATAATCCATACATTCAAGCAAGAGATCGAATAGCTTAGTTAAAATAACTGGGTCATGATTGTGATAAGGTGGAATACATTATAATGGGTGGAACATTCATGTCGTTGGATTAAGAATATAGAGATTATTTTATTAGAAATTTACATGATGCATTAAGTGGCCATCGTTCATAAACAGTCAAAGAATCAGTCCAATTCTCTGAGGAGAGTAGATCTAAGTGTATAGGTATAACTATAGAAACACGACCTGATTTTTGTCAGAAAAGTCATTTAAGTGATATGTTATTATATGGATGTACTCGTATTGAAGTTGGTGTTCAATCAATATATGAAGATAGTATATATTCTAATCTAATATTCAGTTGCAAGAGATACAAATAGAGGACACACAGTTGAATCTGTAAAGAAATGTTTTGCTATGAGTAAAGATAGTGGATACAAAGTGGTTACACACATGATGCCTGATTTACCTAATATGGGAGTAGAAAGAGATTTAGAGAGTTTTAAAGAGTTCTTTGAAAATCCAGATTTCAGACCTGATGGTTTAAAAGTATATTTGAATTGTAAATTAGATTTATCCAACTCTTGTTATAAGAGGTACTGGTTTGTATGAATTATGGAAAAATGGATAATATAGAAACTATCCTCCTGATTTCTTAGTTGACGTTGTTGCTAAAATATTGGCATTGGTACCACCCTGGACTAGAGTCTATAGAATTTAGAGAGATATTCCTATGCCTTTAGTGACATCAGGAGTAGATAATGGCAATTTGAGAGAGTTATCATTACAAAGGATGAGAGACTTAAATGTTGCATGCAGAGATGTTAGAACAAGGGAAGTTGGAATCAAAGAAGTTCATCATAAAATTAAACCAGAATAAGTTGAATTAATTAGAAGAGACTATACTGCTAATGATGGATGGGAAACATTCCTAAGTTATGAAGATCCTTCTTAAGATATTTTAATAGGGTTGTTGAGACTCAGAAGATTGGATAAACACACTTTTAGAAAAGAATTAACATAGGAGCCAACTTCCATGGTTAGAGAATTACATGTCTATGGTTCAGTAGTCCCTATTCATTCAAGAGATCCTTCTAAATTCTAGCATCAGGGATATGGAACTCTGCTCATGGAAGAAGCAGAGAAAATTGCAAGAGAAGAACATGGAAGTACGAAAATGGCAGTCATTGCTGGTATTGGAACAAGACATTATTATCGTAAACTTGGATATCATTCTGAAGGAGTATATATGGTTAAGAAATTAGTATGAAGAAATATTATTCGATTAAGTTTTATCAATATTATCAATATTTAATTACTTATTAAGAGTTTTCTTTGATCTTAACAATTAATATAATTAATTAGTTAAAAATTAAATGGAATTGAATATCAAATCTTATTTAATGATAATAGCTAAAAATGATATCTTATCAAATATAAGATGTGAATTTTGTTATCTATAAAAAATAATTAGATTCTTAAAATAGTTAATAAAGTGAAATCGTATTAAAGAATTTTTTAAATCTGTTAAATCAACTTTATAAATACTTATGCAATTGACCTTTAACAATAATTAAACCACTGAATTAGGTTTAAAAAACTACATAGATATGAGTTAATTTCTATAATTATAATTTAGATAAAAGATGAATTCATCCAAATAGATAATCAGAAATTAGATGATTACAAACTGTCTATATTTAATAGAATAATGCATGCAATTCTAAAAGATGAAAAATACAGAAATCATAATATTGTTATACTATTATTCACAAAATATCTTAGGAGTACAGTTAAAATTATTACGATTCCACTTTTTAACCACTCATTCTTGTATTCACACAATGATCTTATAGTTGTCCATTCACTCATAATAATTGATAAGGATGCCATCTACTTATAAAATGGCTGATGACCCCAAATGACAAACATGATAATTGCTAATCTTCCAAATTATGATAAAATCAAACCAATAATCATCTATTAATGTTGTAATTTTCTAAATATTATCAATGATATAATGTAGATTGTAACAATTTATGATAATAATGTTAGTGTAATATCTATTGTTTATTTCTAAACATCATCGAAATTCAATTCCTATTCTTATTTGTGCAGTATGTTTGATTAATATTTGTAAAACAATTCCAAAAGTATATAAGTAATGAATAATATAAAGGACGCTGGTATTAGAGTATACTTAAAATTTAAATATATTGATTACTTAACTATTAATTAGCAAATGTCGATAAGCACTCACCTTACAAAGAATCATGTCAACCAAGAGTATATTGTTTTCACAGCTGAAATACCAATCTTAGTTTTCGTGATTACAATGAGGACATTGGGTCATCGGATCAGGATTTTCCACTTTTGTATTACAATTTACACAATTCATTAATAATTAAATTTAATTATGAAGAATTAAGGAGTCTTTGATCCAACAGCTTTAGAAAGAGCGGCTTAAGTATTTCTTATTAAACTATTAAAATAGGCTTTACGTGAACTAAATAAGTCTCCACATGCTGCTAAAGCCCTTGATGCTATGATTAAGACCGAAGAGGCCAAAAAAGCAGATAAATAAGCATTGCAAAAATAACATGAAATCTCAAAAGTCAAAGTTGAAGGAGAAGAGAGAAGAAGAAATATGGATCATCAAAAATAAGTGAATTAATAAATAGCAGATTATAATGATAAATTGGAAAGAGAAAGAACTAAAGACAAATTGAAAGAGAAGGAATTGACTGCCTAGAGAATGAGAGAAGAAGCTGAGGAATCAATTAGAAGACAAGAAAATATGAGGAGAGAAACATTAACAATGCAGATGAAGAAATAATTTGAATTAGAGGAAAAGAAGATCACTTTGTAAGCTAAGCTTAATGCTGAGAATTATAGAAAGAACTTTGATTTAATTATTTAAGAATAGGAGAAGAAGGCTTAGATAGAGAAATAGGCTAAAATAGAATTACATAACCTTTACTTTGCTAAATTCTAAGAGGGATTCAAATATTTGCAATAGAATCCTTAAGGTCTCTTTACCATAGCAAAAGTTATGTTATTTGTCAGTGGAGCCTTTTTCTTCAGTAAGTACAGTTTAGGACTTGGATTTAAGAGATTGGAAGCCATGCTAACAAAACCTAATTTAGTGAGAGAAACTTCTCGCCGCTCATTAAAATGGATGATGCCGAGTTCTAAACGTATATTTGATAAAATAGTATTAAACCCTGAATTGGAAGTGACTCTTAAATTGATTACATCTGGATTTATTGCCAAATAGAGTTAATCGGCTCCTTTGAGAAATCTACTATTTCATGGTCAACCTGGAACAGGCAAGACTTTATTTGCAAAATTGCTGGCATACAATTCTGGACTACACTTTGCTATAATTTCAGGTGGAGACATTGAAAAATTAGGAGAATAGGCAGTTCCTGAGATCGATAAATTGTTCTCTTGGTGTAATTCTACACCCAAAGGGACACTGATATTTATTGATGAAGCCGAAGCTATTTTCTATAAAAGAAGTTCTTCAAAGTAAACATCTGCTGCCTTGTCAACATTTTTAGCTTAGACTTCTGCAGCTTCAAAGAAATATTCTTTAATATTAGCAACAAATTTACCAAACAAATTGGATGAAGCCATTTTGGATAGAATAGATTAAATTGTTAAATTTGATTATTTGAATGAAGAACAAAGAATCAAATTATTAAAGAAAGGATTTGAAGATACTTTCTAAAAGAGTAACATGCTTTCCTTGATTTTAAACCCAGCCAAAGCATTTTCGAAAAGATTCAAAGTGAATTTCAATCTTTCAGAGGATGAAATCTAATCTTTGGCAAAATAAATGGAAGACTTTTCTCCAAGATAAATTGATAAATTTATTATTTCATTATATGATGCAGCCTTAGGTTAGTGCATTATTGATAGACAAAAACAATATTGTGTAGATATAGGATTTGCTAATAATATATTACAAAGATCGCTTTATGAGAATTCACTAAGATAATAATGGTCTACATAAATTTGAGTTTCTTGTGTTATATATATTAATTTTATCAAATATCTGAAATCTCTTTAGTTTTGCTTGGACTTACTTATTTCGAGTTCATCATTTAATAATATTTTTTGAAACTACCAAAAGTGGTTGATGTAGATAGATTTTCCTTTTAACTTGGATCCTTATCCTCCAATGATTTAGTAACATCATAACTCATATTAACTACTTCCTATATTTTATTAGAATTAATATTTACTTATGAAGGTATCTTCTTATCACTTGCTTATTTGTTTAAATAACTATTATTAAGAGTTTGATTTGGATTATATTTTCTGAGACTCTTTGAAGAATTCTTCATTTTCTCATTTTCTTTGAGTAATAATTCTTTCTTTTTCTCCAATCTGGATAATTAATCTTACAATTCCATCTTTTATTACATAATATAATCTTTCTCTTAACTCCATTTAGCTCTTTCCTTTTCATGATAAAAGATAAGTTATGATTATTTTTTATCTGATTCTCTCTATCTTTCTTCTAATTCATTAATTTTATTTCTCCAATACTCCTTCTCTTATTCCACTTCTTCATGATGTTCAAGTATGCGTTGATCTCTTTCTTATTTCAATTCTTCAATTGTACTTAATAGTCTCTTTTCATTCTCCAACAATTCTGCTGTCTTTCTCTCAAATTGTTATCCAATCTTTGATTATTAATCCAGCAATTCTTTACTTTAAGATTACTTTAGTTCCTTTTCCAATCTCTCAATTCTCTCTTAATAATCATCACATTTCTTTTAATGTTGTTATTAAATATCTTTCACTTAATCCTAATACTTTCTCTCAATCTAATTCAACATTTCTGTGATATCTTAATTATGATCATTTCTCTCGAGACTTCTCTATCTTTGCAATGTTTAAATTGTTGTTTCAAATTTCCTCATGGCATCAGCTAATTCTAATTTCAATGATTCTCTTTATGATTCTAAAAATTATGTTTTACCTTACTAAAAATATTAAATTATAAAATTACCCATAAAATCTTATCCTTCTCATAATTGGCCTATAATTCTTACTTCTCAAATTCAAGATTTGTCAATTACGATTTTAGTTATTCAATATCTGAAGATGATTTAGATTTTAAAAGACTAAATTACTCTCTTAATTATTTCAATTGCATGGCAGCATTACTATTCTCTGAAGATGTTTGTTGTTCATGTTCTCTTAATTTCTATTCTAAATATACTATCTTTTCTGTTGACAAAGCAGTTTCTTTCTCTAAATCTTATTGTGCTTTCAAAAACTAGGTTTCCTTTTCTCTTAATTGTTTCTTAAGCTAAGTACTTTTAGATTCGATCTATTATTTCTCTTCATTTAATTTTGATAATCTATCTGATAATTCTTAAGTCCATTCCGACTTCTACATCTTGATTCTCTCTTCGTATTTAAGATTGCAACTTTCCAATTGTCTCTCCAATTCTTCTACCTTCTTGGCAAAGAATTCATTTTATTGAGCACTTAATGCTATAGCTTTCTCATAATTAATCTTCTTCTCTAAATATTCATCACATGTAGCTGTGTATTTTCTTCTCAAGTCTTACAATGACTCTTATAATTGAGTCTTTTCCTTTTCTTAGTCCTCTTTCAATTATTTGAATTCACTTAATTTCTGTTGGAGTTTGACATCCAAATTTTCTAATTTCTAGGCCATTAATTGGTTTTCCTTAACTAATTGTTGATTATTCTATTATTAATTAGTCAATTGACTTTCCAATGATTGAATTGTGACATTAAGGTTATTGATTCTTTATTCAACTTAAGTTTAGAAGGTATTTTGTAGTTACACTAATTATTCTTTAGTCTCATTCAATATATTCTCCATAGAATTAAGTTGTTTATTCTTTAATTCTATTTCATTATCATATTATTATTATTAAGTTGTCAAATTAATTTCCAAGTCTCTCAATTCATCTTTCAATGTCTCTATCTCTTCTTCGTATTACTGTTGTTCATCTCTCATCTTCTACTCTTGTTCTTCAAATAATATTTAATATTTCTAATCAGCCTTCTATCTTTCTTCATGTATTCTTCTCTCCAAAACATCCTTCTCCATTTCGTAATAATTTCTTAATTCATTTACTTATTATTCAATACTATTCTTATCTAGATTGCCTGTATTTTAGAGTTGTTATTTGCATTAACTTAATTCCTCTTCTAACTATTTTATTCTTTAATTCATTCTCAATTCTTTCTCTCTAAATTGAGTATATTTATTTGATTCCATCTCCTTCAATTATTACTGAATCTTCTATTTCAATTCATCTTAGACCTAATAGCTTTCACTTAATTCTTCTTACAATTTGTTCTTTTCTTATAAGAATACATCCCCTCTCATTTCTGCTTCTTGTAATTCACCTTATAACTAATCCAATTATTGTTGTAATTGTTTTCTCAACTATTGTGAAGCATGTTCTGCTTATCTTATTTCAACCATATGTTATTCCTTCAAATCAATGATAGACTTATTCAACTGTTATTGATTTTAAGTATTTTATGATTACTCCAAAGCCAACATTGCTGACTCATGCGATTTTTTGAGATCATTAATAGTATTTTTCTTTTCTTCCAATTCCATCTACAGGAATTAAATCTATTGATTCAGGACTGCATCACTTTTTAATTATATTTACTTTTGTTCTTATAATTTGATTTCCAATTACTTAACTTATTATTTGTATTGTTCCCCTACTTCATTAGATTCTACTTGCATTTAAGTGGATAACAAATCATCTTGAAGTTGTTTGTTCTTTGTGATTTCTATATTAATTTGCTCCTGTAAAGTTTATTATGATTACATTAATTTCTTAATAGCATTGCTTTGACTCTCCTCCTTATGAGTTTGAACTTAGTAATAATTTTCATATTTGATTTCCAATTGCATCAATTAATCTGAAGTCTCCTACAACTTTTCATTTAATTACAAGTTTTAAGCTCTTACTTCACTTAAGGTCTACTCATAGGATGCTGTTAACTCTCTCAATTTAACAGAGAACTCACTCTTAGAAGTCATTAAAGATGAATCATACTATTTCTCCTTTTTGTTGAATTCATCATTCAATTTTTATAAGTGTGATATCTTCTATTCCAACAAAGCTTCCTTCTTCTTAGATTCACTCTACAATATGAATTGTTCTCTCTCAGCACTCTTTAATGCTTCTTCAGCTGTCTAGCATTTCTATCTTAATTCTTCAAAACTAGATTACAATTTATTGTAATCATTTTCAAATTGTGTTTTCATTTATTGAGTAGATTAGGTGTTCTTTTATTTCAACTTCTCTAATTCTTCACATTAAGTTTTGTATTTTTGAGTAATTTCAGTATTCTATTAATTTAATTGTTTAATTTGTTAATTCTATTGTTCAACTTATTTTTATGAATCAATTTTTATAGTGTTCAATCCATTTTATAATTTATTGATTTGTTCTTCTGAATACTTCTTATAGCCTTCAAAATCCTATTGGATGTTTTAAACAAAAAATGTAGCTCCCTCATTTGTCATTTTTTAGATAAACTCAACAAACAATTACTTTCTCTTTACAACTTTAGGTCCATGTTCATCTAAAAAGATATTGAACAATTTCAAATCCTTTTCAAATTCACTATAAGTTTTGTATTCTGACATTTTTAATTTTTAATCAATAGGAGCAAATTATTACACCAAATATTATTTACATAAAGCCATAGATTCAGTCTCATTAAAAGCCAAAAGATTCTCAAATTTGCCTCTAATCTTTTGTTTCAACTCATTTACATATGGGATTATCTCGGCATTATTCCCCATATGTGCAATGGCCTTACTCTTACATATTTTATTCAAAGCCTTGACATCTTCGAGAGTGGTTGGGAGTTTGGAAAGCAGAGTTTCTTTGATCTATTTTTCATAAACTTCAAATGCTTCTGCCTATAATTTTCTACATTCTTCTCTAAATACATATGTCCATGAACTCTCAATTGTTGCTACACATCCACTATTCATTGCTTATAAATAAGAACTAAATTAAATTTAGACTGTTACTTAATCAAATTGATATACATTCCTCCTGTGAGTGTTTTGCCTCTAAATTACTTAGGTTTCACTTTAGAAAACAACATTTTTCTCAAAGATATTGCTTACTCATAAAATTCTGGTCTCAATTATTTGAGATCCAAGTATTGTAACGATTATAATTGACTCTCATTATTCACCGGTCGAACCAATGTAAAACATTCTCTTTCAGGAAAGAAAGTTCTCAATAATCTTCGAATTCTATTCTTCTCCTCTACTCTATCACAGAATCCTGGTTATTCCTACAAGGATCTCTCTAAATACTGATGACTAGTAAGAGTGTCCCCATTGTTATCCAATAATTGCAATGAAAAATCTCTCAAGACCCAAAAAAATTGAGGCATAAACTCTCCGTACTCCTCAGAATCTGGCTCTTCATTTGATCTCAATTAAATGAATTTTGTCAGATTAACTACAAAACTCAATGATTCCAATGCTCCTTCATCAATAGCTCCAACTGAATTATAAACAAATGACGATGCTAATAAAACAGCAAGAGCAAATATTCGTGTGTCATGATTGACATCTGAGTCATTCAAAGCTCCTGTACCCTCTGAGTCAACTATCAAAATTGAAGTCTTTCCCACTGTAATAGGTGTACCCCAAACCCACATCCCTTTTGTGCATGGATTTACTGTTGGTCCAACTCCGAAACCATTGCTACGGTTGAGCACTATTCTATTCAGTAGATAGGATTTCCCTGTTCTATACAAACCTGCTACTGAGATAATTGCAATGGGATTATTTATAGATCTAATCATTTTTGCCGCCTCTTCTGCCAAATTGTAAGCTATCTATTGAATATTTACTTACTTCTATTTTAAGGATCATACGTGATTAATGGAATTGCTTCTTCTTTATACATTGAAAAATTTGAATTTGAAAAATATAATAATTAACAATCATTATTTCTAATTAATTGCTTGTATTGGCAAACTTTTTATTATTAATTTATTATGTTGTTACTCTCTCCCCATTTAAGGTTATTTCCATTAATTATTTCCTATTCCCAAACTGATGAACACATTACTATAGAGTTAACCTTAAATAATTTCAACATTTAATTCAGCATTATAAGAATAGGAATATCTTATTCAACTCAATACTCTTATTTACCTATCTCTATTTAATAATCTATCTAGAAATGGAAATTCCATTAACTATTCTTATTCTCATTGAAGACATTTAGTTTGTTAAATTTATAAATAGAACACCTATTTATTTAATTTTAATATTATAATAAGAATAAATATAATTTCACTACTATTCATCTTCAGAACCAACATCTTAAACTTCTTCTTATTACTCTTACTATTCTTAAGTACCATCCATATCTTCAAAACCTAACAATTCATCACAAAGATTATTCAAATGCAATTGTTATGGATAATTTTTGTTTGGCATCAATGATTCCAAATAATCTATAATAGAATATCTATATTACATTCAATTTCTTATTCATCTAATTTTTCACCCTTTGTTTTCAACAACTCAGTAAATTAATCCCATGGTATCACTCCTGTGTCACCAGAAAGTGTCTTTAATGCATCATATATTTAACCCTTAGTAACTCCATTAACAGGTTTGTGATTAACATACAATTTAAGAAATGTATTAATTTCCAATTCTGAAATTTGTTCACCTGTTTCAAGATATTTCGAAAACTTGATCTCATTTATCATATTTTCAATTTCTTAATTTGTTGGGAAATATCCCATGGATCTCATCATATCAGCAATAGCAGTCAATGGTACCAGACCATCTAATTTTCTAGCCTTAGTTGTGTGTTCATCTTTTGATCTAATTTGACTGTAGTAAAAGAAGTCTTTCAAATCTCTTAAGGTCTATCCTTCAGGTCCTCCATCTAATAAATTTGAAAATATTTCATATTCTGTTTCTTGAGTTTAAAAATTATCCTCTAAAGCAGCAAAATCAACACTCCAAATATTAATTGCAAAGTCATCACCACCAGAAGTAAAAAATAATTTGCCATCTTAAGTTGATGATAAATCAACAATCTTCTCAGGATGTGCAATCAAACCCATAGTTTTATTAGGATTACCATCCAAAGGCAATTTAATTATGCCAACCACCTTCTCACCTGTAGAGTATGCCAAATATTTATCTTAGTATTCATTTTTCATATCACTTGGATTTAATAATAATAATCTCTTGATATGTCCTCCAAAAGTTGGACCTAAACAGGTCTTTTTACAAATAATACGAAGATCTTTTAAAACTGTCCATAATTTTAATTTGAATTCACTATTGGTTGTTAATAAGACATCTTCTCTTTATAGATTGATTGGATACCAGATACATGCTGATGGCAAACACTCCTATTCAATAGAGACTACACTTCTTAATTTAACTCTATTATATGGATCTTGAGTGGGATCTAAAACATCATAGACTGCCAATTTCATGTCTTCTCCTATGGTGAACACTTTTAATTGAACTTAATTCTTTTCATCAAGTGTTTCACCGAAGGCAACTGATTTGATTGGTCCATGATGTACTCTGTATTTACCAGCAAAGATCCATTCTTTTTATTATTTTAATTGACTGTTAGGATCGAAGTCAAAATTGAAAACACTGACTGCATAAGATTCATCAATAGTAGCAAAGTATTTTGAATCAATACTAAAAGTTAAATAAGTAATTTTGGGTTTAGTTTTGTCAGTTTCTGAAACCAACAGATTTTTGAGCCATTTTTCTTCTCTGCAATCATACATATGAACTATTCCATTTTTAGAACAGACAGCTAAATAATTACCGTCAGGACTATATTCTATAAAAGTACTTTATATTTGTAATTCACTTCCTTTTTCTTTAATTTCCTTAAGTTTATTGTGTTTTTCATAGAAATTCCATTCATAAATTTTGTTATCTTCACAACTAAATGCAACAACAGGCACATTGGGTCTAACAGATATGGAGATAATGGGTGACACAATAGATGACATGATGACTGTTCCTTTCTTCTTTTCTTTTTCAATTTCTTGAAATTGTGAAGACTTTAATAAAATCACATTAGCCTTATCATCTACAACTATAAAATCCTAACATAAAAATGGCTTTGACTTTTTCTAGGATTACTCATCTTTGTCTTTTTCCTCATCTGATTCGGTTTCAAAATCTTCTTAGAACACACTCTCATTTGCAAATGATAGATTAGTAATAGATCCTATACATTAAATATTTAGACCATTCTATCCAATCACAACATCTTCAAACCATGCTCGAATTCTGAATTTGAAATCATAAAATCTTATAGATCCATTAGATGCTCCAACCACTAAATACCTTCCTTAGACTCTTAATAATAAAATCTAAGCATTTCCTTTCTTCTATTAAGTTTCAGATTTATTAGCCACATTCATGAGATTCACTATCTTAATAACTCTCCTTTCATCTGGTTAGCCATATTCTTCAATAATGAGTGAAACATCCCAAACTATTATGTATCCATCCAATGTTCCTGTTACCACATTCTTATTCTTGGGAATAAACACTGTCTAAGTCAACACCTTATTCTTTTAGACTTCAGGACTGTAATATTCGAATCCTGCTGCTCCGTATTCCCAACTCCAGAAGACTACTCTCTTTTTGCCTGTGGTAGCAAATTCAAATATCTATTGCTAATTTTACTTTTGTTCAGCATTATTATTGATTGTAACATAATATTGATAATCCTTTAGTTTATCATCTAACACTGTTGTTCTGAGACGAGGATCTTAAGATTACCAGTCCCAAAACGATATAGACTGTATTTTATCGGGTTCTTCTTTTGACAATGTTACCAAATATTGGCCATTCTCACTAATATCCACTGCTTAAACACCATTAGCGTGTGGCTCAAATATCGTTCTTCTTGGTACTCCTGTCTTTGCATCCCATATGACTAACATACTGTCAGGCCCTGCATCAGCAGTTACAATTATGTCTAATTCTTTGCAATATGCTGTGCATGAAATTTTGTTACACTAAGAATCAGATAATATTATACATGTCCTTATAATAATCTTTATTAATTATTCCCATAATCAAATATGACTCCTGTGTGTGCTGTTGCATAGAATATTTCCTAAATTCAAATTGATCATACCTTACGAGAATCATTGGTGAGGTTGTGAACTCCATTTACCATTTTATAATTAAACCCCAATGTCCAAGACAGGTTCAAGGCATTCAATTTTTGTTGATCTTCTTGAAATTCATCATGATATTCAGACATTATTATTAAAATTATTTAAAATACCCAATTTCTAAATGCTTGATAATATGATTTTCAAGTTAATAAATTAGAATATCGGAATTAATCACATATGAAATGTGGAGAATGCATAGAATTCGAATTCAAATTATTTGTTTGAATTCACCTTCACTTTAGTTTTAATATTTAATATTGCAAATGAATATTTAATGATATTTAATAATAATGTTGAAAGTGGCATATCACTTGTTTACAATCACATTAAAAGAAAGAGAACCAGATTTAGTAATTGCTTGAGAAATAATAGATTAGAGTGTTGAAGTAGCAAAAATTAGAATTTAGATTTCGTTAATAAATTAATAGTACTCTATAAATTTTGTTATGTTTTGGCAAGAAAATCTTGGGCTGAAGAAATGATGAATAATAAGAGTTTGATAATATTATTTAAATTATATTCATATTCACTGATGGCATATTGTATTTGAAATTGATCTGAGTTGTAATACATTCTTTTTGGATCTGAACTTAAGTGAAGGCAATTTAATTGAGATATTATCTTATGAAACCTCTGTCTTTATTCGTTGTATGTTTAGAGATAAATTTATTGGTTTTTGATTGTTGTCCTCATGTTATGTTTTAAGTCTTCTCTTCTAAATAGGAATTTAAACATCCAAAGTACTAAGATGTTTATTGAATTTAATTTTCTTGTTGTTCTACTAATTTAAATCATAAACACCATAAATTTCCATTTCATCACAAGAATCTACAGAAGTATCAGTACGAGGAAATTAGTAATTCTGATTGATCTTTGAGAGTTAATAATTTCTTTCAATAATTGGAACAAAAGAAGGTTTTGGCAGTTATTTGGGTAAGGATTTCCGAATGCGTAATTAGTAATTTTTATTAAAAGTTTCTTATAACATTTATTTAATTAAGATGAATCCAATTCAATAGGCATGGTTAAAGTTTTTATAACCAGTCTCAGTTGTTATCAACGAGAAATTGGCTAAAAGATCAGGTAGCTAATATACACTAACATGAAGGACTTTTGGGAAAGATCGGTAGATTTTTCCTTATTGGACCAAGAGAATTTGGCTATCACCCAACAAATTAAATGTTCATCTACTTCAACAGAAGAGTGCTCTTTGCCACAGCCTTTATGGGTCATAAGTACTCAGTATTGAAGTAGAAATATGAATCTATGACTTAGAGGATTAACTCATCAAGGATATCACATGTTGAGACCAATGAGAGCAGCAGTTTTCTTGGGTCCTTTGGCTGTATTAGCAGGTCTTTTCAGATTAGTATACTATTCCTCTGAGAACAGATCATACTAGTAATTGATCTTAATGATATTCTTAGTCCTGATAATTTGGATTATGTGATGAAGAAAGCTACAAATGCTTTGCATTTCCCATTGAATACATTGAATCAAAGATTATCTGCGCATTATACAGAAATTAGCTCAATTTATACAGCAGAAATGATGAAAAGAGTAAAAATCATTATTTTATTCAAATAATTAGTATCATAAATAACATGCCAAAATCATCAAAGAAAGATCAACACAACCTGAACATGTGAAGAAAACCAAATACGCTGATCCATCTTATAAATATGTACCAATGACTCCAGTTCACATTGAAGATGTCAAACTCGCTTGAGTAAACCAATATAAAATACATTCAATATGTTCATTAATTTTATCAATAAACTTAATTAATTAAGCAACTCTAATATATGAAAGCTAATTGCTTTATTATTCATAATCCTACAATCTAGTCTTATCAACTAGAAGAGTACTACAACCATTTTAAAAGAATGGAAGAGATCGATAAAGACAAATCAACATCTACAAAACAATTGAATAAATAAAAGTGCAACTAATTCTCGATTTTAAATGCTTTAACATACATCTAAATTTAATAAATAACAATAATAATATGCATATGAAAAATTACAAAAAGTATTTCTTTTCCTAAAATTAATAAGTTATTGGATCACAAAATCTAAAGAATCAAAATAAGAGAAAATCCATATGTAAATCTTAATCGATTTAGAGGCATCTCTCAAATTGATATTAAAAGTCCAAATAGCACTTTTAATAATTCCTTAGAAAATATCAATTTGATCAAGAAATTGCAAACCCTTAAACCAAATATCTCGAAGAAGAATCTTGATATCCATTATGAAAAATAAAGGGAATATGGTAATCGGTTGAGAAAATTACCAAAACTCCCAGATTTAGATCAAAGATGTCATTATCTGTTCTGATTTTCTAATTTATCTTTGTAATATTTATGATAAATATATAAAACAACTGAAATTCTAATGGCTAGCCATTAGAGTTTAAAATTGAATCTATAAAATTTTAATTCTAACATTACATTATTTAATTCTAATTAAAAATACAAGTAAAATATTTAATAAAATCCTAAATTTATATAATCATTTTATATTAATAGGATAGTTAATCCAAAACACTTTAATGAAGACAATATTAATTGGAATATATCCTTTCCCTGTAATTTCGAAAGAGTTCTTCTTTTCTTGAAATGAAAACCGATTTAACTTCAAAGACAATAAGGCCTCATCATATTAGTCAAGATACTTATCAAGAAAATATTTGATTAATGTATTATCATGCTTTTAACTATAATTATTACAGTTGTTGAGTTTATACATAATATACTATTAAGTATTAAATATCTTTATAAAATTAAGATTGAATTATGAAATATTACTAATAATTTATTTAAGTAACTTTAAAATTCTGATTTAAATGTTTATTTCATCGAAAAATACGACTGTTAATTTAGCTTTTTGTATTTTAATAAGAATATTAAGTAAAATATTATTTTAACAATGCATTATATATTAATTTGAAAACGATTATGTGCATTGTAAAACGCACTTTATGTAAAATAATTTAGTTATTTTCATGCTTTGAATGAAGGCTTCCTCGAATATTTCAAATATTAGTTTTTTTGAGTGAAAAATTACTAAATTTTGAAGTTTAAAATAATGAATAATAAAACGATTTTACCAATTCTAAATGAATACTAAACTCATTTAAATTACAAGAAAGAGTTATTTATATGAATTTATTCTTAATCGCAATTAATTCAAAATACTCAACAATATTACAAAGTTTCTTGAAATATTCCTTTAAGAATTATTGGATAGATAATTAAGTTATAATTTCTTTCAAAAAGTTTTTCTTTAAAAAATGGTAGTTTATTTAGTAATGGTATATTACACTAAAATTAAGATTAATTTAATTTTGTTCAAAAGGCTTTGAAGGTTAAAAGTTGACATTTATATATATATTTAATTGTGGAGAAGAGTAAATTTAGAATCACCCTGTAACATCTCACATCTAAATGTTATCCTCTCATTTTGTTACTGGTAACTTGCTTCAAAGAAGATACGAAGTATTTTTGATAGAAATATTGTTGATAGTTAGGTAATTGTTCTCATAAAATATTAGTTATATAATTATTATTTCAAATGGAATATAATGTTGGAAACTTTAAGATTGATTAGGTGATGGGACGGTTAAAAGTGTATCAACATTAGAAAATAAATTGTAGCTATTTTATTCAATTTGTTAATTTTTAATAATAAATATGATATTTAGCAAGGGTCAAGTGGAGAATTAAGAGTTTTGGAATAAAACTGACATTCCTACATTTGATTAAGAGGATTTTTAAAATATTTAAGTCCTGATGGGTAACTTTACTAAAGTTGGGAAGACTTTTAAATAAAGATGCGTCAGAACTTACTTTTTGGTCAAGCAATTTCTACTCTATTCTGATGTAGGTAAAGGTAATCGGATTAAGGGATTTGTGTAGTTAGACACAGTGTATTGTTAATTTCATCAGTTTGAATAAGGGTTGGAAATATCATTAATAAATAATGGTTATTAAATACACCTATATACAGACGAATTATAGCAATATAATATATGGGTGGAAGCATTATCGAATTGTTGTATCCTAAGTGATTTTGATAAAACATATAAATTAGGGGCATAGATAGGCTAAGGAAGCTTCTCAACAGTAAACATATATAATTATATTAAGGTTCATTAATGTTAAAATAAAGAAGGTGATATTTTTGCTGTAAAAATCATAAAAAAACAAACAATTAAATAAATTAGCAAAAATAAAAATTATGAAGAATAATTATTAAATGAAATATAAGCTTTGCGCATGTTTAATCATCCAAATATCTTAAAATTATTTAGGGTCTATGAAAATTAATCAAATATATATTTGTTAACTGAATATATAGATGGTCCTGAATTAGTATCATAGCAATCATCAAAGAAAATTTACTCATAGGAAGATTTAAGAATAATGATTTTTAAAATTCTCAGCGCGATAGAGTAGATTCATTCATAAAAAGTTATGCATAGAGATATCAAACCATAGAATATACTACTAAGTGGAAATGACATTTAGAGACCTGTTATTATTGATTTTGGATTAGCAGCTTTTACTTGGTAGAAACAAATTCCATTTCCTTAATGTGGAAGTCCAGGGTATAATTGCTTATAATTATTAGATATTCTGCTCCTGAAGTGTTGAAATATGAAGAATCTAAGAAAGCCTATAATTAACAATGTGATATATTTAGTGTTGGAATAACATTATTTGTTATATTATATGGATATAATCCATTTAAATAAAATGATTTAAAATCAACAATCAAGAAAAACACAGAAGCTTATTTTGAAATACCAGCATCCAAATATCCAAAAACATGTATGTAACATATGAGATTATGAATTTAGTAGAGAATTTGATTTGTTAAATGACAAAGAAATACCCAAAGGACAGAATTATGATAAGTGAAGCTTTAAATCATTAATTTTTTAAAACGCCCTTTTTTTGTTAAATATCATTACCCAAATAAATTGTATCAAAACAATATCACGACATTAATGCAAAAGGTGAAACTCATGTGCATATGCATGCCAGTATGGAAATGGATTAAGGAATTCATTATGTTAGTTAAGCAAATACATAAACTACTCCTTAAAATTTTGGTAACAAAAACAGAACAATTTCAATTTTGAGTGTTCCTATCAGTCGAAAAAGTTAAGAATATTTAAAACAATAGGAAATCAGTTCTTTTTCTAGAGCATCAAACGAAAAAGAACAGAACTAGGTTGATAAATATGGTATTCGTCTTCCATCTAAAACTTTGCCTTAACAAAAAAATCAGTAATATGAATTTGAGGATGAATATCAACTTAACAACTATGACCATGATAATAATTTCGTTGATTAAGAGCATATACATAAACTAAACTTCTCGATTAATTCAAAACTATTCTAAACCTCTAAACTTAACATCCATAAAAATGATAATTGTTTATGATAATTTATTTTTTTATTTTTTCTTTTAAACTATTCATAAAATTATTATCTATATTATTATTTAGTTTTAATTAATGTATTTTGTTATTCTGATCTTCTTAGCTTGCCAATCGAAAATATTACTTTGGGTAAATTAAAATACTATTAATTTTTCACTCACATTTAAGTATTCTTGAGAATATAATAATTTAAAACATTATTAATAGTTTGTAGATTTAATTATTTACATAATTTTAATCACATAAATATGTATAAATTCTGCAAGAGCATTAATCCCAAAAACAATCCCAAGAAAAATCCAAATAGACATGATTTTAGGATATTCATAGTCTCTCTTTATAACTATTAAGTTTAAGTATTGACACAGGTTTATTATCTAGACTAAACAAATTTATTATCTCTTGATATTAAATACTGATTCCATTCAGAAGGATTTGTAAATAGTTGATCCTATTATTCCTCTTCTTCAGTGGTGTTTGTCTCAATAGTGAAGTAAGAAATTTCTATCAATATTTATTAAAAAATATACAATTTTATTAATTAGAAATAATGGTTTATGTTATCTAGTAATTATTAAGAGTATTATCATCAAATTAAAGGAGACCTTTCCTAAAGTTTTTGCTAAATACTCTTTCTCTGCTTTAGCTTTGATAAGATTTATAACTAGATTTCAATTGTCTATTATAACTAGGAGTATATATCTTATTTTTTAAGAAATTATATTTAGTGGCTTTCTAATTAAGTAGAGGAGTTTCAGTAGGTGAAAGTAAGAAATCTTTCTTTTTTACTTTATTATTTTCTTTGATTGTATCGATTTAATAATATATACAGTTAGATCTTAATTAACTATTTTATTGAGATGAACGAGTCGAGCCAATATTTTCTTTGTTATGGCTCTATTATTATCTACTAAAATTACTACTCATTTTTTATTTATTACCTCCACCACTTATATTAATTAGGGATTATTAATTAATATCTCTTGGGGTAAAACATTTAATACTTATTGATTCTTGTGTAGTATATTTTACTTTAGGGGCTGCTTGATATTTAGTAACTATTAACATATGAATTAAAATTGAGGACTTCTTTTTCAATAATAAAGTATTCAGCTTTTCATACAAAATAGTAATTTCAAGTGGTTTAATCTTAAATTAGAATTATTTCTATTAATCAATAGATTCAATGGTTTTTATCCTTTGTATTTTCTCTAATTATAAGCTCTAATTTTGAATGAATTCATTAAGCTTATCAAGCATAGAATCTAGTCGAAAAAGCTCTTATTTTCTCTTATTCGACAAAAACATATCAATTTTAACTGATAAATTATTTATAATATATGTGTAAATTATTGTGAATCAATTCATTTAAGGGATTAAACATGACTAAGGCACATCATTTGTTGGGATTTCTACTATAGGCTATGGCATTTAATTCGATTTAATATCACTATTGTAATTCTTCAAATTCTTAACTGAGTATTTTTTCTTATATTCTTCAGTGTTAAAAGCATTATTTTTTTATTTGGATATTGACTTCCTAGCTAATTATTGTGTTTATGGTCTGATGCTGACTCCGTTTTCTATTTCATAATACCTTTTGTAATCCATAGCCTTGATCTACTCAGATGATTGATTCCTTCTTGCAATATATGCACTTGTTGGTTTTAAGTACGAGAGTTATGGTAAGGTCAAATCTTTTGTCAGATTCTTATGCAAATTCTTTCTTTGCATAACAAAAGCACTTACTAATTATGGTTATTCAATTTTTGTTTGAAAATGCTCTAATTAGTCAATGTCACTCAAAATATTTGATGTCAATGCCATGTTTCTAATCAATTAAACAGTGTATCCTCTTTCACCATAGAGTCTTTCTGTTGATTCTTTTATTTATGTTTTTCTTTCATTTTATTATTCTTTAAATTCAGGTTTCTCTTTTCTTTCTTTTTCTTCTTGCATTCTCTAAACATTCGAAGCAATTTACGCTTTTAATAATTCTCTTTCTTATTCTAATTCATCTCTTATTGCTTAACTTTAAGGTTTGACTTCCTAATTTTTTTTATTTCTTCCTTTTTCATATTTATTTTCGTTTCTTTCTTGTATTTTTTTTTTCTATTAAAAGTCTTACTAATCCTTAATTATAGTGATCTGATCTTTTGTTGAATTTTAATCAGTTTTGCATTCTTTTTTTTCTTCATTCTTTTCCTTAATCTTCTATCTGAAGAAGCTTTTAATCTAAGCAAGTTGGGATTCATCAAATTCTTCCTTTAATGGGAACAAATCTTTAGAATTTTAATAATCTTACTATAATTTTGTTTAAACTTATTCTATAACTTGATCATCTTCCATTTTAGTTTTAGCATTCTTAAGAGCTTGCATAGAATTCTCTTTTCTTAATGTAAAATTATCTCCTGTCTTATATTCAATCATCCTTTTTATTATTAATTCTTTGGCTTGCTTGATGTCTTATCCTTCCTTAGTAAGATTTCTGTTTAATTTATTAAAGTCAAATTTTGGATTATTTTCCTTCAAATGAATTAATAAATCCTCAGCTATATCCTTTACTTTACTATACATATTTGTAAAAAAAGTGAATAATTCTTTAAAATTACTAGTAAAAATATCTACTAATTTTTCTCTAAATTAATTAATCATTTTTGGAGATTATAATTCTTTTAAAATCACAATAGAATCTATAGATTTATATTGGCTTATAAATTAAGTGAAATTATCCTAAGTCAAATGAAACCATAAAACTTAGTCTGTCTTACATTATATAAAGAAGTATGTACTAATTTCTTCAACAATATTTTAATTGATGTTTAACACTTATGAAATAATATTGGAAATTTAAAATAAATTTAGATGTAATGGTTAAACATCCATTTATTCTGAATTATTACTAATCTAAAACTTCTTTTCATTTGAATGATAGACTTTGGCTAGGTATTTTTCGTAATTCAATATTTCATTTGACAATCCTGTATATTTAAACTTTTTGATTTCTTTATTTTTATTGTCTATGAGCGAGATTATTTAAAATACTCTATGCATAAATTCTGCTAATCCCAATTAAAATTTCATAAGCAAACCCTATGCCTTTGCAGCTTTTTAATACAACACGTTATCTGAGTGATCTTCCATTTCCATTTTCTTAATATTTAATGTAGTCATTTACTCTTTGACTTACAATAGACCAGCATCTTCAGCCACAGATGAGTATTCATGAACTTCCAAGTTTGGATTTTTCTATTTTAATTCATTTATTTCCCATTCCAAATTTTCAATGGCATCCAATAATACTTTTTTTTGCTTTAATAGGTTTTCATATTCTAAACTGCTTTTATTTAAGGTTGATTGTAAATGCCAATATTGTTCTAACATGAAATTTAAAATATATTTTGTTCTATTTTCTCCTTATTCATAAAACTTAGTTATTTATGATAGTAATTCATTACGATCAAAATCTTCTTCGCTTTAAACATTGGCTGATTAATCAAATTAGATTTGTTATTATGAATATTTACGTAATTGTTCTTCATTTACTTAGAATTCATCGACTATTCTGTAAGCATTTTAGAGGCCTGTAGGTTCCATAAAAATCCTTTCAAAATTTTCAAAGCATTCAATATAAGTTAAAATGTAACGACTTTCTAATTTTTTTTCAATTTTTTTTTATTTTTCAATTTCTAATTTTTCTATTTATCTAATGCATTCATCATTCATTTGTAAAGCATGCTCAATTTTAATAGCATTATGTCCAATATTCTCTTCTCCAACATAAATGACTTTCTATAAATTTGATTATTTTTCTTCTTGTTATTTTTTATATGTGTCTTGCATCTTTTTCATTTATTCGAATTCATCTTTGATGGATCTCAAATTCACTTTACTTGTTTCCTTTTTTTATTCAGCCAAAAATTATAAAGATTATGTGTTTGCAAATCTCTTATTTGACATTCTTGTTAACATTTGATATTATTCTACTTTTTATTATAAGATAAGTTTAGATTTTTCTATTTGGATTAATTGCTACTCTAGTGAATCTCTTTTTTCAGATTCTTCTAAAATTAAGTCGTTATATCGTTCTTCTTAAACTTTTAATTGCTCTATATATTATTCATTGCTATCAGTATCTTTAGTATAAATGCTTTATGTGAATGTTGCAAATAATGGGTCTGAATGATGATTATTAATTGATCTGATCTAACCATAAGTCCCAGAAATGGTTTACAATTAGGAACCTCCCATTTAAGATTTAGATGATTGAAAAGTTTGAGGTTTTAACAACAGACTTAACTCTTTATTCTTGCTTCTATTCATTTCTAAAAGTTTATCCAATTCTGCTTTAAACTTAAAATCATTGCTTGAAACAAATGACAAATTGTCATATTTTTTTATTTCTTCCAAATGTTCAAATTCTTACTTTAATAATTCTTTTTTTTATTTAAGATTCTGTTGATCCTTCAGTGTTTAATCGTCTTCCAATTTCTGAAACTTCATTTAATAATTTTATTTATATAACTTATATACATATATAATATTGAAGATAAGATCATACTGATTCTTATGGATTATCTAATACTCTCAAATAGAACTGTCTAGTCTACAAAATAAATGTGAAGAATTAACAATGTATATTAAAATAATTATAATAATTACAATAATTGTGATATTTTTAATCATCTTCTTTTATTTGTTGAAACTGATCTTGTTACAAATCCTTTTGGCTAAGATAATCGACTATAAGGTGATAATTAACCTAGTTATTTATTATCGCTTATATTAGATCTTGCTGTTTGAGGTAGTGATATGGGAGGTAAGTAATTGATGTGAGTCAATTTTTATTAGATATATTAGTTTATTGTATTATTCGATCTACTTCTTATTGTGTATTTTGATAAATCAAAATGATCACTTTGTTTGTTATTCTGACACTTATTTTCAGATCTTTTATTTAATCTTAAATGAATTTTCTTTTACTTTTATTTGGTTTTCTAAGTCTCATTGGTATTGTTTTGTGGAGATTGATCATTAATCATATTTCCCAAATCAATATGATAATGAGCTAAGATAAAATAAGTATTACATTTAATGAATAAGATCTGCTTATTTTCAACTTTATGCAATGATTTAATTCTCTGCATTTTTCTTTTTAAACGATTCACAAAATACTCTAATCCACATTAAGAAAAGCGATTTACTTAAATGATCATTTTGACACTATTTACAAATATTTTTCTTAATCTATTTTTTCTTTTGATCTCTACTTACTGATTTATTTGATTAACTTATTCTTTGTCTATTAATTTTATTTACCATAATCCACAACATGAACACTCGCAACTTTTGTTTCTTAATGGAGCTTTTAATTATTTCTTTGTAATTATTTATTCTGATTAATCTTATTCAATAGATCTAAGTTATTTATGTTTTATCAATTTATTCTAAAGTAGTTCCAATAAAGACAACTTCCTTAGTGGTAATTAATAAACTTCATTTGGATTTAATTATAAAGTAATATTTTTTCTTAACATATATAAAATTATTTTGTATTAATTCAAAGGGTGACTCATGTACAAAATGCATGAGATCTCAGCTCTCATTGAAATGCTTACACTTATCACATTTACATTTGTTGTTAACCTCACTTAATTAAAAACACACAATCAACTGTCTTTCTATTTACAATGGATAACTCATCGTTAATTTTTAATATTGATCACCCTTAAAGTATTATATTATGATGTGCAACTATTCTATTATAATGGATATACCTAATCCTTAGGGTCTTAGCATTTTCAAAATAATTTACTGATATTCACGAATAATGAATCTGCCTTTTTATTCTTATAGACACTTCTATAATTAAATCATTTCATAATCAATTATAATATATTCATCTTAAAATGGTTATTGAAACTAAGATTGCGATTTAGTTTTTCAAATTCAATTGATCAATTATTGAAAACTTTGATATTATCAATTAACAATTGGAGATGTCATTTATAGATTCACACAAAATAAATTAATCACAATGTAAAATAGATGTTTATCAAAATTATAATCCAAAATGTTTTGACTTTATAGAAGAGGTTATCAACAGATATTCAAAAAGTTAAATAGTTTTCTAAAGTTATGTCATTGTATTTAGAAGTAATTTTTCAAATTAAATTCTATCTAATCAATGTTGAAACAATTTTAGTGGATTTTTAATCCTTATTAGGACAATAATTTTTTAAATTAAAGTATTACAAATATAGAAACTAATATAAATAATTAAAATCAATCTAATCTAGTTTAATTAAATGAGAATGTTGAAGAATTGGNGAGATTGATCATTAATCATATTTCCCAAATCAATATGATAATGAGCTAAGATAAAATAAGTATTACATTTAATGAATAAGATCTGCTTATTTTCAACTTTATGCAATGATTTAATTCTCTGCATTTTTCTTTTTAAACGATTCACAAAATACTCTAATCCACATTAAGAAAAGCGATTTACTTAAATGATCATTTTGACACTATTTACAAATATTTTTCTTAATCTATTTTTTCTTTTGATCTCTACTTACTGATTTATTTGATTAACTTATTCTTTGTCTATTAATTTTATTTACCATAATCCACAACATGAACACTCGCAACTTTTGTTTCTTAATGGAGCTTTTAATTATTTCTTTGTAATTATTTATTCTGATTAATCTTATTCAATAGATCTAAGTTATTTATGTTTTATCAATTTATTCTAAAGTAGTTCCAATAAAGACAACTTCCTTAGTGGTAATTAATAAACTTCATTTGGATTTAATTATAAAGTAATATTTTTTCTTAACATATATAAAATTATTTTGTATTAATTCAAAGGGTGACTCATGTACAAAATGCATGAGATCTCAGCTCTCATTGAAATGCTTACACTTATCACATTTACATTTGTTGTTAACCTCACTTAATTAAAAACACACAATCAACTGTCTTTCTATTTACAATGGATAACTCATCGTTAATTTTTAATATTGATCACCCTTAAAGTATTATATTATGATGTGCAACTATTCTATTATAATGGATATACCTAATCCTTAGGGTCTTAGCATTTTCAAAATAATTTACTGATATTCACGAATAATGAATCTGCCTTTTTATTCTTATAGACACTTCTATAATTAAATCATTTCATAATCAATTATAATATATTCATCTTAAAATGGTTATTGAAACTAAGATTGCGATTTAGTTTTTCAAATTCAATTGATCAATTATTGAAAACTTTGATATTATCAATTAACAATTGGAGATGTCATTTATAGATTCACACAAAATAAATTAATCACAATGTAAAATAGATGTTTATCAAAATTATAATCCAAAATGTTTTGACTTTATAGAAGAGGTTATCAACAGATATTCAAAAAGTTAAATAGTTTTCTAAAGTTATGTCATTGTATTTAGAAGTAATTTTTCAAATTAAATTCTATCTAATCAATGTTGAAACAATTTTAGTGGATTTTTAATCCTTATTAGGACAATAATTTTTTAAATTAAAGTATTACAAATATAGAAACTAATATAAATAATTAAAATCAATCTAATCTAGTTTAATTAAATGAGAATGTTGAAGAATTGGACTAATCAAAACTAAATTTTATTTTATTTTAAGGTTTTTCACAAGTAGAACCTATATCATTGAATGGATCAATGTCATTTTCTAATTAAACTTGTATTTTCAAATTCTAATCTTCTAATGGCTTTGGACTTTAAGGTATATCATCTTTGAGCAATTTCCGAGTCCTATTTCTCACTTGCAAATCCTAAATCTAATTAATAACTTACAGATCTTCCGTTGAATGATCTTGCTATATTTGACCACTTTGATCCAAATTAATGAAATAACTGTATTAGTTTTAAATCTTCCTATGGTGTCCAAGGCTATTTCTTAGAATCTACTATGTCTGCTCTCAATTTATTGATGTACCTCTCTCTTATTTGTTTTCCTGTTTTACTTTTTAATACTGAAAATTTAGGAACAACAATTACTTTTTGCAATGGCTGCCCAATTATTTTCATACTAATTGATATTATCTTTAATTATTTAATCCTCTTCAAATGTCCACTTACTTTTTTTCTAATCCTCATTTTTGTGTTTTCTATGCCAATATTGCTTACATTAAAAGATAGTTCTCCCTCTCATTTATTCAGCAATTCTATCCCAATTTCCATTAAACTGATTATAATAATTCTTCAATAAATCACTTTCGAATTATGTCCACTTCTTTAGTTTCCCTTCCTGTATTCTTTCATATATTAAAGAATACTTTTTTCCCGATCTCTCTACTTCTGCTTCTTGATTAATTTAATTACTCAAAATTTTGATATTATTATTTGCTTTTCTCCTCTTCGTTTGAGGAATCACAACTTTATAATTCTTATAAATTGTTGGAAAATGATAATTGTTCTTCCTGTTATTAATTTTCAATTTAGAGGTTCTAATGTTAAAATTCACTAAATTATATATTTCTTGCTATATTACATCATTTCCTTTGAATGATCATAACAAAACTATAATTCAAAATTTTGATCTAATATCTGGTTTGAGTTCAATTCAAGTTCACAGGACTGAAAGTCTTAATAGAAATCAAAGAAGAAACCAACTCCATCGCTCATTTTAAATAAAATAAAGTAATTATGGAAAAAAAACTGACCCAACTCCTACTTACTTGATTTTTTAAAGATTTTTGCAGCATCAGATTGATATAGATCTAAATAAAAATTGAATTATTTTTAATTATGCATTATTGATCAACAATTGGTTTCTATCTGATTGATAAAAGCATATAAATTATAAAATTTGATTAAGAATAAATTAATTTATTACATTTATTTTTAGAATTGTACATTTTTAATTACCATTCATCTTCAATGAGATTCTTGCCATCTCCAAGCATTCTTTTATATATCCACTCATACATTTAGCTTGCTAAAATGAAGTTAAATTTTATTATCAAATAAATATTATGAAAATTAATATATACACTAATAATGATGAGCTATAATTCTTCTATAATAATTAATCTATCAAGCATCATTACCATGGAGTTTTTATCTTCTTCTTCTTATTTCAGAAACGTCATATTTGAAAAATCCTTGACTTACTTCACATTCAATCATCTTCTCCCTAAATTTATCACCTAATGTATTCAAATGCAGGCATACAGATGATGACATCTCCATAATTTTATTTCAAACAATCGTGGTACTCCGTATACACAGGACCGCATGGAGTCAAAAATTTTCTATCAACTTCATCTTTGCCAATCACAATGTCGTCTTTCGTTATTTATCCGAATTTTCTAAGTATAACTACTAAACTTACATAAGCTTTTATGCTTTCTTTAAATTATCCATGAATTAATTTTAATAATGAACGTATCTTTAAAAAGAAATAAAAATTGGATATAAACCTTTTTTTTTATAATATAATCTTAGAATATATATATATATATTAGAATTATTTTTAATTTATTTTGTTTCTTCGAACATATTCAGTTATAATCAAAAACAAGAAATTAGAAATTTTTATATATCCTCAAAAGGATTGATAACTTAAACAACTTTTTAATTAATTTTATAAAAATCAAAATTGATTTAATCAAAAGTTTTCAATTATTTTTAAATTTGTTCTCTTTCCAAATATCTAAAAGCATTTTTACACTTTTATTTTCTAAATTTTAAAAGATTTCCTATTCCTAAGTGTAATTAGAAATGGAAACATATCGAAAGACACCCATATGAATGCAAGTCATAAGATTATGGAATGTTTCCCCTTTACTTTCAGTGGTTTTAAAAATTGGATCCAAACTTCCATATTGTAAGACTTGAAAAATATATTTGGAACAGAAAAACATATTTGAGACTATCTTTTCTTTTTCAGATTTTCCAATTTAAAATAAATCATCTCCAAACAAGGTAACACAAGATAAAGTATATAATAATTAGAATAAGTTAATTTTTTTATTAGCAATCTCTTAAGATTTTAGTTTTGATAGTTTTTCTAATTGAAATATTAAATAGAAAATTGAATATAGTAAGTTACAATGATCTTCATTAGCATCATCATATAGCACCTAGCCTACCTTAATAATATTTTATTTTTAGGTTTAATAGAGAGATTATTTTGTATTCACAGTAAAAATGCAACATTTAGTTTTAGTGCTCTTTGTAATGTAAGGATGGGCAATGTCTTGCAAATGATACTTCTATAAAAATTCCGCAAAAGGCTTTATCTAACTAAAATTCAAATATATGATACCAAGTGATATAAAGATGATCACCTTTGATTTTCTTAGGTTTCATAACAGGTGATTCTTAATTTTAATCGGGTTCTGAATATTGATTATCATCGTTATATTGATCTTCATTAAATTTAATTAATTTCTAGTATTCATCATGTTTTGCTTTTTTTTACTTAGCCTGCAAGTCAATTTATTAAAATTATTATATTTTCTATTGGTTCTAGTTATCACATATTTACTGGTCTTAATCGACAGGGTCATCATTCATATCTTGTTTTTAATACCTATTATTGATCTTATAGTTCTGCTCTTTTTTTATTTTACCAAAAGCGGGTTAGATAAATTCACATTATAATTATTACTAAAAATGAGATTACTGTCCAGTTTAGGCCATAGTACTGGCTGTGCCTATTCTGTCTAATTAAAGTTTTTTCTCATCCTAATTTTTCATTAATGAAAAAAGTATTTATTAAATTTTTTTGAGTTCCTAAAACTCACTACAAAAATAATATTTTATATTTCCAATAGTTTTGATGGAAAGATTTTAGAATAATATAATATAATTTTCAACTTTATAACACTGAAATTACTGTAATCAACTTTTCTTTAATTATTAATTAAATACAATAAAGAACATTTATTTATTGAATAATTATTTAATATTAAAAAACTCTTTGTTTCTTAAGATGGATCATATGACTCTATTGAATATTCACAAGTACCAAAAGAAAATTAAAAAATAGAAAAATTCATTAATAAATTTGGGATATTATCCTAAAAATATATGCCTAAATCTTAAAGCAAAATATGGATCATTTTTATTGTACTTTTACAAACTATTTATACAAAATCTTAAATTAAGTTTTTCTATTTTTCATCAAATACCCTTCATTTCTAACATTTTGGATTGTTAAAATTGCAATCAACATGCATATAGATAGATTATCTTTTATATCACTCACAATAAAAGTATAGGTTACATTCTAGCTATTGATTCCAAAAAACGAGGTACATTTTATCCATTATATTTAGTTCAGAATCTATTTTTAGTAACTTTGATATTCTAAAAAGTAAATACTGGGAAATATTCCAATTAGTATATTTATTTAAGGAATATTCATTGTAATGGATAGTAAAACTCATCGTAGGAGTCTCTTTCTAAAAGTGAATAATATATATAATAAATATGATTTTCCACTTATCATTTGCTAAACTGAGAAAATTTAGTATTTTTATTTCTCTCAGATGGGCTGAGGTATTTCATTTATATTAAGTTTATAATATATTTTGCCATAAGCTTGAGTTACTTTCTCGATCTTGATCTAATAAGTCGTCATTATAAAACAAAAATTATACATTTTTTAATTTTGTTTAGAATGAGATTTGGTTAGCTAAACTGAATAGATATTTAATATTAATATGAAATAATGCTTACTCTTAATTGTCTTCGGGATATGTGCATGCCAACTTCAACAATATAGTTCATTAAAGGGAATTAAGCTTATTCCATTTGAAATGAAATCCTAGGTTAGACTAGCTTTAGACTTTTTTCAGAAAGAAAAGAAAGAGGATTAGCCTCTTCTTTTTATATGTTACATATAACCGACTGAATATACATTTGAGCAATTATTATCAAATTCAAGGTTAAGAATTCATGATAATAAAGTTGCTTTGTAGATTGGTTCTCATATCATATGATGTCTTCATAACAATTAATATTCGGCGAACTAAAATAATAGAGTCGAATTTCATCCTATTTGAATTTGTATGAATATAATGAATCGAGTGTAATTGGTATTAAATCGCTTCAAGAAACTGATGTTACAATCTAATATTCCTACTAATCCAACGAGGAATGCTTCTAGTACTATTGTAAATAAATTTAGTGATTGTAAGAATGATTCTGAGTGTCGAAACTCATTCTGCATTTGTAGAGAGTCACAACTCGGAAATGACTGTCATTTAGTTTTAGATAACATCCAAACCTAATATATGTTTTAGGGATTTAAAATGTACTATTTAGACATAAGGTAATTTAATAACATGGATTATGTGTTAAGATTTTAGAGCAACTCAAATTATATAACTTATTGTATCATTGATAACATGAATCCAAATTTGGTTTAAAAAAAAGTTAATAGCATTTTGAACATCACTAAAAGTGATATAGCATCATGCTAAAAAAAAATTGAATCATTCCAAAAATAATTTAATTAAACTGTTAATTTCTATTATTTAGTATATTTTGACAATTTAGAAATCACGTACTTAAGCTAAAGCAACAACGCTGAAGATGCTTACGAGTTAATCATTATTTTGACTACCATAATCGCTACATTGCTACTTTTAATAGTTGTTTGTATTATGAGATCAAAATTTTAAAAAAGGGAAAGGGTTCCAAAAAGGATAAATTTAGAGCCCAAAAACTAGGATGAAAATGCCCTTATGATTTTAGTGAATAGGTTCTGTCCATCTCAAGAATACGGTGCCTTGATTACAAGATAAAATAAGTATTTGGCATATGAAAAATGCTCCATTTGTTTAGATACATATAATCATGGAACTCAGATTAGATTAACATTTTGTGAGCATCTATTCCATACACTATGCATTGATAAATGGCTGAACGATCATAAAGTACTATTTCTAGTTATTTAGCAGTATTGTCCTGACTGCAATAGCCCATTCGATTTAATTACTGTAAAAATGCAATGCAAAAGTCAGAAATAATTAGAAATGCTCTAATGGAGTTATAGAATGGATGAAGTAATAATGAAAAATGATCCTTTGGTTAATTAAAGTAATCAACATTAATCCTTCTCTTAAGTTGAATCAATCAGAAATTCTTAGGCTTTCGATTACCATAATTGATTTATATTAAAATTGTAAATCAATCTATACTAATATTTGAATATTAATATCAATACAAGTGTATTATCATCCCTATTGAATAAATCAAAATAGTAATGAGAATTGGATAGGATCAAGAGAATAAGTAAGTAGATTTTAGAGAAAAAGAAATTATTATTAAAGTCCAACATTCGTTTGCTTTACATAATATAATTAATTGTAATTGCAAGCATAATTTATAATTGTAGAATTGACTTAATGTACTTTTAAATTCATAACATCAATCTGTGTGTTATGATCCCTTAGTTGCACCGACTCCTGGCTTACCATGTCTGGTTGGCTTATATGTTAATGAGAATTCACCCAAATATCTAATATATGCTATTACAAGTCTATACCTGCCAATCATATCAAACTTGATTTCAACGTTACTGAATTATCTTCCATTATAGACTCCAACAATTGAACCAACCATCTCAGGTACAACAATTGTGTTTCTTTAATGAGTCTTCACAGGCTTTGGCTTTTCTCCTGGCAATGTTTCTTTCTTGGACTTTCTGATCTAAATATATTACTTATATTGTATACCTTCTTCATCAAGTTTTAGAATGCATGCACCTTTTCTCCTTGATTTGAGATTCTTCTTCTCTATCTGGCTCTGAATTACTCCACCAATTTATCCATAGGAAGTTTTACGAGCTCTTCAAGTTAGAGACCTCTATAAGTAAACTTCTTAACTCCCTTGAATTGTTTGTCTTGGGTTTATTCAGCCATAATTTGAAAAATGAAAATTAAAGATTTTAATATGTTCTAAAATATAAAACAATTAAGAAAAGTATTATTTTCTACAGCTATTCAAAATGGCTCCCAAATACAGGGTTTTGCAAGCATTGATCCAGCAGCCGTAATTAAATTGGGATTAAGATAAAACTCAATTGAAATATTGAATAGTTTTAGAGATAGATTAAACATTTGTAAATATGAAATGATAGCAGAATACAGATAACTTATGATTTTATGCAAAGAGATTACACTTCAATCAATTTATTGATAGGCAATCATATGATAGGGTTAATAATCCACTTTTTAAAAATGATCCATTATTCTTAGATCTGCAGTATAACATAGCTTCAAAGGTTAAGGAAATCCATGCATCAGCCAAAATAAAGAACATGTTAATTTTTTCTTATTCATCCATTAGAGAACTTATCAATTGTTATGGAAAGATTAAAAGCATCAAACTATTAATTAACTTCATAATAAATGAGATACATCTTAACAATCATCTAAAATACATTTTGAATAATCCATTATACACCAAGACTGAACTTAATGAAATCATCACCTAATTATAAAAACTCTAATTTTGTCAAATATATTTATTTCTTCTAAAAATTAAATAAGAAGGAAACTGATATATAAAAATTCAAAACATAAATGGACTACTTAAAAATCAAGGATTTATGTATTTTTGGTTTAAAACAAGATTGTTAATGGATTAAAATTAAGAATCTTCAAATGGAATAAAACATGATATTTTTAAGTTTATTTTGAAAAAAACTATCAGAATAGATAGATTTATTGTGTTGATTTTGATCATTTCTATCCAATCTCTAAAATGATTGAATAATAATATGATTATAGAATATTAATGAAGCCATTTCAAGAATATTTTGGAGTCTATAGTTTTTTATATTGATTTATATTATTGTAATTATAAACATATCTAATCAATTTATAGTAAAGTGTGCAAAGAGACTTATGATATTAAATAAAATAATAATTATACTCAACAAAATTACATAAATCACTTTTCATTAGTGGATATTCTGTTATAATTTTTATTCCCTTAACCTTTGTGATTGTTGTATCACAGATAATTATTCTGTTGCCATATATCTTTCAAATGGATGATATTGTTATGGATTAGGTTGCGTTTAGTTAGCCTTTAATGGATTCATCAAAGTGGAGTTTTTGAAGATTGGTTGTTTTTCTATCTTTCTCTCAACCTAATGTTGCAATTCATAATCTTAGAGAGATTATTTCATGACTTAATATGGTCATTATATATACTTTAAACTGTGTCCTCTATTCCACCCAAAACATTCACTGTTTTTTTGATATTGGTAATAAAATCACTATCTAAACCATTAGGTGTTTGATTCATTTGCATTTATAAGTCCATTTATTATTGATTATTCAAAATATTTGCTTGGATTGCTGATGGATTTTGGATTTATTGTTGTTATATTTAATTTTGATGTTGAATGGTAGAGAATAAATTTGAGATTTAACTGAGCTAGTGATTTTAAGGTTGTTATAGGATGTTAGATTCATTTTTTGAATTAGCATTTTAATCCAGATAATTGTATGGTAATCGTAAAAAGATCTATGCAGCTTATTCTTCTGGTTTTGGAGGAGGTGGAGGAGGTACAACAAAGGCAGGCACATGTGCTTATCTTAAAATTGATTGATATTCCCCAAAAATTGATCCATCGGCTATAAATTATGTTTTTAATTGCTTTTCCATTTCGGATCCATTTGATGGTAGTTAGATCTTAGAAGTATCCTTCTTATAATTTTATGATAATTATGTGGGAGTTGGATGAAAATTTGTTTAAGCAAAACTAATTTCAACTATAATAGTTACTTTTCATCATACTTTTTTATTCTTTTCATCATCAATTCTTTAGCTTTTGGATCATTTAAGTCTATATTTGATAGATCTTCGCAAAATTGCTAAACTGAAGACATTGTTTAAAAATTAATAAATTTATTAATAATTACATTATTATTTTTTATTTATTTCTTTTTCATAATTTTCTCTATCCTCAACCACCCATAAACTATAATAAAGGTCTAAGCACTTAATTCCATTATCTATATAATAGAAGTGAATATTTTATTTCTTGTAATTAATTTTACTTTAAAACTAATATTTAATAGATTCTTCAAATTAATTATTACTGAAAATGAATATTCTTTCTTCTCTTTTAGAACAAACACATTTTAAATTCGATTGAAACAAAAATTTTATTTCTTTTTATATTACTTACAATAATTTATGTTCCACGAATAAACCATTACTAGGGAAGGATAAGTTAATTAATTTCCTAAGGAACATAAAGCCTTTTGATTAAATTGATTTTTATGATTAAAATTTTTATAAATGGGTTCAATGTGTGCTAAATGCAAAATGATTGAAAATGCTGATTCCGATCTCTATAGTCTGGATACAAAGATGCGAACGTTGAATGAGATGAGCAAAAGTACAAAGTTTTCATCATTAAAAATGAGCATTACTTATACAAATCACATAAATTATAAGTTATCTGAATCAGAAGTTCGAGATGGAGATGATCCAATTCATTATATCAACAACAGCAGGGGAAGAATGAAATGTTTTAGTTTTTAAGAAGATTGTCAAAATTCATTAAAGAAATCTCAAATCACTGATAGCCCTATTACAGTGAAGAGTGAAACTAGAGGAATCAAAAAAAAAATCAAGATATAGAAGGATCTCATCCATATTTAAAATTTAGATTTATCGTTTTATCTTTAAAGAAATTACTAATAATAAATTTATGAGGAACATTCACAGAGGAGTATTCTCAAGTCTCCTCTTAATAGAAGTTTCAACTCCTTTTCTGATTAAAAGAAAGTACATTTCGCTACAGGAACTAATTTCAAAACTAATCGATTTTAAACATCTATGAGAACCAATCTAAGCAAAATTAGAAAAAGTTTAATATGAATTTATAGTAGGTTGTATTAGAAAATTAAAATTTTATATTTAATTCACACAGATTTACTTTCATTTCTTTTTTAGACCTTTATTATTCTAATATCAGTAAAACTACCTCTCTTTAATACATGAAATCTTCTATGTATTTGAATAAATTTGCTATTGATTAGAAATATCAAACAATATCCTATCTTAGTATAGAACTTCTGGAGAAAATTCAATTTTATAAAATAGTTGAAGTTATTTCTTCAATATTAAAAGGGAATTTAAATATTTTTTTGCAAGTATCATCCTTCTCAAAGAAACCTCAATTATGTACTGGATAATTGGATAATCAATAGTATAGATACTTTTTGAATATTAAAATTATAGAATTATGGATTAATAATAAAAACTAAAAAATTTTCAATTGAGGTTAAGATAACTGCAATTGTGTGTTCAGTCCTCATTTAATTAGATGATAAAAGCAATAATTATGCTTACTAATTCATTAGGGCATTTTGGGTAGAGAATAGACACGTTAATGTGAAGTGCATATTATGTCATTTCTTGCAATAAACATTTAAAAAGAAACAGTATGGACAATTTACAGTATTTAGACATCAGAAAATAAGGAATAAATTATTGCAAATTGATTTCACAGATGCTATTTTCAATGATTAATTGGATATGTATCTACATTTTGGAATATTGCAAAATTATTTAAGTGTTGAGAGTGAAAAAATGGATTCTCAAATTACCTATTTACAAATCTTATGGTTAATAAAAAAATATTAATAATAATAAGTAGAATATAAATATGGGAAGAAAAGAATTTGCTGTTAATGGAGATTATAAACTACTTTGAATTTAGTGGATTCTCTAGTCAATTATTTTTGGCATCAATTTATCTTTATATAATGGCATTAACTGAAAATTAAGAGTTAAGAATATCAACTTCAGGAATGTCTATGAAAAAATCAAAAGAGAAATTCATTTAGATACTTAGAAGAAATAGATATCCACTTATTAATTATTGATTCATGTTTTATTAATCGCCTTACATGAGTTGATTGGACAAGAAATGGAAAGCAGTTAAGGAAGATGATAATGACAATTTAAATTTTGAGAATGTTATCAATCAATTCACTAATCACAACCTCTTACAAACGTAATGAAAATTGGCATACAAAAATTTTTAAGAATTATTAGTGCTTATGAAGAATGATGAGCTAAGAAAATAGGCTTATATCTTAGTATCTGAGATAAATTTTACAAAGGATCCATCTCCTGTCAAATTTAGTATTCCATTACTATTGAATGTTCAAGATGTTAAGTAGAGTGTCAGATGGATAATAATACCCAAAAATTGAAGTTTCATTTTATTTATTAAATGAATTAATAAAATAAGAGAAAGTTCAATGTACTAGAATACCTAAAAAATCCATATCATTTGCCACCAAAGCAAGACAAATTCGAGATCCCGCAAACTTGCAAGTCTGGCTCAAGGACTAATCAAAGAAGATTCTATAGGCCATATAAACATAAGACTCTTTTTCCAGAATTAAATAGTACCAATGCACTTTATTTGAGCAAAACTAGTCAATAATTTAGGTAATCGAGAAAGGATTGGTAAGAAGACTTGTAGACCTGTCTTTAAAGTTAATAAGTAATGATATACAATTATTCTTTAGATTAGAGATGTGCCAAATACAAATAAAGTCTCATAACTCTTTATGAAATCCTTACATAATTCTTCCTCTAGTCAATTGCTGAGAAAGTAACAACCAGAGTTAAAGCCCTTATTGGAAATCTAAGCCCATAAGTTGTGTTGATCTAAACAATTTTACTTTAAAAAATTATTCATTCTAAATTCTATATTTATGTTTTAATATGAAGATATAAAATAATAATATCTCATTAAATTTTTAAAGAATTTAAGTGTTTTATTAATTTCATGGTCTCGTCGTAGAGAGAGTCAAGATTCTTATCTTTTGGTGTACATTTGAAAATGAAGTCTTGAATTGGTCTTAGTATCTGATCAATAATTTTGGGAACTAAGAAAGGATCAATCTCTGGTTATAATTTAGCAAAGAATATCTCCTTCCTGTCCTGCAACGGTTTTTCAACTTCACAAATAGAAATATTTTGCTTTAGAAATTAATTGAAGATGTTAAAGACATAGTATTACAAATCTAAATCATCGCAAGGTCCTAAGGGGAATACTATATAGCGAGTTTGAAAATCAAATATTTCGTTTCCTTCTGTTATAGACTTTTTCAACTAAAGGCCTTGGCTCATAATTGATTTGATTAATATTTAAATAAATTATAGCATATATATTTTAATATCATAACTCATGCTTGTTAACTATGTCACATTACTCGAATTTGCAGTCTACACATCTTTCTCTCTTGCTGCTGCACTTTTTGTTTCCCAACCCTTAGGTGACTAGGTCACTCAATGCTGCAATGAATTATGGGTGGTCGTTTAATGAATCACCCCTAATCACATTTTTCTTATGAGATTCAATGTCCTTCTTCAAATCATCCATGAGCTAGATATCTAATTCATAGAGTGTTTCAAGATGATCACTAGTGAATCCCATAGGCGAAATGAGAATATTCTTGAATTTGCTTTTCTGGATGTACTGACTGAGAGCATGATGAGTGGCAGGTCTTAGCCATTTGTTCAAGCCTACTTTGGATTAGTAGGACAAATCAAAAGGAACTGAGACTCCCATGTTCTTAAGATTGTCTATGACCAATTAACAGGACTCATAGATATAATATGGATATTTCTCGCCGTCCCATACAAAATCAGCTGGTAGAGAATGTGCTGTGAATAGAATGAGTGTATCTTTTGGATCTAAATTCTGAGACTTAATTTTATTGTTCAACAGAGTAGCCATGGCAGAGATGTAGAATTTGTTTTTGTGCCACGAATCAATTACTGACACTTCCAATTTGGGTTGAATTGTCTTATATTTTTACAGTAATTCAATGGCATTTCGTATGGCATTCCCTCCGGTTGAACAAGAATACTGAGGATATTGAGAAAAGAGTAAGAATTTTTATATTCTTCCTTCAGTTTTCTCAAAGGCATACTCAATAGCATCTTCTTGAAGGGGTAGCCCATATCGAAATGCTGGAAGAAATCCACTTCCCTGTGGTTTGCTCATTAAAATTCCTTGAACCATAGTCCATTTGAAAAGAGGAGAGAAGCCTCCTATTTTCTCGTATTGCTTATTGATTTTGGCAGGACCTCTCAATCTAGCTATGTATGGACCCAAACCGAAAGGTATTCTAATGACAGTGGTGTCTTCAAAGAATCTGACCAAGAATGGACTGATTTCAGAATATGAATTGGGCCTAGCCTATATTGTTAGAGATCACCCTCCTAGATTCAGCATAAGAATAGCGGTTTGATTTTTTGGGTCGAATTTGGTTTGTTCAAGGTACGGCAAGGACTGATTGTAAGTGGAGGATCTGAATTTGGTGAATTGGTAAATGGATTTCATAGAAATATATTTATATGTCTAATTCTTGTACTTTAGTAATATATTTAAATAGTGAATGGATAAATCAAAATTGGTTTAGCACACATCATCGTTGAATACTAATCTGCAATATTATCTAAATAAGTTCGAGAAGAACCAAGAATGGGCTGATATAGCTCCATTATTGATGAAAATCGAAGGGTTATTGAAATAACACCCATCTCCTTACATAATCGAAAAAATATAATTAAGCAAGAGATTAGCGTAATGTCTGAATCCTCACGTATGAGTTTAGTCGATTAATTAGCTCTCTGCACCAATCCACATGTCTGTATTGAAGATCTATGATCAACTATTCAAAAATATGGCAAACTTCAGTGTTGAAGGAGATCCATCAGGAGTGGTCAAATTGTATTTGGAAGATCTCGCCCTATATTCAATTGGACTGCTACCCTTTTTTTCGAATGCGTCTTCGAAAGTGCGACCATAATTCTTGGATCTAATTAAATAACATTATGTTCCTTTGGGAAGAGAGTTAATACCTATGTTGCCAGGATTGGTTACCAGTATATTGCCAGGTTTGGATGATTAATAAGAGGCCAATCAGAAGAAATGCATGACTGTATTGGATGAATTGAGTCAATCAGCAGGCCGAAAATTTCTCATAGGGTCAGTGTGGATGTCTATGCTAAGAAGCCCTAAATGCCGAAGGTATATTGGGTAGATATCATCATAGTTCATCTATAAAGTATTTATCTCAGAAGATTCCAAAAATGTAACAGGAATAAGAGGATGAGCAATCAGATTACATGAGTGATGAATACGAAGAAGAAGAGTAATAGAAATCACAATCGATTGCATAAGAACAATAACAGAATTAATAGAAAGCTCCTCAAAATAATCAAGATTTAGATGACATTAAAGATGATTCCCTAGAATAGGTTATGGATAACAAAGCACAGAATGAAATAAGAAAGAGAACTATTGTTGTAGAATAGAGTATGGAATTAAAGCGAAAGTAAGCTCTGATGATCATTGAAGATGGTATCAATGAGGAAACACATGAAAACAATTTTCCACCACTTTATGTGTCAGCACTCATTTCCTCTTTGGAAGATGAAAAGTATGATCGCCAATTCTATATAGTTAATTGATCAAGAGATAAGCACTCGATATGATGTATACACATTTGAAATCCAATGTCATCTAAGAAAATAAGGAGATATTGGTTGAAGCCGCATTGAAGTTGCTGATAAGAAAGGATCTCTCTGTGACCAGACGAGTCAATTAGTGGTTATTTGGTAAACCAGACATGGATAACAAGTACTAGATAACTGAACAAAATAAAGATATTCTATAATATGTTGTGAATTCATTTAACAAATTCTTACAATAAGAAGCCAATGAATAGAATGCAGTCTTTCCAATCAAATTGTTGTATAACTTCTTTATGGAACATGATCATATGGTTGAATTACTGATTGGACAGGTTTCCTTTAATCTAATTAAATATGTAGAGACTAATCACAAAAAATATCCGGAAATTGTAAAATCTTGCAAAAGATTATTGGAATCAATCACATCATTTCTGTTGATTGTTGTTAATGAAGTCAGCAAAGTGTACAACACTTATGTAAACTTCTTATTTTCTATTCTCATCACCAAAGAGGATAATTTTGAGAAGTCTATAGAATTCACATTATTAAGAAGTGCTGCAGCTAATTTGATGACTTGTTTGTCAAAATTTTCACCAGAAGAATTGAGAAAACAATCACCTGGCTCCACTTTGAACAAACTATTGGTTAGAATGGAACAATTGCCATAATAATTGGATAAATAATTGGTAGGGCCAGCGGAGATGTCAAATTATGATGAAGCCATTGAAGAATTTGGGTAGTTGTATTAAAATTTGTCTGATGTCATACTCGATGGAGACGAATAAATTAGAGTGGAATTTGAATCCATTAGCAAATCCTTAATTAAGGGATTAAGATTTAAGTAAAACAAGGAAGTTCAACATTTACCAAAATGGTTTACGTCAATAACTAAAATAATCAAAGAGGAAAATCCCTCGATCTCTTTATTAGCCATTCAGAGTATGATTGAGATATTGATATCGGAGAAGGTGGATATCATATATGAGAATCTGAAGAAATTGATTGTGGAAGAAAGTAGGACGAAAATGTTGAAAAATCAAATCATTGAGGGATAAGATTATACCAAACTTACTTTAGAGAAATTGTGGAACCTTCTTGATTATCCCTTTTTCCATGAAAGAATCATAGAAATGATTGTCAATCTCTCAAAAGTATTCCCAACATTTTTCACTGAAGTTGTAATCCATCAATTCAAAAATATGCAAGAAGCAGCCATCAGAAGATTTGCTCTCTTCTGGAAACTAAGTGCCACTCATTATAAGGAATTATAAGATCTAAACAAAGTGGGACTCTTTCTGATGCTTGATTTCTTGGATCATGAGAATCCAATCATTAGACACAATGCTAAAAATTGGTTATTAGAATCAACAGAAATGTTAGAGAGAATCCTAGATCCTCTATTTGAAGTTCTAATTTAAAGTAGTTCATCCTGGTACTTAACCGATAACCAATAGATATTCTTCGCAAAAGTTTACGAAACCAAAAGAATCAATGAAACCATCAAAAAACTAAAATCAATTCTCATCTCATTCAGTGCCAGGTTCATGGAATATGTCTAAGAGACAGAGATCTCATCTTATATCAAGGATATCCGTATGCATTTCACCAATGAAAGTAGTGTTATTATGTAGAAGGACACCATGATGTACTTAGACTTATTGGTCATCATTTGTCTGAAATATGTGCAAGGATAAGCCATAGAAAGTATGTCTTTGAAATTCTACAAGGAAAATGCTGCTGTTAATGCATCTGCATGTGAATACATCGAATTATTAATTGTCAATGTTGAGAATCCCATTGTCTCCTTGAAATTTGCAGAGTACATTATGCAACCCTTGTAGATAGTATTATATCACGCAATCGAAAATGAAGATTTGGTTATGCAAGTGTAAATTCTCAATTTGTTCAAAGTCATTTTCTTCAATTCCTCCTTTAGGACTAAATTCCAACCCGAACAAAGAGAACTGATTGAAGATACCATGAGTAGATCAGTCAGTAATAGCATCTTCATTCCTACTCTTCTGAGGGGTATGCATACTCATGTACTTTATGTCAGAGCCTAATACATTCACTTCATAAGTACCTGCATCCCTTTATTAGCTGAACATTTGAGATAATAAACTCTAACTGATTGCGTTTAATAAATCTTGACGGCCTATTTCAAAATGATTAAAGATATTGCAAATAGATAATATGAATAATAGAAATCAGATCAGATGATGAATTAATTCGATTTCCTATAAGGATCATCTCAACATGAAATTTAATCCATTTTAATTGGAGTCAAGACTATTTTAAAACATATTCTTGGATTGTAAGAAAGGGATGACATGTTTTATGAGAAGATGAAAGAGGACAATACTGTATTCAACACAGTTAAATCTATGATAACATTTGGTTTGCTAAATGTCTAAGATCAAAATAAAACAACCAAGTTAATTTTCCAAAAGTTTCAGAATACTTGCGAAGTTATTATATCAACACTACCTTCCATTTTGGAATTATATATCAATTGTTGGTCCTTAGGATAGGACTTCATTAAATATTCTGACACTATGACAGCTATGGGTATTGGATCGTATTCATTTGACAAATTCAATTCATTCAATAAAATTCTATAAGAGTCGCAATCCAAGGAGGCCAACATTGTCAAACCTTAAATCCTGTAAATGATGAAGCCACTATTTATGAGTTACTCTAAATAATTCATGACTGCATTACTCTCAGTATGGAGTAATTAAATCAATCTATTACAAAAATTATTCTTTGAAAATGAGTAAATCCTTATTGATCCTTTCTCTCTCCATTAAAACACTTTCCTATTGAAGACTATTGAAATTATGATTATGATGCAATGTCCAATTGAACTCTTCTTAGACAGTCTATTAGAATGTTAATAATTGTAGGAGTTGCAGAAATATTATGATATTTATAGAAGGAAGAAATTGTCAACCACAATGCTGAACTTTTAGATTTCTCAACAAGAAACAAATATCCTATACTTTTTATATTGTTATTTCACTTTTGCTTAAATAGATCCAAATTAATTAAAGAAAGAAAATCTCTTGCCTTTTTGGATATAAATAATGAAAATACTATAGATACTGGCTTTATCGAAATCCCCAAGCACGAATATGTGGTTATTGGAATTGTAATTACTTCTTACTCGTAAATATTCGCCCAAAGAAATCGTTGGAGATCAGCGATTCAGAAATCAACATCATGAATTCATAAATGAAAAGTTAAAATATGTGGCTTTATTCGGAGGAAAACTTAATATCTTCTGGAATGACCCAGGTGTCAAACCAGAAGGAGATGATTTGTATCAATAATATTCAATCAAATTTAAAGTGGTGACTCCTTTAACTCCAACTCTCTATGATATATATTTGAATGTCATTAAATCTCTAAATAAGGAGATACAATATGAAGTGACTGACATTGAGAAACTAATATTTAGTTAATTGAGCAGCGTGACTGAAGATTTCATTTAGACAAAATACAGGTTGATGTGCATAAAGACACTTAAAAATGTGGCCTTGGAATTGCTTTAAAACTCTTATGCTGTGGAAAAGACGGAAAGAGTGGTTTTGAGATGTAAAGAAATGATGGACATTTTGTACCCTCTTTTAGAGAACAGAAGTCAGTACAATCAGATTTATGTTCAAATCATTTCAGAAATGTTGTATTTCCAATTAGATAAAGCAAGACAAGTGTTACTCAAGGTTTATAAAGATTCAATACTGAACATTTTCAACAAAGAGGACTTCTTCATATAATCAAAGCATACTTTAAAGTATTGGACTAAGATTATCAATTGGGTTGTGTAGTATGGCAGAAGTGATCTATTCACTTAATATTTAGAGTAGGTGGCTCAACAATCTTCGTTTTTCTTCAGCAGAGAAGGGGAGGAGAACAAAAGGAGAATTAAGACATTTGAACGCATCTGTTTTCTGATATTCAGTGGAGAGAGAGATCGGTATACTAAGAAATTAGATTTGCTCATTGAAAAGATATCTGAGGTCATAAAATCAGATTCGGCCAATCCTGGACTTGTTATGCTTATTCTCTTTTGTGTAAGGATTCTCATCTTGAGACTGTCGCCAATTCAATTGAATGAACTATTTAGAAATATGTGGCCAACACTTCTAACTTTATTAATTAGTATTTTCAAAAATAAGCAATCAAACTAAAATTTGGTACTGGCTGCTCTTAAATTAGTGGAAATGATTTCCTTCATGCAATAGGATGAATTTTTCCTCCATCAATGGATTTTCATTTATGATTACTTTGGAATTAAAATTCAAGAGAACCAGGGCATAGGAGTACCCATAACTCCATTTTTGTATTAGCCTTACTGTTCAAACTTCTTGTTTTAGCAATATTCAGTTGATTACAGCAAGGTGGAATAGACGAATGTGACTGATCCTTAGAAGAGAGAAATAATTATTAAGTAAATCAAAGTGGATGGACAACAACAATTGGAGGACATCTCTTTGTAATTGTGTAACTATTTGGTGCAGCTGAATAGCATTAGGATTTACACGATGAATGAAGATATCGAAGACTTGATAGAGAACGATTTCATCTAATTGGATTAGTTTATTTATGAATAATAATGATTAATATATGTTTACTTTATCAAGAGAAAAATTTGAAATTACATACACCAGCAAATTGATATCGATTCCCACATGCACTTGCATAATAGTATACTTTGGTATCATTGTGATCCCATTTGTACTAGTTTTTGCTTCTGAAAGTATTCAACTGACTAATAAGACTTCTGGATCATGGTATCCACATTGGAGGAATAGTTAGACATTGAATATGAGGGATTTCATTTTGTAAATGTCGTCACATCAGATGACTTAGTGTACCATTTCACAAATCAAAAATATCAGAAGATCGACGGTTCAGAATAATTGTTATCATATTAATATTTGACTTTGCAAGGATCAAAAATATCAGTAAGTAATTATTAACAATTGAATAGGCTTTGATGGATGACACAAATGCAGATAATGTTCCTGAATAACTTAATTTTGATTTCTAATTATTCACAGATGCAGATAAGATCAAATAGGTTACAATATTATTGCCTTTGAGATGTTACTTTGCAAGTTTGCATTTCAAATTTGATTGTTATTTGTACTTTCAAGAATCTGAAATAATCAGTGGCCAAGGGTTGTCGTAATTGTAAATAGCGGGAGAAGTACAATTCTATCAATAAGAACCACTACCATCAAGGTATTCAATCCAACTTATATTATGATAGCAATTTTGATATTGATTATTATTCAGATATCATAGTTGATGATAATCTGAGTAATCAATGGATGAGTGAAATGCTTTCATAGATTTATACTAGAACATACTCAATTCGACCTAGGTATATCAGTAGAAAGATTGGAGGGAATTCTGAGAAGCAATTGAGAGTTAGTATAAAATTGGACAATATTAAAATGCAATTGATTCAAAGATGGGTAAGTTTACTTGCAATAATGAAATTGGCATGGCTGCAATATTTTTCAGTGTTCATAATAATTTGGATCATAGGGAGAGAGTTTTTGATCTTCTTATTTAGATTTAGGATAGTTGACACTTGCAAAGTGGAATAATTATGATTAATATTTATTTTATCAAATGTTATTGTGGTTGAATGGAATGACCAATCCATCTATTAAACATCCCATGGAAACCATGATGGATGAATACCATGCTAATCCATCTAATATCATACCACTTTTGGCTGAAGATGAATTTTTTATATAAGCCAAAAACCTGAATCATAAAGTGATAGACTTCATCAGATAGCATCAAAAAAGCATAGCAGCATAACTCCTAGACTTAATAGTGCAGTAAATTGATCAAGTTACAGAAACAAACCATGACAATGTTGTCATATTCCCAATTCTATCAATTGAATTTTTTGAACTTGATCTTCCACCCTTAACTTAAATGATTCTCTAAGAAGTATAATATTAATTCTTATACTTCTTAGACTGCCATTATAACTCTCTTTGCAGGATTACATAAAACTCCTGATCAAATCCATGAACCTTAATGGTCAAACATCTAAAGATTGTTCGCTCTTCTACTATCCAAAGAGCCTAAACAAGTTTGTTAAACCATATTCAAATGTGATTTACTCAAACTCTTTTTGAATCATCTTGAATCAGCCACTGTTAATAGTATTCTCATCCAGTTATTCAACCCTGAAAATGGGAATTACGAGGATGCAAAATTGGAAGTCCTTGAATTAGGATTTCGTGGTTTCAACTTGATGGAAGAGATGAGTGTCCTTAATTTCACTTACTTGATTCATGAGATAATGACTAGATATTTTTCAAGTGATTTATGCCACAAACTAGTACAATTCATAGTCAGTAAATAAATCATCCTGTAGATGTTTAAATGTCTAAGAGAAAATCATGACAAATTATTCCTTGCCAAAAGTTCAGCACACATCTTATCACTCATCTCCAACTATTATTCTTCTCAAATGCAAAACATCAATATCTATGAAGAAAACAACCCCAAAAAAATCATCGAAGAAAATTCAGAAGTTGCTTATCATCAACAAGTTACTCTTGATTTCGAAAAAACTGACTTTATGAATACCTTTACCCAAGAAATGAACCTATTTGTAGAATCATTTAATCAAATCTTAGAAAACGATAATAAACGACTCAGAACTCTACGTCTTAAATTACTGGAAATTTTCGATAATTTAATAAGAATTTCAAATATTAAACTGTGGAAACAAATGAATTAATTAAAGTTATTCAATCAAATTGTCTAAATCTACTTTAAATATAAAAATTCCGATATTTTTCACTCAATCTTTGAGAAATTATTGTAATACATCCTCAACAGAGCCATTAGTGATTTCCACCCTTATTGGTGTAACATACTCATTGAAGATATCAACATTTATACACTCATTTCAGATAAAATAACTGCTAAAACTCCTATACCAGGTTATATATACCTGTTAGCCAATCAAATGACATGGTTTTAAAAAGAATTGAATGAAAAATTAATTATTGATGGATCTTTAGCCAAATATTATCAGCAATTAAAACACATCGAAGAAGTCATATTACTCAACGACTAATGGAGAAGAGCCAGTCCCATATTCAATATCACCTTCCAAAAGAACTCTGTCCAATTGGGATCATCACAACCAGGTAGTGCATCAAATATCCCTGTGTCATCAGAACCTATTATACACTATGGCAATGATCAACAATTAAACAATTCCAATGCTTAATGTCTCTTCAATAAAGTTAAAAATAACCAAACAAACATTGCCAGCATTTCAGGAGATGAACCGCCTGAATTTGAAAGCCCAGACAAATATGAAGAGAGGGTTTAGAATCCCTAAACTGATGAATATCAATATGAACCTAGAAAATCACCTGAAAAATAAACTGTCTAAGAATCTCCAAAAAAAGATGAATTTATTAAAGTACCCAGCGATCCCTTAAAACCCTAAATTCCCTATAATTAAGAATAGAGATAAGAAACAGACTACAGATTTGTCGAGGGAGTCTATTTGCAGTCGACTTCACCAACCAAACCCTAATAGGATGTTTAAAATCATCTTGGACCAGTAGTATCAAATGGTTAAGAAGTTACGCCAGAAAGAAACCATGACGGCAAGAAGATTGACATGATGTCGATTAGCTTATAAGATTTCGTTAAACCCATGGATAAGTACAAATTCTCCAGTGGAGGAAAGATGGACTAAGAACAAAATGAAAAATTATTTAGTCCAAATAAAAAAGTGTAGGACATCATTAAAAAATATTCAAATATGTCCAAGTCTGTTACTTTTGGGTAGGCTAACTTGGGGAACTCAAAATAATCTGAAAATTTATCATTGATAAGGAAAAAGTCAATGGAGTCCTCATTAAGACTTAAACAATTGGATAATGTTCAAAACGAGGAATTCAAGATTCTCAAAACTAATAAACAAGACTCTAAAATTTTAACAAGTGATAACAAAAGAATTTTGATGGTTGATGAATTAGACAAAGATCAAGATGTTAGTTCCTTGCGAAATAGCTTAGTTAATCTGAGCAACATGAGTTTTTCAAGCACTTCGAGCAAAAAAAGAACGATCAAATTTAAAAAACCAAAAAAAACTCAATCAAATGGACAAGAAAAGGATTTAAATAGGTCAATTCCTGAGGAGTTGTAAACAAATAAGAACCTAGTATTTTCCTTATAAAGTTCTAATTCATTAAGAGATTCCTTTGTAAGTAGTTAAAATAGCATTTCAGAGGAGAAAAAGTTTAGATAAGCAAACAAAAAGGATATAAAATTTTTAAATTATATCAGAAATATTAAATGATTTTATAAATTATCAATATCGCGTGATTTATTAATATTATTTTAAGATTATCAAGACTAGGTTGTTTATTGGTACTTAGTATTCACACAATATTTTTAATGAAATATATTAAAATAATAGGACTACTAAATTACAAGTTTAAAATCATAGGGAATTTACAGCTTAAAATCGAAAGTAAAGTTGTGTTTTAATACTTAACACTAGAGAACGTATGAGTACTTCTTTCCAAAATCAGATTATATTATTTATGGATAATTTTAGTTCAACCGAAATGCCTTGTTTATTTTTATTAATCTCTATTTAAATATATTTAAGATTCACTTTTTAATAGTAATTATACAAATGAATATTTATTTGAATAAATTGAAAAATATTATATTATAAATTTTAATGGGAATTTGTAAAAGTAAATTACGTCCACATGAATCAAAACTATCTGTAGTCAGGCGGTTTTCTAAACTGAACATCCATCAGTTTTATCGTTTCACTTAAATATTAGGTAGTGGATCATTTGGAACCGTCAAGCTGGCTTTCAGTTTGGAATAAGAAAGAAATGGTCTTTAATCCAAATGTTATGCAGTGAAATCAATCGATAAAGTAAATAAAAAATTTAGTATAGCGTCGTATTGGCTAAAGGTTACATCTGATTCAAAGGGAATTAGAGATACTAGTGCAATTGGATCACCCAAATATAATCAGAGTCTATGAAACTTATGAGGATATGAGATACTATCATTTTGTGATGGAATATTGCAGAGGAGGAGAGTTATTCGAGAGAATAGTCAGAAAGGGAGTTTTTTCAGAAAGGAAATGCTCCATTTTGATGAAGCAGCTATTCTCTGCAGTTCATTATATGCACTAACAAGGAGTTACTCACAGGGATTTAAAACCTGAGAATCTCATGCTGGCCTCCCCTGATGATGACTTCGACATTAGGATCATCGATTTCGGTTTAAGTAAGAAATACCCCCCCCCTTAATCGGCAAATCAAGGTAGATCCTAAGTTAGAACTTAAACTAAAGTAGGAACTCCTATATATGTTGCACCTGAAGTATTGTAAGGGAAGTATTCTTAAACATGTGATGAATGGTCGTTGGGATGCATCATGTACGTTTTGCTCTGTGGTGAACCACCTTTCTTTAGCAACAATCTCAAAGTTCTGGAAGAAAAGATTTAAAATAAAGACATTCAGTTCAATGAAAATTCCTGGCAAAATATCTCCAAAGATGCAAAAATGTTGGTTATCAGGTTGCTTGATAAAAATCCGAAAAAACGCATAACATGTGCCCAAGCTTTGTCTAGTCCTTGGATTTTAAATTAAGCTTCTGCACCTCCAAGCAGAATGGAATCTATTCCCAATAATGAATAGGAGAATGAAAAAGCCATTTAATTGCTGAAGACTTATGGGAACATATCAAAATTGAAGAAAGAAACTTTAAATATTTTATTAAATTAGCTTAATGAAACTCAAATATAATCCCTAAGGCAATAATTTGAAGAGTTTGACAAAGACAATAGTGGTACTATCTCAGTTAAAGAAATGACTCAAATCATGAAAAAATTAGGCTTAAATGATACTGAAAAAGAGATGTCAGAATTAATTAAAAAATTGAAATTCTCAAATAAAAACGATGGTAACTTATATGGAGATTTGACTATCCATTATTCCGAGTTTATGATGGCCTTATTAAATTAATAGCAATATTTGAATGAAGAAAGATTGTGGGGTTTATTTAAATAATTTGATATTGACAACAAAAATTATATCACAAGCCTCGATGTTAGACGAGCCTTTGAAAGAAGAGGCAAATAACTATCCACAGTGAAAGTAGATACTATGTTTAATGAAATCAGACTAAACAGCTAAGACAAAATAGACTTTTAAAGATTCCACGATATGATGTTAGCGGATTCTCTAAAAACTCAAGATGAAGATTTGCAAATACCAAATATAAGCAAAATGTCTACTAACAATCCCCAAAATTTGCCATATTTAAATTAGCCAATAGGAGACTTCAATTTTGATATTTGAAATATTTAATTAATCTAATCTCATTGATATATTAAACACTTCATATTATTTATCATAATAATAATTAATATAATTATAAAACCTTTGTACCAGTCAATGCAATATTGATAACTTGATAAATTGATACCTATAAATTTATGCAATATAACTACTTTGAAAACAATGTGCAAAATGCCGAAAGGATATAAATCATTGTTGGAATCAAATTATTTATCTAAAATCCATTATCTAGCCATCTTTTAGTATAAGTGTTATCTAAATAATTATTATAAACTTTTACTATTCCTTTTTATTACTACTCTCAATGATTAAACATTAATCATTAATTTAAATCTCTACAATCGTCGTTTTACATTAGAATTAATCAATCTAAAATATATTAAAATTAACTTACTTATTCTAAAACAAATGTTTAATTTTATGCTAATTCATCAAGAACTCTGAAACCTAACCCGGAAGGTCTTCTAGAATTTTGTTCAATCAAAATCTAATTCTCATTTTCTTAACACTTTATTAGCAATGATTATAAATGCAAAATCTTTTTTAATATATGATTATTGTTAAAATATGATTGGTTTCCATCACTTTAAGTTAACAATTGAAGCTTTTCTTAGCAATTCTTCTTTAAAAATAACACTTCATCTTTAGTTATTTTCAAGAATTACATTTCACTGATTAAACTTTCAAACTAATCTTGCTCATACTCGATTTAAGTGCATCCGTCTCTGTAAAGATTTTAATATTTAATCTAATCTTTCTTCTTCATAACTTCAAATTCTTATAACAATTTTTAATACTAAGCTTCTTCGAATCCAATTTAAGCTTTAAGTTAAGAATTCTTACTATAAATAGTAACAAATTCTAACTCAAGTCTTTCCTTTTCTTGAGAATTATTAGATATTTCTTTTTTTATTTATTAAATTAATGATAATTTTTCTTTCTTCTCTAATTCAATTGATTCTAATTCTTCCTTAATAATTAGTAGACTACTCATTTAATTTTCCCTTTCATTTTCTTAGTACCCTACTAATTCTGCCAACTATCGACCCTCTTATGAATATAAAGCCATTCTATTCCTAAGTTGCAACAATTTTTCATCCATTTCTACTAAATTTTTACATAAAACTTATATATAATCTTTTTTTTCCTTTAATTTATTTTTTGTCATAACTTCTGATTCCTAAAGTTATTAATTAGTAAACTCCAATTAAAGTATTCTTTCTAAAATACTAATTTATTTTGATTCTAAATCAGTTTGTTTATTAAATACATTTTACAATTCTTATTCAATCCTTTCAACACTTTAAGTTCTTGAATCTAATTCATTAGCCAGCCTATTTTCTTTTTCTGCCCATTCTTACAACTTAAGTGAAAGATCATAATGTCTTTCTGCTGTTTATTTTAGTTTATTTTATAAATCTTGCAATAATTAACTTTCTTTTGTGAATTTATCTTGTAATTCTCCTAAAATTGGATCATCCTCAAGGAAAAAGGTCTATTGTTAAGTGATTTTGGAAACTCCGGATGGGAACATACTATACTTTTCAGTATTTTATTATTGTAATGTCTTAATAGTTAACTCTAAGATTTCAATTCTTTTATCTCTATCTTTTAATACTTTCTGAGCTTATTATTCATTAAATTAGCTGATTTATGCAGAGACATCATTTTCCCTTTATTCCTAAGGAGCAGGACTCAGTTCAACCAATTTTTAGAGATCATCCTTTAAATCATTATTTTTTGTATTTAATACATTTAGTTTACCTTATATTTCATCCTCTAAATCATCTTCATTTTAATTTAAGTCAACTCTATTCTACTATTATTGATACTTTCTTCTGAGGGCTATTTCCTTCTTTAAATCAAATATTTCTTAAGTAATTTAATCTAATTCTTTTGTAAAGTTTTCTTTTTTCTATTAAATCTACTTTAATTCCTTTTATTTTAATGATAATACAGCCTCCATCATTTGTCCTTCTTCATCTATTTTTGTAAATTGTTCATTTAAATTCTCCAACTAAGTGCTCTTCTCCTTAATTTAATATTTCATTTCTTCTTATTATGCTGTTAGAGAATGTAACTCACTTTCTAATTGATTACCAATAGATTTAAGTTTGAGCAAATCTTCAGACAGCTCTTAATTTAAATTCATCTAATTATCTATCAGCAACTCAATGTTCTATTATTGCTATTTAATATTTTCGAATCTCTATTTCAGTCTTTCAATCTCTTCAACTAATGCATTTTATTCTCTCTAACTTTCCAATTTCTCCTACAATAAAGCTACCTAATCTACTATAATAATGGATTCAATCTATGCGTTTAATTGTTTCAATTGTTATTCTTTTTCTTATTTTAAGCCCTCTTGATTTTTTATATTTAAAAGTAGGGTTTCTAAATGTTATTCTAGATTGTTCAAAATTACTGTTTATTATGAAATCTCATTCTCTATTCTTTCTTTCTTACTCAATAATTTCTAATGTTCTTGTTATACTTCATCTACTGACTGTTATAATAGATTATTTTCAACTTTTAAATTGAATAGAGTTTTCTTATTCTCCTCTATATTTTGTTCCAATATTTAAATTGAATTGTTTTGAGTATTAAAATTTTACAAACGCTATCTTAATTGGTTTTCTTCCTCAGATTGTTATTCAATATTTAGTTTTAACTCTTTAATTATTTTTTGTTGTTCTGTTTCTTACAATTATAATTTTTCGAGCTCTGTCTAATTATTCTTTATCTCAACCAATATTTCATGTATATTATCCTTTAACTTTTCTCCACTTAATTTTTATTGATTGAAATCCTACTCTAATTAGTTTCTTTGTGTTTAGGCTTTTTAATTGGATTCTTGGATTGCTGATAATTTCACATTGATATCCTTTAATTATTTTTATAATTATGATTCACTTTCTTTTTTTTCTTCAAGCTTCACTTCTAAATTTTATATCAATTCATCTAGTTCCAAAATTTATTTCACTATATCGTCTGCTATTTCTGCTTTTTGATTTTTTTCATCCTACAATTAATTCTACTTCTGAAACTTATTAGTTTAATCATTCATAGAATTTAAAGCATTTTTCAACTAATTTTCCACATTTTCCTTTTACAATTTTAGTTCTTCAATTTATTATTATTATTTTTAAATTTCTCCTTAATATTCTTTATTTTTTAATAAAGAATCCTGCAGATAGAGTTTTTCTTACTATTCTTTTTAGAGTTAATCAATGTAATCTTATTTTAATTTAATTGATTGTTTTAATTCACCTGAAATTGTTGAGAGTTCTATGTTTTATTTTTCCAAAAGCTTTTACAAATTGTCTTTTTCCTCAATGTCTTTTTTCAATGAATCACATTATTAGTTTAACTTCTGCAACTCCTACATCAATGAGATTACATCTATTTTGTCGATTTCCAATTAAATCTCCTCTTAATGATCCTATTTTTCAACTAACTTTCTTTATAACTCTACAATTAAATCATCTAATTGTTAATTCTAATTTACCAATTCATCTATTTACTATTCAGAAGGAGCACATTGTAGTTGGAATGTTTAATCTTTCATTTACTATTAAAATGTTATCTCAGCTAAATTTTGTTATTATTATGAAGGCTGTCTCTTATTAAATTCATCCAAAATATTAAACTAATTTGCTTTATCTTTCTATTCTTCCAATTATAATATTTCTGTTCCTACATCAATTAATTTTTATTGAAGCTCTTTCTTTCGACTTTCTTATGAAACCAATCTTCTTTCTAGATCGCTAATTGCATCTTCCATAGTTGCATTCTATTAAATTAACTCATTTGCTCTACTCTCTTCAAAAGATGAAGGATTTCTTTTAATTATCTCTTATATTGAGTCATTTGCCTTTTATTGTTGCAATTACAATCTAGCCCTTAGATTATTAATTTCTATATCCTTTTCTTCCATCAGAAACGAGATCCTTTTGTATTCTTATATTATTCTCTAAACTACTTCTTACAAAGCTTCTGGATAAGATTATAATTCGTTTAAAGCATTTTTGATATCCTTTTGCTTTTCGGCTGATCCAACTTAGTTTCTTTTGATTTGAATATTAGCTGACAACTGACCTATTAAATTATCTAATGAACTTTCTTAAGTTTTCAATTGACTTATTACTCCATCCTTATTAAGAATTTAGTTTTAGAGATCCCCAATAATATTTTATAGAACCAGATTTTATTGAATGAGTTGCTATTAAGCAGCAAGCATCTCTGTTGATGGACCTGACAGAGGTTTAAGTGTGAATTAAGCAATTAATGCATCTTTTTCTTACAATTGACTTTTCAAGAATTCAATCTATGTTTTCAACTAAACATTAATGTTTTAAAAATGTAATATCTATTCATTCTAAATATCTAGACTTTCCAACTATTTTAGCCTTTTTTTTAAGTCATCAATTTCCTTCTATTACATCCATATAATATGTTCTTGGCTCATAAGTAGTTCTTCAATTTCTTACTTATAACTCATACTAAATACCGTGAACAGTAATTGTGGCTCCTTTGAGATGTCCCTATAACTTTACGATTGTTTATTCCCTATTATTTTAATTCATTTACAAACTAAAATATTATTTTCTTAAGAATTGTATAAGATGTTGTTAATGCTTAATCAAATTATGTTAAAATATTAATATTAAAACAAGCTTATCAAAGATTAATGTAGTGAGTAAGGAAAATTTATAATTTAAACAAAATTAAATTAACATTGAAATCATTATGTATTAGTTTTAATCATATATTTGAATTAAGCTAAAATCATTTAAGTGGTAAGCCTTCCAACTTTTTTAAGTTCTTCTGGATTATTTCACTAAGATAATTAAAAAATCGATACCTTTTTAGTTATTGACTTTTCTATATAGCTCTTATGGTTTTGCTAAATCCATCAGTATATTGTTTTTCAAGAAGTTTCTTCTGTAATTTTATGCTTTAATCATAGAGAGTGTCCACGTTGAACTCGTACATGGAATTGAAAGACTCATCATTTTCAGACCTGGAATCAAATGTGTTTCCATCCATCTGTTAAGTTGTTACATTTTTTGCGTTTGCTTTTTTTAAATACGGCTTTCTCAATATTCTGATTTTCTTTTCTGAAGCTAGGCCTCCTGCTTATAATAATTCCTTTTATATTGTCTCTTAAAACTCCTTATCATTAAATGGATCATATTATGGATAATTAGTTATATACTTAATGAGTTCTAAATCATTATTTATCAATTTGTTTTTAATAACCTATTTATTTTTCTATTCTTTCTATTTGGATAGATGAGTTGGTTTGATCTTTGAGTCACTCTAATCTGAAGAGATAGGTGATGAAAATTGGTTCTTCTTTTTTTTTATCAATGCATTCTGCTGATACTAACAATTCATGTAAATTCTCTTTTTCGTTTTTTCATTTTCAATATAATCCTTTAATTACAACTCCTCCATATATTCTTTAGCTCTTTTATCAACCAAGTGACGAATTACATTCTTTTCTGGGAGTGGTTCATACTTTATTTTGTTTGGATTTTCATGGCTTCTTGCTTTAGCCAATTAATATGGATTTTGATGTTAAATAATATTAACAGAATTTCCTTTGAAAACATTTCTTTTGGAAAGTGGAATGTCCTTCTCCATAGTTTTCTTTTATAAATCTTGAATGTAAGTGTCACTTATATCGTACATCTGCTTTATCATTCCAACATTTTTTAAATCTCTACTTCTCTTTACTAAATCTTCTTCTTCCCGTTTCTCTATCTTCTCGACTATAACATTTCTTATCATCTCAAACCTTTATTGAGCTTTTTATTTTTTATTTTCTTCTTCATTTTTTTCATTCAATAATTTTAAAAATCCAATCTCATGATTTCCTCCATCTGTAACTGCTGATCTCCTATAAGATCTTAATAATTAAATAATAGAATGTACAAATTAATTTTTGGTCTTTTTTGTTTCTAGTTGGCTGAAGGAATTAATTTATCTAATTTTTAGTACTGATTTTTCCTTTTAACAAATTCTTAGGCAGATATTTCCCCCAATATAAATTTAGTAAAATTGCTTCTGATTGAAGGACTGTTTAAAAGAGCATTATAAATTTTTAATGGAACCTCATGGAGATATGCTCTATCTATTGTAGCTATTGTATTTCTTCTCATATCAGTTTATTTTTTGCGCAATAAAGCTTCCGATAAAAAATCACCAAAAACATCATTCCAATTTTTCAGTCGCATGTCTTTTGGTACTCCATCTTAATCATCACATCTTACTATAACTTTAGGGACATCCTAATTAGCGGACTGAGGCTTGATGAAAAATTTAATACAATAACTGATCTCGTGGTTTGAAGTTACGACTCATTATTGGTTTTTGGACTTTATAGTAATTTAACTCGTTTAGGCAAATATATAGTATTCATATTCTAAATTAAATAATATTCATTATTGCAAATTAATATAGTAATATCAATTCAGAGATTGCAACTTTATTGAGATCACACATTTAACTAACCATTCCAATTTACTTAATTAAATTTAAGATGTCCTACTTAAACTTAATATCAATTAATTCTTTTTATAAATTGAAAAATATTATACAATGTATTAAACTATATTTAGAACGATTACACCTTTTGGTTTACAAAAAAAAATAAATTTCAATTTTTCATTTTATAAACATCTTCTACATATTCAGTATAAGAATTACATTAATATTTAAGAATCTTAGCTATGCAATTGATAGTGAAATATTTTCTCTCAATTATCCTGAGCTTTTAACAAAAAGATCTACAAAATGGCAAAATAAATAATAAATGAAATGAATTCAAAAGTATTATTAAGAATTTAATATTATTAAATGAATAGAAATAAAAAATGCTGAATTGTTCCTAATGGTTAATTAAAATTGATCTAATTTTATCTACAATTGAATTCTAACATATTAAAACGCATTGAAATAAGGAATTATTAAGTCCTTATGTTCATTTTGAAATAAAGCAGGAATAATAATTATTATTATTTGCTGATAAATATTTTTCAATGGGCTTTTTAAAATACTTCTGTGGCATTTTAATATTTTGATACAAATCTATCATTTTCAACGTCATATGTTGGTAATACTAAGATTCTATTCTTATGCAATTCTTATTGAATTTTATAATTTAGAGCATACTTGAGATATTATCTAATTTTACCTATTTCCTACGATTTACGCACTCCAAGAAATCTAATCCTTCAATGGCACAGAGTTTATTTGGCAAGTTCTCTCGATTGATACAACTTTACATTCTCTCATAAAATGTGATGCAGGGATTGATGCCTCCAGATGTATTTATACCTATGTATGACATTAATATTAATATATATAATTCGTATATGCTATTTTTAAGTCTTTTATGTCAAATTAATAGTGGAATAAACCCGAATTATTTTTGAATAATACATTTGTAAAAAATACATGAGAAAGGTTCTTCCTTTGATTTTTCAAATGTGATAATTAATGGTGGTAATAATATTGTTGTTATTTATTTAATATATATAGGATTAGTATTGTGTAATATAAATTTTAGTATAATTTTCAAATAATACAATATGAACACATACAGCTCTGTTAAGTATGACCGTTTGATATATTTAGATCCTTCGACTCGTAGATTCAGGGAAGAAGAATGCAAGAGCCAAACATTGCAGTAATGCATCAAAGACATCAGCAAACTCCAAAATATCACTCTCCTGAATCACATTTGGATAATTTTGTCAATTTGAAAACAGTAGAGCCACCAAAGACTTTAAAAAAGAAGAAGCTAACATAGGGATTGTAAGGCAAACCAAAACCATAGGCTCAATAGAATAAGAAACCTGCGCAATAATCAATGTCTGTCAAGAAATCAACCAAGCGAACTGTTTCTCCGAAAAAAAAGAAGGCTCACACAGTCGATGTGAAGAAGCAACCCAAAGTGATAAAACCATCATAATAACAAAGGAGAGAAGAATTAGGCTTGGGGAAGCTTAATGAAAAATAAATCAAACAACGAATTAGTATTATTCAAATTTAATTAGAAAAAATCAAATCAAAGACTAAAACAGTGGAACCATTGTTGAAGAAGAAAATCTACCAACCAAATCATGAGATTTAGCATTATATGACACAAAAGAAAGCGATTGACAATACGACTAGCATGCAACAATAATTGATATCTCTATTGGAAAAATAAAGAAAGTAAGGCAATCCAATTAACAAGATTGGAGAATCTGGCCAAGTTGAATGAGTCTGTTAAAGAGATTTTCAAAAAGTGTAAAACCTTGGAGAACTCACAACCACAAACTCCTAAAGTGACAATGAAGAAGAAGAAAAATGACAATCCAATTATGGATATTGAATAAAGAAAATAGTAGCCAAAAAGCAAAGAAAATAGACCTAAGCAAGAATCCAAAAATCACCAAAATAAAGACCAGCTAAAGAAACAATATGACAATCTTAATTAAAGGTACCATCAACTTAAAAATCCTGAGCCAAATCAAGGTGAAAACGATCAGTACATCGAAGAAATAGAGGATGAAGAATAGGAAGATTAATACTCTTAGATTAGTGAAAATCAATTCACTTAGATGATAGTTGATACTTTATCTAAAATACCCCCAACTAAATTTTTGTTGGATAAAATACAAGAGATTCTTAAATCATAAAATGATTTAGACCCGAATGAACTCACTGATCAAGATTATTTAGTGTTATAGTATCATTTTATGAATGAGGCTGCAACCAAATTATAAAGTGTTTGGAGAGGCTTCTCCATCAGAATGTAATTACTCCATGAATTACAAGAAATGTTGGAGTAATAACATGATGATGAGGCTTCTGATCAAGATGAAGAACCTGAAGAAGGCGAAGAGTGGCACGGATATATACCACCTGATGTCTTAATAAAAAACGATAAGAATGCTGGTTAATAACAGTAATAAATAAAAGAGTAATTATAGCAATAAAAAAAATAAATCTAAGTACAAAATTTCATAAATCAAGAGGAAGTTGTTTAATAATAAAACAAAATCAAACCTTATTAGTAGTAATAATAATAGCAATAATAACAGTAATAGTAATTATAATTATAATAACAGTAATAGTAATAGTAGAAACTATAATAATAGTAGTAATTATAATATTAATAGCAATAATAATAATAACAATAATAATAATAAAAATAATAGTAATAATAGTAATAATAATAAAAATAATAGTAATAATAATAACAATAACAATAGCAATAATAATAGTAACAAAAAGATTTACCAGTTCAAATAAAAAATAGATTTGATAAAAACTTATCAGATTAAACAGATGATCTAGTAATTATTTAGTAACCAAATAGTCCTGCTAATTAAGAAATGTATTTTTATAATCCTTTTGGATAAAATGTTCAATAATCATTAGAAAAACAAATTCATTACTCGAATATAAAGAGTTCTGTTGTAAGTGAGGAAGATCAAAAAAGCGCATTATCTCATTCTGTAATTTAGTAAATTTAATAAGAATTAGAACTATGGAATAGTCAGATTGAAAATATTATTAAATAAGGTCCAGAAAAGTAAGCATTTGCAAATGTAAAATAATAGATGTCACAAACAATATTAAATATTGTATCATAACATATGAAAAAACAGAAAGAAACTAAAACACATGAAAGAAGGGATTCTGAATAATCAGTTGATATGAGAATTAGAAGTTAACTGGAAGCTAATAATGAAAAAACCTTTAACGATGCTCGCAAACGATTATAAAAGAATCATGAATGTAGTGATGAACGATTATAGCTATCATCTAAGGAGAACGATGTCAATCGATCTTCATTAATGTCACTACAATCTTAATTAATGAAGAAGGAAACTGAATTATTAAATATGAGGGAAGAAGCTATCAATTTAAGATATAAGGCAGAACTGAAGAAGATATAGGAAGATCCTATAAAGAAACAAGAATTAGAGAATTGGTTGGAAAAAGAGAAGGAGGATTTGAGAAACACAAAACAAGCTATTGAGATAAGTAGAAAAAGAGAAGCTAAAGCAATTCAAAAAATACAAAGGGATTTATAAGTAGTGTAAACATATGATGAAAACAATCCGAAATTGTAGAGTTTAAAAAAACAAGTTGATGAATAGCTTTGCTAAAGTAGTACCATTAAATCCCAAAAATAAATAGGATCAGATATCAAGATTATAAATCACTTTGATGTTGAATAACATGATGATCTGGACGAGATGCCAGAGACATTTTCTGAGGATTTGTAAAATGAGAATTTGGATCAGAGAAGTTTAATGAGATAAAACATCATAGAATCAGATAAGTAAATAGAGATCTATTAGACATTAAGTGCAATTACAAATGATATCTTAGATGAAATAGTGTAAAATTTGACAGAAGGTACAAAATTTGATTAATTTTAGAATTGTTACACAATAAAGATAATTTCGAGTTTATAATTTCAAATTTAATTAGTCAATCTGTAATTCCTTAATTACCCACTTCAATCAACGATATTAAGGCATATATTAAATAGTTATTTTCTTATGTATTGGAGCATCACAAGGAGGAATTATTAAGAAATCTAAACATACCATATGGATTCACTCCTTTTAAGAGAATGCAACTTATACATGGATATGATAATGATGGTGAAGAAGCAGAAGATGAATTTCATTAGAATGAAGATGATTCTTAAATTGCATTTCCTTTGGATGAAAGATTGTTTTAAGAATTTGAATCTTATAGATTGTAACTAGAAAATGAACCTAATGATAATGCTTAATTTGGAATGAAGGAGCTTGAACATATTCATAATAAGGCCGTGTTTGATGCATGCAATGAGGCTTTGAATTATGAAAGGCCAAACTTTCTAAGTAAGAAAATATTGTTAATAGTAGACTCTGGTTTGCCTTACCCTTGGGAAAATAAATAGGAGAGATTAGTTATCAGAAGCGAAGACCTGGATATAATTTTGAAGAATATGGAAAGTAAGGTGATAAATTGGTCTGGCACTCTGGGAGGATTCTTGCCTATAGAGGATGATTCGCAAATACCAGAGGAAAAACAAGAGATTCTAGATGAAAAGAACTAATAGATGATGATTCAACAACTGCATTAATTAGAAAATCCTTTGTTGTTTGATTCATAATTGTCTCAACAAATGTTTGACAATATTGCCTAGATCAGAGACGAAAGACTATATAAAATGCTCATTTAAGATGTTAATATTAAATTTAATTTTAGATTAAAGAAAGTGAATTCCGATGGTATTTATTTGAAGACGATAGAACCGAATTTTTAATGGAACTTGGAGATATAATATTTGAATAATTAGTGGAGGAAATGGCATCAGAATAACTCTAATTATGAATATATATATATTTAAATTATCAAAATATGAGGGCTCATGATATTGAATGTAATTATAACAAATTGCTTAATAAATATTATGATATCACTTTTATTGATAATATCCTCTGCATATTGTCTGCAATTTGGGTATGAAGCAGAGAAAGGACAATAGATCTGCTTTACTGATAATTTCTCAAAAGACGATGTGTTTGACGTAAGAATTAGTGCTAATTCATCAAATTATGGTTTGAAGATTGCCGAGGCCAACTCTCAATCAATTGATAGTTTGTATGATAGTAAGGGATCTTGGGAGCACAATTACTAATACTAATCAACTTCAACAACTGCTCATATTAGATACTGTTTAACAAATTTTGACAATGACTTCATCGTGTTTAACATTACGTATAAAACAGGATCAGAATTGGCAAACATGGGAAAAGTAGCAAAAATATAGGATTTAAACTAAATGGGAGGAATCATTAATAAATTGAATACATAACTCGATGATATAAAAAGAGAGAGATCATTCTTGATTGAAAAATTTGATTACATGTCCAAATTGCAAGGTTCGATTTCGAAAAAGCAAATGGCATTTGGGTTACTATGTTTAGGCCTATCTATGATTATTACTGTAGTCACTGTAGGCATGATTAAAAGAATTTTGAGATAAAAAAAAGAATCATGAAATATTATATATTGTTAAATAATAGTTATCTAGATATATTTGTTAATTCAATAAATCATAAAAAAATTAACAATTATATTGAATTAAAACTATCTAAATACCAATGTTAAGTATTTATAGAAGAAATGTGTATCACCAATAACATACTGTTATATCTTTAATAGTAAAGTTCCCAGAATCATCTTTGTGAATCTTGCATATTTAGTTGATTTTCTAAATTTATGATTAAAATAAGTACTTAACGACAAATATAGCAGTTTGGTGATTTTTATAGCCAATGTCTTAAACATTCATAGCAAATTCCACCATGTCTACAAGGAAGCATAACAATGACAGGTTCTTTAGTGTAACAGACTTAACATTTCTATTCCTATTAAATCTAGTTTGATTCTTTTTCAGGAGATTGCAATTAATCATTTCTGACAACAAAATCAAATGCTTTCAATTTAGCTCTTTAATTCATGATGCTGTAGTTGCTATTTGTTATGTTTTGATTTTATTTAGAAGTTTAGGAAGCTGATTAGAAATATTCGAAATAGGTTGATGATACTTAAATTAATTTTTTCGGTAAAGATGGTTTTTATATTATATTTACATTTGGTTATTGTTTTGCGTCTTTCACATTTAAGGATTGATTTTCCTCTTCAAAACCTATATCCTGAATGTAATTCCTAAATTGATATATCTTAATACTTAATGTGTTGTCTAAAAACAGTTGAGATTATAACAACTAAAAAGGATTATATAACAATTAGGATTCCAAGGGTAAGGCTTGTTTGTTTAGTGGGATAATCAATAGTCTCCTGATCGTTACATATGATATAACAAAACCAGGAGGGAATTCCACTAAAACCACAAAAATATATAATCAACCACACACCTCCTATAAGTTATGATTTAGAAGCCTTCTATACGAAATATTCGTGTGTTATTTCAATTGTTGAAAGAATTAGAATGAGATGGAAAATAAAAAATATAACCAGTAAACTCCAAATGACACTAAAAACTACAAACCAATTCCAATCAACCATGTCCTTCCACTTAATAGTAATCAACATCAATTGCAATGCCAACAGCACTTTGAGGCCTTGAATGTACTATTTTTAATATAAAAATATACAATTCTGAAGCGGTTCATAGAAACATTAAGTATAATTTTTTAAAGCACTATAATAAATACTCTTAATATATAGTAGGCTAATACGACATAGCCTAGAAATTGGATTTCTAATTCTCTGACTCTAAAATGAATCAGAATTATGGTTTTAATAATTGTAGAAATAAGAATATCAAACGTTGAATTTCCTACATCTAATTTAAATCTAAAGTTAATGGTTAAAATTTACTTTATTTTCAAAATCATAAGAAAGAGCATCACCATAGCATTGAAACAGTAATAATAAATTATTAATTACATTTGGGTGTATTAAAACATCAAATACGTCAGATAAATTAGTAAATAGATATTCGTAAATATTAAGAAAAAGAGGAGTTTCTATAATTCTGTGATACTATTATGTTGAGTAGTAGTTAAATCCTATTAGATGATTTGCTAGGATCTAAGATGATTTAAATAAAATAATAATATTACCTCATTTTCCTTTTAGATTTAATCTAATAATTATTTTATTAAAGATAACAGGAATAAATTAATAGTTTATAAATTAAAAGTATATTAATTGGATGTACACGAATATTATATGATTTTGAACAATTTGTTTAAATTATTAATTAAGAATTTATAAAATCAAATTATAAATCAATGATGATGAAACTAATAAATAAATAAAAAATATTTTTTAAAAATAAAAATTTATTCAAATATCTTGAGGATATATTCGTACAAATTCTGGAAATTTAGGATATCCATTTTCTGCTAAACCACAATATTTATATGTTATTTTTGTACCAATTGGAGGTCTTTGCTTTTTTATACCAATCTTCAGCCCCAAACTTACTTCAAATTCCTATCCTTCATCATTACGAACCAAAAACCCTCCTAAAACATCCTCTTTCTTCATATGAGTGTCCTATACATAATCGATAATGACAGCTTCTGCATCCAAAGAAGATTTCACTTTCAACAAACTTTTTGATCTAATCCCATCATATAAAGAATCTGGATCCCTTAACATTAACCCTTCTCCACCAATATTCTAAACTTCTGCCAACTCCTCTGCTAAGTGCTCTTTCCCTCTGCAAATTTTATGAGGAACATAAACCAGATGAGGATTTTTTATTTTTTCAATAGCCTTCTTTAATTTTGCATATCTATCACTAAATGGTTCCTGGAGAAATGGAGCATCAAACACCATATATTTGATAATCTTCCAAGCATTCGGATCTGCTGTTCGCTTTCTTACAGATGTTAAGACCTTGTTGAATGTCCCTCGATTTATCCATAGTTCCCCATCTAAATAAGTTGTGGGCCAACCTTCAATGAAGTAGGATGGGAATTTTAAGGAATATCCATTTCTGGTGAACATCTCCATTCCTGTCCAAATCATCCTCATTCCATCTAGTTTCTCACTCATGTAATATCCTTTTGGGTCTATTGACACAGTCCAATTAGAGGCTAATAAACATGATATCCGCTAACTCTTTGTAAAAGTTGGGCCAAGTCCCAAATTTTCGCCAAGATTAGGTCTCATCTTATACTTTGGCCATACTGAGACCAATCTACCTTAGGTAGCATCATCTAAAAGTTCACAACATGATTTATCTGGCAAACCTAAACCTGGTTGTCTTAATTTTTATTTTCTTTCAATTTTTTATACAATTTATTCTTTTTTAGTAAGTTACTTATCATCAACTTCCCCTTTTTGTTATTGAAACTGCTTGTATTTCAAATCTAATTCATACTTATATTCAGCTTCTGGAAATCTGATCTATTCATAGGTTTTGACTATTTCTGAAGGTTTAATTTCATGATATCCTTGTCTTAGTTTAAGCTTGAGCATTTCACTAATATCTTGAATGCCTTCTTAGAGTGAATGATATTTTTTGAGTTCAATTTGTAAATTTTCAGGTTTTTCCCAATTTGTATTGAGCACTCCAGAGCGAATTTGCAATGTTACTGGATTGGTGGATAAAAGTTTACTGTGCCAGAACAGTTGATTTTACTTAACTAGGTATATTTCAGAATTCATGATAAATAATGATAGCCATATATAAAGAAAACATTTATAGTAAAAAAATCATTTTAAAGATTAAGTGAATTGTCGCGGATTTTGAAATAAATCTGTTTTTAAAAATATTTCTCATTAAATAATCTTTCTGTTTAAAGTGAGGATTTCTTGGATACCATGACTATTCTAGGTTAGGGTAAATCAAGTTTCCTCAATCATTGATCTAATCTAATATTTTCATTAAAAAACTATTTTTCATTCTAATTTTTATTCTGATGTATAATTGTAAATCCAAGAAGCATTCAAGTTTATACTTTTGATGAGAGATTTTATGAATAATAAATTTTAGAAATGATCAGACTTAGAATCATCTAATTTAATATTGGAAATATGTATTTATTTAATTTTTTTCCATTTTTATTCATCTTGAATTTAAGATTATCAGAGTCTAATTTTACTGAAGATTGAGAGAGTATGGAACTTAGTTCTCATAATTATAAAATTGAAATTTTTTAATTAAAACTATAATTCAATTTAGATCCAAATATTTATTAATATAAGAATCACTATGATTGCTATCGTCTTCCTCATAATCATCCATGATGTTTCTGATATAAGGTTTTTAATGAAATATCTTGTATCCAGATCCAAGACGTTCAAATCGTTATTATTATTATGCATATTTAGTCTAACTAATTTCTGATTGCACTTCTAAGTGATTTTCTTGTTGTTGCTATTTAAATTCGACTATAATATATAATATATTATACCATATTTAATCGTAAGCAATTCAGAAGGAATCAATTTTAATTCATGATGCAACTTTGGATTCACTTTATTGATCTCATGCATTAAATTCATCCTCCTTACTTTTTATATATTTTAGTATATCTTCTACTCCTACTCATGTCGAAGTTTATGAATGGATTTTACAATTGGAATTTTCTGTGTGATTGAGTCTAAACTTTGTTTAAACGACTTTTTATGACTATAATTCAAGTGTTGTAATGGTGGGCAACTTTCCTTGATTTCATGCAGACTCTATATAAATGCTCCTCCAGTGAACATAATAATTTTAATTAATATTCGTTAAAAAATCACTGATTTCCTTATTTCTAATCTTCCTCGATCTTTTCCAACTGTTGATTGATGTTATCCAATAATTCTTGTAATCTTTCTTAATCGTCCTGGATTTGTTTCAACTCATTCATCATTTGACCTTATTCTTGCCCTTCTTGGTCATCATTCATGCATAACGCCCTAGAAATCAAAACAATATTATTACTTAAACGTCGGGAACCATGATGTGTCTTCATTCTTGATCTTATCCATTACATAACTCTCTATACCACTGTACTCAGTAGAATCCTTATCCTTCAGATAGGCAATATAAAACAAATAATTCCACATATAATGTTCTTATTTAATATGATAGGTGAATCCCAGTTGATTTTTACTAGATTTTTCAATGGTTTCCTTATCGAATCCGCAGATGAAACAAATATTCTACAGATCCAACTAATAAACATTCAATTCTTCTCTCAAAGTACCAAAGGTATCAATAATAATACCAGACACAATATTGATCATAATGATCATCAACAAAATGAAGTAAATGTTATCGAAAAAGAATCTAAGGAAAAAGTACCCATCATCGTTAGGTTTAACATCTGTCGATGGAGTCAAGAACCCTCCCAATCCACCATCTGACTTAAAGGATCTATCAACTGCTGTTAATAAACATTAGAATGTGCTATAACAAAAGTTTGCAGGGTAACTTTCATACAGCCAGTAATATGCCACCAAAGAAAACACGTACATTAGTACGATAAATAGAAACAGTGTGAACAGAATTGACTTCCTAGGTTCCCAAACTGCTTTTACGACATTCAACAACACAGGATACCTCACCAAAACATCAAATAGATGAAATGCAAAAAAGAATGGATGGTAGAGTGTCCCCAGAAATGCTGTAAATCCATAACTTAGATAATAAAGCACATAGAAGTCTGTTACTAGATAGACAACTGTCATCAGCAGTCTTCTTATATACATAATAATGTTGAAGTTATCGTTTTCCCATCCCATCCAAGCCTTCTTTATAATTAGTGGAGCTGTCTATGCTAAAAAGAAGAGCACAATTAACATAGATAATACAATAACAATGATTCCCAATGTCTGTATGACACCCTGCAATTACAAATCTTGATCTTACAGATCTTCTTCATACACGTAATCATCCAAACAAGCTTGATATTCTGCAGGATCTGATGTTGGATCACATTGCTTGACTTCTTTATGGAACACAAACAAAATCATAACATTGATCGTCAATGCCAAAATAAAGGTGATGTCTCTATACAATTGAATCTTTGAAACAATCAAAGCTAAAACCTTTATCTTATTCAAATAAGACTGAATTTGATAAGTTAACTTCATCTTCTTAATCAAATCAGGGGATTCTTGTAATAACGAAGTTACTTTTGCTTTTACTGAGATTCTCTTAGCCTCTTAATTAAATTAAGTTTTTGTTGGTTTATCGAGACTCTTGCAATAGGGGAGTAAATAGAAGTAAGTTTTTTCAAGCATCTTATCTTCTCTCAAGACTTCGATGTGAGCAGAGTTATTAGAGAAGAACTTAATGCTTTCCTTGAATAATTTGCTTCTACTATCTTAAATTGATTTCTTTAATTAATCATAATCGATTTCGTTGTTGTCTCTTCTCACAGCCTGATTCAATTTTTCAGCAAAACTCAAAAAGAAATCTTTTACTCCTTTCACTATATTGATAGCCAAAAACACTACCTCACCAACAATGTTAGCCTTGAACTGCTCCATAATATCATCTCCTTTCTCGCCTTCTTTTTGACCTCCTCCATCTGTGGGATCCTTGACCTCCAGGAAGGTCGAGTACAGAACGAACAAGTTGAATCCAGTTTCGATAATAAAACTAGCCATGTCAGCACTCTTTTTCCCTTCCTCGGTTTCCTTGCTTTCTGTTTCAGGTTCAATTGAGAAATGCGAGAAGATCTCAGCAGTGTAATGATCTTAGTATAGACTCTTATACATGTCATAGATGTCTATGATATTGATCTTCAACATCTCTAGATTGAATGATTTTGCCAATCTAATAATAACATCGTTTGATTTTCTTCCTTCCAATAAGGACAACAATGTAATTGAACACTTATATTTCAATCTGGCATACATCCATCTGGGGAAGACCTCGTTCTTCTTTCTCTCAGTGTTTGGATCTAATTGCGATTCATCTAAGGTTTTCTTTTTTTGTCTTAAATTAATCTCTTCTATTCTTTCATCAAATCCTAGCAAATTGGTGGCCATATCCAAAAAGTTAGCTTAAAACAAAGCCTGCTGATTTTCAAAGCAAGGACCTTGGACATATTCAGTAATGGTGTCAAAGCATTGGATCATACAATAGAAATACTTGGTTTTCTTAACATTAAGGTATTCTCCCAATAACTCAACCACATCAGTGAATAAATCATAAGTGTGATAATTCATCTATTGGAATCTCATGTAATTTTGCAATTCTGTGTAGTGACCTTCAACCAACAGTTGTAAGAATCTCAAAGTGTTTTATGTTTCCTCAGGTTCATCTTAGAAATTGTATTTGACGTCATCCTCATCTTCATCTTCCTTCTTCAGTTCTGCCTTTTGATCTTCGAATCTCTCATGCAATCTAAGAAAGAACACTTCTGAAGAGGTGAAATTAACAAAGAAATTGTAAACAGACTTTTAGACTTCCCTGTTGCCGCCTTCCATCATTTCAATGCCAAAACTCAAGAGATTATTGTATAATAGGTTATATCGATTGATGTCTTTGTAATCTGACAGGATGACCAGGATGGTGGCCATAGCATTATTGTTGTTAAGAAAGTTCTACCTGTCCTCTCTGACCTGTTGTCTCATTTCTGCTTGTTTCTCTTCATCTTGTTCAGTAGTTTCCGTATCTTCTGAGATTATGATGTAGTTGCTTAAGGCTCTCAACACTTACTTTATGGTCTATTCACATCCAGGCTGGTTGTGTCCTTTACTCAAGAAGGTGATCAACTTCTTGAAGATTTCAGTTTTATTGATATGATCCTGAATTAATGGATCTTTGGAATAGATGCTTTCCACTTTTTCCAAAGCCTCAGAGAATATTTTTTATTCCTTTTTGATTTCTTCCAACAACTCCTTAGAATTTAAGAAAGTTTACATAAAGATCTACCACAATTGTTTCCAGGCATCATCAGTTCTGAAATCAGCTGGTCTATTTTTCTGTTTGTTGAAATCAAGATTAATTAAATTTAATCCAATATTGAATGTCTTCTTTTTATTCTTATTCTTTCTCTTGTCCTCTTAGATTTGTTCTTCTAACTTTTAGGCTTGCTGCTTCTCCTCTTCTTCCTTCTTCTACTTCTGTAGTATTTCCTCTTCAACTATGTTGTCACACAAGAAGTACAATCTTAAATCCATTTGTTGTTGACTCAATTTCAAATTGTTTAGATCCTCGTGATTCTCCACTAGATCTCTCAGTTTTTTAACCGAAGCAAACAAGTTCTCAATCTCTTGATGAACCTGAGCCTGATTCTGATGGACGAGATTCTAATCGTTTTGTTCCTTCTGATACAGTCTCAGGAATCCATTGATGCACATGAAGTAGTAAGTGAAAAAGTACTCTTAGAATTGTTCGCTCAATGGCAATTTTGTGAATTTCTCTATTCTAATCTTCTCTGCATTGACATAGTCCTGTATGTCATTAATGCATTTGAAGATTTCTTCAGCGATCTTCTCACTCTCCAAGTACGTGTAGTAGATGTATTTTAACAAGGGGATTTTTAATTGAGAGACCTGATACTTGTCATATCTGGGATTCACAACATGAATGTCATCATCAGTCATACCATCAGGAGCACATAAAATTTCAAGAGCGTATTTCAATGAGATTATCGTTCTTAAGCGTGATTCGTTCTACAACATCCCTTCCTTGCCTATTGCACAAGTGTACAGCACTTCGATCAAGGTGCAATGATATGAATATGGTTCATCTCTGTAATTGGGATTATCATTTTTAGCTGGAGTAAAATCAAACTCATGCTTTATTGATGCTTGGGCTTGATTCTTATCACTCACTTGAGCTTGTCTATCCTTCAACCAAAATATACTGCTCTTATAGGCTGGATCCAGAAGCATATTAAGAACTCCCTTTTGGTTGGAGAGAATGAATTCCTTCTTCACCTTTTGAATCAAAATGAAGAATTCTAAGAACCTTGATTGTCTCCCATTGGTCTTGATTAATTTTCTGATATTATCTATGACTGTGCCTGGTTTCTCTATGCATATTCTCTTATTGTCTCTAAAGATTTCATTGATCAAATCCAATTGACCCAAATTCAACTCCATTTTCATCTACAACTTATTGAGATGTTCACTCAATAGTAATTGATTGGTTGAGTTGTTTAGAGTGAAATTCTTTAACAATAGGAAGATGTTGCCAAACAACTCGTAAATTAATTTCCGTGTTCTACCCTCAAATTACTTTTCAGTGACTCCAATGCAATCAGTGATCAATTGAACACACATGTCATGCACCTTGAGATTCCTCATAATAGACTATCGAAATTCATCAATCAATATTCTTTGTGTAACCCTGACATTGTCCTCCTCTAAAGTGGAATCCTTATACAACAAATTATTGATGAATTCAAAGTACTTGATAGTTTAAGTCAAGATCTCTTCATTGTCTGGTAAGGTGGGATCTTTGATCCAGGTCTCAGACTCATCGATATTCTTAGCCAATTGTCTCATCTTCTTCTTCAAATCACTGAATATCTTAATATTCTGATTATCAAACAGCAACAATATCTTGGACACAAGGTCAGCAAATTCTTCCCTTTGATTATAAAACCTTGTCAGGATGTTCAGAATCTTAGTTTGCATGTCCAGAGATTGACTCATACAGAAGAGATTGATCAAAGTAGGGAATATTTCAAATCCCAATATTGTACATATGTCTATTGCATCTATTTCCTTTGATTGATCCAACACTTCCACTCCTCCTGCTAATTGAGCCAAGTCCAAACCGAATCCCAAATTAAAATTCTCACTCTTTGGCTACCCTCTTTTATCAGCATCAGTCCCTGTCTTCAAAATAGACGGAATCAACGCCTTAATCTAATTTTTAATGGCTCTTTGAAATTCCTACTCAATAGTCTTACGATCTGCCTCCACTGTCAAATTTAGAGATCCCTCCTCCAAACGTGCCATTATTTTAAGGTGCTTAGTCACATAGTCCTTAAACTTCTACTTAAATTAATTCAAACAATAATCCATTTTCTAGTCCAAATATTGATTCAAGATATCGCAGATTTCCAATTTGATTTGTTGATCTGCCTCGGAAGACTCTTACAAGAATTTAATCAATATCTTTTTGAGCACATCAGCCTATTTCAAAAATGACTCATTCATATTCAAGGGCCCACTCTCGAATTATATATTCTTCTATTTCTTCTTTTTATCCTTCCCTGCATCCTTATCCTCAATCAACGAAAACACATTGATCAGACCACCAATCTTCCCGAAAATGTTCATAGCATTCGCGAATATTTACTATCCACCCTAATTAGCGCCCTTGGACTTGTCTTCCTCCCTCTTTATCTATAGAATCTTTCTGGATTCTGGATACTTGGGATCAAACTCCAAAATGGTGAACAAGTATTTGATGATGCTGAAAAAGTTCTCATTCTTCTAAGTGGTTTCTTCTGGAGTGTTGCACAACTAAATTCTATACTGCCCAAATGTGATTAACAATTTAAGTGATCTAATCATCTCCAAAGTCAATCTATTATAGGTTTCTGGACATTGAATTGAGATCTCCTTAAGTGTCTCTCTCTACTTGGCTTCACCGAATTTGATGTCCCAATTGGATGACATCTTATCTACATTCAATCCACATTCCTTTATGAACTAATACAATCCGTCCTTGTAATCCTGGTATATCTTCAATCCTCCCTCCTCCTCATCCAAGATCCCTTGAGCATTGTCTCCATCAGTAATGACCACCTTACACAACTCCGGGAAGATGATCTCTCTTCTGGGCTCCTGATCCAAGTAAACCTTGTTCATTAACTTGCAAATAATGGATCTCATATCGTAACCTATGTCTCCCATTTTTAGATGATCGATCAACACATCGAAGGGAAGAAACTGCTCAACGAATCGCTTCCAAGTGTTGTTTCTAGTATTGCACATAGAAATATAGAATTCCAACTGTTCAGTCACCAAAGACAATATCAACTTGGGTTTCAGTTCCTATGAAGGCGTCTTGACAGTTTGCTTTTTCAAGAAATTGTTCAACTGCTTTGATTTACCAATCTCGTCTCCATCAGCCTCCTAGAAATGCTATTTCTTCTTGTCTGTCTTTGTGAAGAATTCCACAAAGTTCTTCTCCTCTCCTTTTACAAATATCTTGATAATCTTCTATTGTCTTTCAAATTTAATTAGCACCTCATCCTTAAACACTCTATCTCTGTCGTAGGCATCAATCAAACATCTATAGATGCCCTCCTAGTTTACATTCAGTCCTTTCCCTCTGTGAGTAGATGCGAATTGCAAAAATGATATGATGTCTCTCTTCTTTTCTGCTGAAGTGGTTTTCTCTTTCAGCAAATTCGTATAGAATTACAACAAATCCCATCTCGATTTCAATTGGAAGTGATCCTCATTCAATATCTTCTTGATTATCTGATCATACAATCGTCGATAATCCTCTATCGTCAATTGCTGCTGAAAGGCATTCGAATGATTAGCCATAACGATCTCCTGGTCCTATTGAAATGATTGATGCATGTCGTCATCCTCATTCATCTATTCGTGTAATTTCAAGAGCAAATCCTCATGGTCTCTGATGATTTAAACTATGCACTTCAAGCCATCGTCTATGTAGACACTCTGCTAGGCAAATATTGGGATGTATCTGGAAGCCTACTCTTAATTTATGATATTCTATTGACAGATGCAATCGAGCAATTGATAAATCAAAGAACATATCTTCTTTTTGCTGTTGTAATACTCCTTCTTGATTTATGAGTCTCTGTTTTTGCTGCTTTCATCGACCACTCGCTTTTTAGTCTTGTCCATAGATTCCGATTTCTCTATTGATCTCAAAGTGTCCAATGTCGATACATCGGGAAACGACACACACAGAATCTTCACCAGTAATTCTATGAATTGTTGTTCCCTCAACACATTCTAAATGAAATGGTTGATCTACCCAAACTCCTAATCGATGTACAGATAGGCAATCAACTTATTATGGCAAAACAGTTATAATTCAGATAAGCATTTACTCAATCTTTGCATATGAGCCACAAATCCCTTGTAAGACTTCTGAAACTTTTCATCTTTGATGTCTGCCGATAAAAATGACACATCCATGTATTACTAGGCTCCTTTAATGGTCTTCAAACAAGAAAGCAGAAAATTGGTCATTCTGACTTCATTAAAATTGGCCTTGGCTATTTTGAACACATATTCCTCCTTCTTTACTTTGTTGAATGCAGGCACACTCTTCTTCTTCTCCTTGGCAATATCCTTGTTCTCTTCCTCATTCTATATGGATTCAGTCCTCAACCACACTTGATCCTAACCAACATACGTGGACGCCCTAAAATAACTATCCTTCTGTAAGTACAATTGAGCCTTCTCTCTATTGTAAGTCGTCAAAGTTGAGAAGATCAATTCGAAATGGAACAACGAGGCCTTTTGATAATCGGACACACTTGTTAACAGGAATCTAGATTTGTCCTCGGCCTCCTTTTTCTCCTCAATCACCTTCAAGTACTTCTTCGTCGTCAAATGCCTGAGTCGATAAGAGGAGGATATCATTGGAGTGTCCCACTTGACTAGTCCTCCCTAAAACATGGACTCACTCTCAATAGTGAACAAACCATTTGAATTACCAACAAATTTGGTGTAATTGGCAGATTGAGTGCATTGCTCAAAAAAGATCTGCAATTCCGATTTCTGATGTTGTGCCTATTACTTGATCTAATCTCTAATGGCGATGAGATTGAGCTATTGCAAATAGAATCGATAGAATTACATCCTGTTCTGAATAGTTGATCCATACAGTGTCTTAAATGCTCAAGAATCCCTCTCTCTCATCCAAATATTCAGCAAATATGTTCACCTTCCAAGGCGTCTTTTTTTCGGTTGAAATATTCACTTCTCTCTTCTCCTTCTGGGCTGATGACTTTGTGTCGACTATTTGGGTGATATTATTGAATACAGATCTTGGGTCTCGAAGCATGCAAATAGGGCTCTCCTCCTATCTTTTTGGTCTAATCCACTGTGGAAACTATGTGAACTATATCCTCGTGGTAGATGTTCCCTGATCCTTCCTGTTAAAATGTGTAGCAGGGAGTGATCCTGTAACAGGTCTCATCAGAATGCTCGTCTATTAAACTGAGCTTCAGATTGTTGCTCTCTATCTCTGAAACGTGATTCGAATCGTAATACAAATATTTGTTTGAGTTGATATGTAATAATTGTATTGTTTGGCCAAAGACAACTGGAGAACCTTTGAACTTTTCGTACTGCTCATGATTCAAAGTCGTCTCATCCTCCATGGCCTTTATGTTTTTGGGGATCTCCAATTAGGCATCTAATAGATTATCAATGCCCTTTACTTCTCATTTCTATAATTGAAAATTTCTTTATCTTCCCCTTCTCCTCCTTCACCTTCAGAGCCTTCTGATACTCGTTGTTGTAAAAGGTGGGGTAGATTTTGAATAAACACGAAGAAATGGAGGAATACTTCAATACATCCTCCTTCTTTTTCAAAAGGATCTTGTTTTTCGTATACCCATCCGCTGTAACTAGATATCTAATCATATAAACGATAGTTCTACTCCTGTCCATTGTCGTCCTTGAATATCAAATACACCAAACATCCATAATGGAGCAGTTGCTTGTTTTAACCTTAACCCGCTCGGTCCATTATAATTTTTATATTATTAATAATCAAGAACACCAGAGTCCCAATTACATTATCAATGATTAATATATCTAATATATCTATCAATACTCAACTTGCTAGGCTCCTTACACCTTTTCCACCAGATGCTCCAACCTCATCTACAGTCCCTGGATCTCCTAATCCTTATCGAATTGCTCTAATGATAAATAGGAATCAAAAAGTACTCATAAATCGAATCTTGTCCTCCTCCTCATACCCATACTTCTGATAAATAATGTCGTCAATCAAGGAATTCAAGAGGATCGCCATGATTTCCTTGTTGTCCCCATCCTCCTAACCATGAAATATCTTCATCACAGATCTGAATTGTTGATTGGTTTCGTGATGTTCAATTACATCGATCTTATACTTAATCAAATCAATTCCCTATTTCTTATTGAGTGTAAATTTAGCAGGCAAGATCTCCTTAAGATTCTGATCAAAGAATGCCAACTGCGAAACAAATTCTGGTTGCTAAGAGTAAAACAAGAAAGACTTCTGGTAATCCTCCTCACTGATATTCAAAGACTGCATGATAATGTGCGTCCCCTTCGTTGATAACTAATAGATCTCTTCGTCCATCTCCTTGATTATACTAATGTATTCCTCGTATTTTCTTTCCTGCAAACTCCTTCTCCTAAGCTCTCTAAACTTATTAACAAGCTAAATGTATTCCTGATGGATGATCTCCCTGCTTCCCCTCAAAATTAACTCCACAGTCTCTTCCTCCAAAAGGTTCTCAGCGTCTTGTCTGTATTGAACTTGCACTGAATCCCTTATCAATTTTATTCTGCCTCCTTCATCCAGAGTTTGATATCCAGGCAAGACAGCCTTCCCTAGATCCTAAAGAATAGGCTCAAAGTTATCGTTGCCATCTGCTATAAATTGTTAATTCGCTTGCTTCTTCACCTAAGTTGGTCTTCTATACTTTTTGACTCTCCCAAACAGATCCTTTCCAGTTGTATTGGCAGGTAACTCTATTTGACCAGAGAAGAATGGTCTTTATTTATCCTTATTAACAATAAAACTGATCGAGGGATCTGTGTATATTACTTATTCCTTCTACTTCTATTCCTATTGCATTGGTTTCAATAATGTTAATTTTGACTTCAAGACTTTGACATCATCTTATTAATTCTTTTTTGGTTACACTTGAATCGGCTCTGATTTCTCTACGAATACGTCATTGGATACAACATTTTTTGGTTTAGGCATTTTCGCTTATACTAATTTGTCGATTTCCTCCCTTGAATAATGTTTGGGTTAAACATCAGGCATTTTCAAATCAATCTTTGGAATTGGGATCACATTCTAAGTATTGAGGATTTGATCAGCATTTTTAATCTCATATTATGTCAACTTAGAGATCTTTTTAAGATGATGGATATCCTCTATCTATTGTATTCTCTGCTTATATGCCTCCTCTATTTGTTTTGAATCTTCCTTCAACTTTCTATACTCCTCCCTTGTAAACAATCCTCTACTCCTCTATTACTAGTCATCCTTATTTGGCTCATCCCCTTGATTATAATCTTTTTTCTTTGGCTATTTCTTTTCAACTGTAGTCCATTCATCGTCCTCTTCCTCTACTGGTTCTTCAACCTTTTACTTCTATTTTTTTTCTTTTCTACTTTAACCCTTATCGGATTCTATTTACTCAACTTTAGGAGGATCTTGTTTATTAGTTTAGACCGATGGCTTACTTGCTTACTATTAAATTGCTTGAGTCTTTTAAGGTTGTTGATCTACAGTATGTGAGAATATGATTTACTTTATTGTTAAACTTGTGCTTCCTCCTCTTTTTTTTATGGTCGTTTCTCTTATTTCTTTTTGTTACCAACCTCAACCCATTCATCATCATTATCATCATTATCTTCTTGCACTAGTAATGGCTATTTAATCTTCTATTGTTTATTCTCTTTCTTGACTTATGTCTACGCTTATTGGGATATTTGAGGGCTATTTGTATTTTTGACTTTCTTTTATGGTACCTCCTCCTCCTTTGGCTTAGTCTACTTTTCTTAGTTTACCAACTTTTAGGTGACCTTCTTGACCACTTCCTTCGGTACTTCATTCTCCTTCTATTATTAAGTTATCTCAGGCTCCTAAGTTGCTTATTACTGTGGTGGAGTCTTGACTAGATTCTCGTTCTTAATCTATTGTTTTTTCTTTGATTAATTTTTCTAAATTGATTTAGTTTATTATTGAATCTGGATATTAACTTCTTCCTAAATAAATTTTTGATACTAAATATATAAATAGCTGCTTACCATCATGAGGAGCAGGGCTTTTGAAGAGTAAGCAAACCAACTAACAATATATATAACGTTGTACCTAAATCCTCCAATGATACATGCATAACCTACATAGGCTTATGTAGTCTCGTTTCGCTTTCTATTAAATAATAAGTATATTCCAAGCAGTCTGAAGGATTCATAAATAATACGATTTACATTGCAATTGGTGCATATAGATTTAGATTATATTTCATTTTCCTTAATTATTTTTATATTATATTGTATAAAATACGGTTTAGAATAAAAATACGCATTTTCAATTGCCACTTATTTGCCCTTTACTCATCTATTGCTATTTCTAGTGATTATGTTTCTATTTATTTCAATTTTAAAGTAATCCTCCAAATAAAAGGTACTGTAACAACAATCACACAAGGTGGCCAAATATATGTTGTATTTTCTTTCTCATTAAGGTAACCACAGCTAGATAAAATTAATGCTCCAATTCCAATATCAAAAAGTATTTATGGATTATGAAGTAGCCTGAGTTTGAATTGCCTCACACCTCTTTGGATTAGTAAAAGTGTTTATAGTAAACAAACTGGATTATTCAAATTTAGCATTTTTATTGATGATCATTCCAATAATAGTGTTAATTATTAGATACTGTATCCAATAATAGATAATCCCAATGTTATTTTCTAAATTGGAGATGTTTATGTTACCAAGACAATTCAATAATTTCATCTAGGACCGATTAAAAATTGAGAAAATCTATTCGTTAAGAAATATAACCCATAACTTTATTATTACATGGCTCCAAGAGTAGTGAACCAGATTTGTCAACAAAATAACTAGATTCAAATTTGAATTATCAATTTGAGTTTGGATATGCTTAATTGCTATAAATGGGTTTTTGATAACCATAATGATGTTGGTTCATAAATATGATCAAAAGGATTGATAATGAAACCTAGTTGTCCAAAACTAAAAAGCTTGAAAATGATTATTAAATTAATTATTCAATTTTAATGTCATTTGATCATCTCAATGATACCAATATCACGAATCAATCAGAGAAGGAACACGTAAATGAGTTCTATGATTACTAAATTCGAAACATGTATGATAAGGAAAAATACATTAATCCGCATGACATTGCTGGTTAACCAGGATTGGTGACAAGTCAGGCAGTTGAATTAGAGAAGAAGAAGGTGCAATTCAGAATGGCAAATGAAATCTATTTAAGAAAGCATCCAGAATTATCTGTTATGCTGAGTATTTTCCTGTTTAGAGTGTTGGAGGAGAAACCAGATGATGTGTTGATGTATGCAGGCAAATTCTTCGATTAGTAATACGTTGATATTTATTGTAGGGAACATTTAGAAGAAGTAATATTGATTTAGAAGAAACATTATTTGGAAAATGGAAATGCAACTGCTTGAATCTATTAAATATTAAAATATTATTATTTTATATCGAAATTCCTTAATATCTCGAATATTTTAACTGTTATAATTATTACAATCCTTTTTTATTTGATGTCTCATATTTTTTGGTGCTCATTTTATATTAATAATTATAAATTATGCATCAATAATTACCGCCAGAATAACTAGATAGACTCATATGTTTAGAAGCCAGAATACATAAGAAATCAAAGGAGGAGATCATCTAAGAATAATATCTGCAAACCGAAAACAAATAAAATGATGAGAATGATAATAATCAACCAAATACCGATTCTAATAAAAAGCAAGAAGATTTGAAATGTTCCAATTAGAGTGAGATCTCACCTGACAACATTGTTATTTCTTAGGTTATGAGTCCAGTTCACAAGAAAACCAATTATGTGAGCAAGAATTCCTAGTAGAAAAAAAAGAAAAAAACAAAGGAAACCCAATAAAAAGATGTTAATTTATTAAAAATAATTAGATTACCCAATATTTGCAAGCTTAAAAGAAACAATTAAAAGTCACAAAAGGCGAACAGAAACTTATTGAGTACACAATACAGGATTCCCCATTTAAGAACAAGACTTCTATCCCAAATGACCATGCCATCGAATAGCAACTCAAAGAAAAGCAGAACAAAATTGTCATCTAAGAGATACGAATCAAAGAGCTGGAGACATTGAATTGTGAATTAAAGGAGACAATTTCTGTATTTATTCTAGACTTAAATGAAGACTCTCACAGATCAACAATCTAAAATGCAAGAAGTACTCAAATTATTAGCCATCGATAATGAAAAACTAAAAAAACAACAATTACAAATACAAATTAAAAATAATCGCTTTAGATTGGGAGAGTTCAATCTTTAAAGAGAGAAGATAAACGTTATTGATGTATGGATTGAAGGCTAGGAAATCAAAGATGCAAGAGAACAAGCCAAAAACCTTGAAAATGCTAAGTAGGACTTAGAAAACAAAAAGAAGAATCCAAAGAATAAAGACGAAGCGGAAATAAGAGCAATCAATGTCAAATTGAATTTTATAGCAAAGGAAGAACAATTGCTACAGGAAAAGATTGACCGGTTGGAGACAGAGAAGGTCTTACACATTAAGCAAATGAAACGATTGTATGAAGAGGAACATGCAAGATTTACAAAGAATAATGATTATCCATTAATTGGATCGAGATATTAAGTATTGTCACTCTTAGGTAAAGGCGGATTCAGTGAAGTTTATAAAGTAATTAGCGTAGATTTATTAGGCATTCGATATATAAGACTTTAAAGAAGTTGCATGCAAAATACATTAGTTGAATTCTAATTGGTCTGACCATGCTAAATAGAACTATATTCGACATGCAATTAGAGAGAATGGAGTACATAAAGAGCTTAATCATTAAAATATCGTTAAACTCTATGATTCTGTTGAAATAGATAAGACTTCATTTTGCACTGTTTTGGAATTGTGTGATGGGCCAGACTTATCCTATTATATTAAGAGATATAAATCATTTCCAGAGAAGGAAGCTAAGTTATTGATATCTTAGATCATTTCAGCCATTAAGTATCTAAATAATCACAAGAACAAAATAATTCATTATGATCTGAAACCGCAGAATATCTTATTTCATTAAAACGATTTGAAAATCTCAGATTTCGGGTTATGCAAAGTATTAGAGGATGACAATTCTAAACTATAATTAACATCCCAAGGCGTTGGAACCTATTGGTATTTGCCTCCAGAATGTTTTCATATGGGCGATTAGCCTCCTAGCATTTCAAGCAAAGTCGATATTTGGAGCATTGGAGTCATCTTCTTTGAAATGCTGTTTGGATAAAAACCGTTTGGGCAGGGATTGAGTTAAGAGAAGATATTGAAAGAATAGGTAATCACATCAATTAAATGGTAGATTATTATCAAATCGTAAACAGTCACTTTCCCATAGAAACCTGTAATATCAAATGAATGCAAAGAGTTTATTCGAGGGTGTTTAGCTTACAATTAGGTTGATCGATTGGACGTACATTAAGCCTTTAATCACCCATACTTTCTTAAAAAACAGTATTGATTATATTAATTAAATTAATATACATCTTAGTAATAACTTTATTATGTAAGAGAACAAATATCATTCATAATGAGATTTTTATCAAATTTTTATTTAACAATGCATATACTTATATGAATTCCCTTTATAGTAGAAATTATTGTTATTATGATTTTGCAATTAATTAATTATCCAGTCGAAGGAACTGTAGAACAGGACTCATCAAAATCTCCAAAAAGAAGAGGCATTTTAATAAAGCATTTTCGTTATCCAATGAAGATCTAAACGAACAACTTGATATACCCTCTTCGATCTCCAAAAATCTAATCTAGTAAAAGTAGTACTAGACAAAATGAAATCACTTGGTTTAGTGATTGTAATTAAATAAGAGAGCATAACTCAACATTCTACTAAACAAATAACTTCAAACCCTTCTTTAGATTGGGCAGTGAATAAAAAAATAGATTCGCCATTATAAAAAAGGTATTCAAAAAGGAAGATGAGAAGGATTGTTAATTCTTAGAAAGAAAATTGAGTCTGTTGAAATTTAATTTCAAAGAAAAGGAGAAGGAAAAGGAGAAGGAGAAAGAGGAAAGTCAAAAAATTTCTATTGATTATTCATAAATTAAAGTCCCTTAAACAGCACAATCCACCAGGAAGAGATAATTTCAAAATAACAACAAACCTTAGTTATTTTAGAATAAGATCAACAGAAGATTTAACAGCGACACAGATTTGTAGGATTAAAAGCCTAATCGCAAGCAAATAATCTCATACTCTATTCGGCCTAACACTCATAACTATGATCGCGATCATTAAGAATTTGCTCAAAGCATCTTAAACCAATACTTGAAAAAAAGTTTGTAAGATTAATGATAGTGTAAAATTCTTTAACTAAATATATTTCAATCAGCTTTAGTCTCATATTTGGTTGCATTCGGGTCAAAATAATATTTGATGTGAGCATGTGGCGAAGTCCCATTTGCATTTTCAAGAAATATATGTAAATTGCCTTCAGTGTCAAGAAGAACCTCACTTTCAACTATTCCACCTAAACATTATTTATAACTATTCAATACCTTTTTCCAAAGGTTCACATTCAATGATTTCCCTCTTCTCCCAATCCACCTTCAATACCTTTTAACTCTCCTTAGCATACATCGTTAGACCTCCTATCAGTAAGGCTAAATTCTTTTTGATCCTGACTGCCATAAATCTTCTTAAAGGCACTGGTAATTTCAAATTACATTTCTCCCACCTATTCTCACTTATTAAGTATCGTTCTATCGTGTCCAACGTCCCTTCCTCTTTGTTATACCCTCCAAACAACACTATTTCATTATCATTGATTCTACAAGGAGCAGCCTGACTCTTTGGTTATTTTAAATTAGCCAAATGAACCCATTTCTCTGAAATTAGATCGTAGTACAACACCGACGATAATTGAATTTTTTGTTGTTCATCATATCCTCCTATGCAATAGATTTTATGGTTATAATAGAGACAAGAACAGAAGAATCTATTCATGGGAATTTAGTGTTTCATCAACTCCAATCTATCATTTTAATACACTCTAAAGTTAGTTTCTTGGAATCCTCCTATTAAGTAAAACGCTTTTTTGTCAGGAACAAAAAGAGTGGTAAACTATCTATCCAATTCCACATCCAATTTGGCTATCTAACGCCATTTTTATTTAGATGTTGAAAATTTACTTATAGTCTTACCACCAAATTCAAACCATAAGCAAGAATCATTCAGTATCAAGGTTGAATCCTTATAAAAAGCAGATTGGGATACAACTGGTTGCTTGATAACTTAAACTGGTTATGATTATTATTATTAAGTAATCTGTTGCTATTTTTAGGATGAAGTCTATTCTTTTAGTGGTTACTTTGACTTTTGAGATTGCTCTATCACCTGGGATGAACCAGCATTTTTCATATGTTAAGTGATCACGTTCTTAAATTACACCTCAGCCTCCTGTGATGTTCGATAAGGAGGTCCTCGTTTCAAGATGGTATTGTAATGCTAATTGTACAACAAAATGTATTCATTAATAGCTACATTCTCTGAGATCTTTCCTGATTGGTATTTCTCCTCATGTTCTATGAACAATTGCTCGATCTCAACGTATGATGGTCTTTGAGCCTCTTCGAAAATTAGCATCAATTTTATTATGGACACATAAGCAGGACTATACTTTTATTCTAGCTATGCTAAACTCTATAGTATCAGTTGCTCCCCCTCATTTGATTAAGTATTATTGAACCCAGTTACTTCTTGCATTGCACTCATCTAATGAATAACCAATCCAGTTGAAAACACATCTGATTTATAAATGTTATGTTCTACATATCTACTATTTCCATCTATAACATGAGCCTTCCATAAAATAGGTGACAAATATTAAGGTGTCCCTCTAATAGTTGCCATCGTGTAAGTGTTTTTGGCCTCGTTATCTAAGTCAAAGAAGTAATCCTTGCTTTCACCAAAATCAATTAATTTCAATTCTCCATTTGGAATCATAAATAAGTTAGCTGGTTTAATGTCTCTATGACAAATTCCTTTTTATTACAAATACGAACAAGTTGATATTATACTGAACAACATAGTTACCAATTCATTTTCCTTCCAGAACTAATTAGGTTTCTTTCTTTTCCTATATAGATTTTCCAAATTTGTGTTATGATCCATGTACCTAAGTAAATAAATTGCATAAATACTCCGTTATGATTCCTAATCGAAATGTATTATACAGAGTCTCAGCAAAGTAGTACCCATAAAATCGAATCACATTTCCACAGTTTTATACCTTACTAAGTTGAACTGCTTCCTCTTTGTATTCATTCAATTTCTCCAAATTAGTTGCTTCAATCTCCTTTAAAGCATATATCTTATTAGTTTGAATGTGCTGCACCCGATAGATCTTGGTATGTTTCTTACCTGAGCCTAACAATTCCAATTTTTTGAAATCCTGCTTCCTGAACATTGACTGTTTATTATATTTATAATTATAATTATTGTACTAAATAATGTTCAAAACCAATATACAATTTCCTTTAATCTTTTACATTTGGAACCCTTCAACTCTAATAAAAATAATAATAATTTTAGATATCCTTACTTCATATTTTTTCATAGTTATTAAATTTTCCATTTATTTCAGACCAAATATTGAATTGATTTAACTTTTTTGTATAGTTGATATTTTTCAAAAAAATCAAATTCTATAAATTTTTATTATCTAAAAATATACTGACATTTTTTCTTATTTTTCGATTTAATTAAGCAATTAACTATTATATCATACGTAAATTTGGATTTAATTAATTTTATAATTAAAAATGAAATCAAATGGAGGTCAAAAATCTAATAATATTCAACGAACAAAAAATTCCAGGAAAATAAAAAGAATGAGGTTAAGATCAAGGAAATAGCAAGGTTAAAATAATATGAGAAGGTAATTGATTGTTAAATATGGATAGAAAAATGGCTGGTAAAAATTCAACTTTATCTGTGAAAATTATTAAGACGAGATCTCTACAGAGAAATAGAAATCAGTAGAAAAACAATAACATATAACCTAAAATTGAATAACCTAAGGAATCTCAAACCAAGGATAATTAAAAGTAATCCCTAGATACAAAAGTGAATGAAAAATCAAAAAGAAATAGACAAACTACTAAATAAAAAAGACTAAGCAGCAAGGATAAGGAATAATAAAGGATAGATACTTAGGTGTAGGATTAGATTAATCAAAAACTCAAGTTTTATAATGATAAATTTACAGTGCTCACAGAGATTGGAATCCCAACAATAAATTTAAATTATGATAGAATAAAATAATTTATTAAGAAATATCAAAACGAAATTAAATTTAATGACGAAAGTGTGATATCTAAGTTAATTGGAGCCATAGGGGAAGCATATGTTGAAAGCCATAATGAAGTTACATTAAATGTAGAATAAAAAGATTTCATGATCTAAAAATAGATTAAGGAATATTTAGAAGATTGTGGAATCAAACTTGAATGGACTCAGGAGAAATGGGATAAACTAATGAAAAGCACCTTGATTGAAATTCCATACTTTTACATGCCAAATGTGAGTATGAGGAAAAATTTGAATGGAAAAGAAAAATACTAAATTATATTAGAGACTTTGAATTTGTTTACTTAAATAAGTAAATGGAGTAAGATTTAAATGCAATATCGATTTTGCCAGAACTTTCCATTGTAAACCAAAGACAGTATTGATATCAGAGAGCTAGTGGATGAAAATGAATTACATAATATCAGATTGATAAGAGAATATTTAAGTCGTATTATGAATGCCTTAAATAAGATATAACAGTTGTAAGTTTAAAGGGAAACTAGGGATGAATTACATATAACAGCTAATCAATTATAGGATTTATCAGTAGAATATTATTTGAATAAGATGAAGGTACTATAACTCAAACCAGTAACATTGTCAAAGGTCACAAACAAACACACAGAAGAGCAAATATAAAAAGATGAAATTAGATAAGATCCTATCTTAGATAAATCATCCATAAAACAAAACGATTAGTCTCAGGACGGTTAATTACATATTTAGGATCAATCCCAATAAAAGAAAACTATACAAATCAAAGTTCTTAAATCAAAGACTCTATTAGAATATTTTAAGCCTACCAATTAGTAATCTCCAAATAAGGATAATTCTTAAATTGGAGTTGAAAGCAAAGAAAAGGAAGAGAAGTAATTAAATTAGCCATGTGAGAATAAACAATAAACCTAATACTTTGATATTTTGGAGAACTTCTTTTAGAGTAAGTTGGCTAAGCAGATGAAAGTTTAGGATTAAAAAAAATGAGATATATATATTTTCACAATATAGACTATTATTTTCATGATATCACTATATGTAATATAAATGAGGCTAATAAATTCTCATTACGAAGAAGAATCATATGATGATTAGAGTATCATTTTATGGTTGAATTCAATGGAACTCGTGTAAAACTTTAAAAATTAAGAAAATATTGATGAAAGAATTCAATATTTACACCAAACATGAATTTTTCACAAATTTTAATTAATATCGAATTCTGCTATTTCCATTATCGTTCAGAGAGCAAACGAATTAAAAATACAGAAAGTAAGGAAAACTGGTATGAGGAGGAAGCGATGTCAGGTTGCTAGTAACAGTGTCTCTTAAATAGTGATGTTAGAATAATTAATATAATTTATAAATAAATTGATGTCTGAATAGGATGATATGTTCGATTTAGAGGGTTAACATAATTGGTATTCCCAAGAATTCGAGATGGAGTATCCCGAATCTGAGAAACAACAATTGGAAAGAATAAAGGACAAGTGCAACATGAACTTATTAAAACGACAGCTAGTTTGTTTGTTTGGTTTTCCAACCATCCAAGTAGATAGTGGTCAAATATTCGCCTATCTCAACGGCATAATGGACTAAAACGAAAATGAATAGAAACGAATGATTAGAGTCTTAATAAGCTTCATAGGAGAAGTTACCAGCATGGAAGATCAAGAGACTAGGTTATAAACCATAAGAGGAAGGGTTGAATAATTCCTGACAATAAAAGGAATTAAAATAGAATGGAGCAACAAGGAATGGGAGTAGGAAATCGACTCACTTTTTGAATCCCGATATTGTAATCCCTATTATAGTAAAATACCTTATACTTAGTTTGAGTATGCAAATTTCTTTGCTTTGTTAGAAAGTCCCATGCCTATGTTTTTGAGAAGTCTCCATCACCCCTGTTTTTGTTAGGTGTATGATGCAAAATCCACTGAGGATTTTAAATAATTATGTAACATCACTGATTTAAAAAATGTGAGGAGGATCAGAAAATACATCTAATCAATAATAGATAAATTGGAAGAATTTCGAAATCTACTTATTGTAATTGAATCAAAGGATTACATTAATGGAACTGAAGTAATTAATAGTTTCAATTAATTATCCGGAGAACTAGACAAAATAATAAATATAGATTTATAGTTAAGTGATAAATATAGTTCAAAGTAAGATGAGAGAATTAGATATCACAATGATGCCGATAATCAGACAGAGAGGAATTCAATATCTTACTTAGAAACTAAAACTTCAGCTAAGACCTTCACAACTATAAATCAAGGTAGTTTGGATTGCAGATCGAAAAAGCAGAAGAAGAAACAAAAACAAACAGAAAAATGCTATTTCCCATCAACCTTCTTGAATTATATTGATTCAGAAACTAATCTTAGTTAAGAAAACAGTTAAAATCCTGAATCAAAATGCGAGGATCGGCTTTTTCTGTAAGATAAATTTGGTCTTGATACTGACATTCATAAATAATTAGCTATCCAGTGTTAATCAATTAATGATATAGCCAGGAAAATTGAGATTTATGAAAAACAGCAATTAAGTTTATAATTGATAGGATTTCCGTGTCCAAAATTAGACTAAAGTCGTCTAAAATAAATTCTATCTAGTTATAATAGTACCTAAACAAAGAAAAAAATATTAATTGAGTAGGTCATTTGCAGCATTTGGGAATCATTAACAATTGGATAAATCGAATCTAATGTCATTGATTAGGTGAAAACGCAAGCATTATTATAATTCTAATCTCTTCATTTATCTGTGGATTAACGAGAATTTGAAGATGTGTTTTGTAACTGTTATGAGAAATAAGCCTCTTTGCCATATAATAAGAATTTTGAAATTGCTCCATTTTCTTTAGATAAATTGTCAAAATTAGTAAATCGCAAATTTCCAGATTTCTTCACAATCAATAACTGTCTTACAAGTATAACTGTATTCTAATCAAAAAGTATTAAGCCTTTGGTTAGTTCCTTTAATAGATAAGAAATCAAAAAAATTAGATTTATTAGGACATACATTAATGATATCTATTAAAGTCTATAAAATTTAGTAGAATTTAGAAATAAATTATTAAAAGCTAGGCAGAATCAACAAATGGACCAATTACTTGTTTAAGAATTCAATAAACTTGAATAGAATCATGTAAATGCAATAGTGAATAGAAAAATACCATAATAATATGATCAAAATCAATATTGCATTATAATTGATGAGAAGGACAATTTTGATGAATAATGTAATTAAAATAATAAAATCAATCCGAATGCAATTGAAATAGAAAATGATATTTTTTTAGATGGGGATTCAATAAAATAAGAAATGAATAAGGAGTAAGATATCAAAAAAGGTTAGAAGGAGGAGTATGATATTAATTTAAAATTTGAACCATTAACAGGTGTAGAATAGGCGAATTAAGAAGCATTAGAATAATAGGATATAAATTACTAGAAATTTATATAAGAGGATTTGATTTCTCCTGTTTAAAGAAATTATTTTCATGAATATCAATCACCTAATTTCTTTAATTCTCCTTGTTTTGATTAGGGTTCGCCTTTAGGAAAATAATAAATGTTTTTTGGTTATTCTGAATTTGATTAATAAGAGATTGAATCACCTGATCCATAAATATTATAATTTCAAACTCCTCACCACTCCAATTGATTTTAGTATTTTTTATATAATTAGTAATTGCTTCATATACATACAATTAATTGCTATCAATAAATCTGCATAAAACTATTCATATTTTAAATATTTGAGAAAAGTTCTTAATCCTTTCTCCTTATTCATTACGAATTTAATTCGTAAAATTATAGTATCTTTTTGAGCTTTAACAAGTTAGGAGTCCATAGCTTAAAGCAATAATATCTACTTTTCATTTTTAGACTCCCTACACTAAATATTCAATTCATATCAATGCTCTTTATCAATCTCAACCTCATGATCCTTCTTAAAAGATTCGTCCTTCCCTAAGTATTCATCCCTAGCAAAGTACTTCAATCCTAAAATGTAATTCATCAATTCAAAACATACTTCTGTCTCAAATATATGTCGATAAGTGCCAATTAATTATATGGTTTTTCAGAAAACACATAATTTTAAGAGCTGAACTATTTAACTTTCAGAGAGGATGAAAATCAAAATCAAATAACAAAATATTTTTTCCCAATTTATTCCTCTTTTTCTTTTCTTCTTTGACTTTAAAGTTCATGTTCATCATACTCGTTCTTCCAGTGATGTAATTAGTGTTGACCACCATATCTTCTTATACCATCAGAGTAGTAATATCTTTCAATAGTTTCAGCATATTGTTATCTTCAGAATCCAGTATCGAAACAATTCCCATAAAGGTTCGAAATATTTGTTGGGCTGTTCTTTCATCAGCCCACTATTGTCTGTAATTCTAATAATGCTATTCTAATTCTCTGATCCCAATCGTATCATAAGATCTTCTCTTATCTTTATTAAAAAGACAATGATAAGACTACGTGATATTATTTATCTCCTTGGGCAACTCTCTTGAAGGCCTATTTGGCACTCGGGAAAAAGCAAAGCTAATTTCCGATAAGCTTTTTTCAGATCTTCACTTCTGGCAGCCTCGAAACTCCCAAGATATCTTAAGAGTCATTCATTCTATGAAATCTTTTATTTCTTCTTCTGTATACATATATTTTATATATATTTATAAGTAATTCAACGTTGTTGAAATGGAATTTTTGATTTCTTGGCAGAATCAGTCCGTTTCAGTAGAAAGTATTTCTAAATAAACGAGAGAAAATACATTGGATTGTCGATTTAAACTAGCAACTTGAGTAGAAATCTATTAAGCAATTTATTTTGAAGGCTCGTCACCAGGCAGAGTATTGATCTAATTTCGATATCTTAATTAAGCAGTCTTAGCACTGTTGTTATTTTAACCTTTGAGATGAACTTAACTAGCTTTGCGAGAATTAGATAGTGATCTACTAACTGGAATTGCAGTTTTTAATTATTATGAATTTGTGAGAGTCACTTATTTTGGCTCATCATAAATCTTTGTGCTGACATGATACTTCTACTTCAGAGTATTAATAGGTGTATGTTTCTATTTTAACTTTTCTTAAGTGAGTTTAGACTACTAAGTTAAAATTTAATTCATTAGAATTTCCACTCTTTGTTTTATATCCAATTAAGGTTATAGGATTTTATACTTCTTAATAAACAGTTGTTATTGTTATTTTGGAGAGATCACTAGTTCCTCTTATTGTGTTTCAAACTTCTTTTCAGTTTCCTACTGAGTGACAGAATGCTTTTATGGATATAGTATTTGCTTTTTGGCTGTTAGAGTTTGTTACAGCTTCGTAACTGTTGAATTTGTTTGTTGTGGCATCTTGTGTGGGTCTTATGTTTACTTAGGTAAAATAGGGACTTTGACGACGATTACAAGCTTATTCGATAGTGTTGCCCTATTGTTAAAGGCATGAGGCTTCAACAGTTTGGTGTGATACTCAACTTCTTCATCTTCAGGCTAAGTGAATGAGTTTAATAAAATACGATTGATTGCTTATCCACTCCATAGAGTTTTTGATAGACCTAATAGATCTGAGTGAAGACTGAACTTGAATGAGGAACATATGTATAAAATATTTCCAAGGCCTTTCCCAACCAGATTTCAATGTTCATTTTATGTTGTTGAATATTCAGGAATCTTAATTCAGTTGATATACTATAAAAACTTAAGCCAGTTAACATAATCTATAATGTATTCTAGAATCAAGTACCAACTCTAAGATTACTTCTTCTGCTATAACCATTTCATAACTATTGATGGGAAATAATTCTTCCAAATCTACATATGTTAATTGCATTAATCCCAAAATTTACATTTATAACAAAGGATGATGATCACCAATAACACTGAATAATTTATTTTATTAATTATTCGCTTGAGTCTGGAATATCTATTCAGTTGTAAAGAGAGATTGACTTCTATTCTGATGATTTCGCACTAACAGATTATTTTGACTACCCCCTTCATTTGACTTATCATCATAAGGCATTACACTCCGTATTGAATTCAAAATCTCTTTGAATACGATTTCCACTATTTATGGATAGCTCAAAGTCTATGGCTATTATTATTATTGAGGCTAACACTGTGATTGAGAATTCTTGAAATTGGGAGAATTGATTTCTGAATTTGCTCTTTATTTTTTATTCACATTGTTAAATAGAGTAATTTGTTAACATAATTTGATTGTAGACTAAATAATACTCCTTAACACTTTAACAGCATCTTTTGCTATGTCTAAAGCCTGCTTGTTTCTTGTCTAAAAATGTTATTGAATACCTTTTGGTTTCAGAAAATAACAACGTAATTTAAAACATTACTCTCAATCTAAGTAGTTTATTTTGTATGATCTTGGCCATTTGTAAAGCATCAAAGGTTCCTTTTTTTAAGGTTTTGCCCTTAATTTTGAGAATCTGTTCACATTCTAAGAGTAATCCTAAGGATTCTTCATAATCTGCATATCTCTTGAGTATAATAGCGTAATTAATCTTGGAGAATAAAACAGATGTGTATTAAACCTAAATTCTATGTGATAATAAAGAAATACTAATTTAAAGTATAAAATTCTAATAATTTTGCAGCTCTGTCGTGGAATTCCAAAGCCTAGAAATCTGAGATGTCTTCAGAAAGGGCAATCTTGGTGAAATGATTCATAACGAAATCTGGATTTTCTGGTTTGATAGAGATGATTTCTTATGAATCTTCAGTCTGTTGGATTAGATTGTTTAATATACTTGAATAAAGAAGTTGGAATCACTATTGATCTATTCTCTCCTGAAAATAATTTTCTTTTGCCTTACTATATCAATAGGAGATTTATCTTATATCAACATAGGTTGATACGCATTTTTGTTATGAAATGTGTGTGCTTCCAATTTAATCATTTTATTATTAATTATATATAATGTTGCATAATCCAGAAGGTCATCAAAATGCCCTCTTAACCATGATGTTGTAGAAGTCCTCTCTTGTAATTTCTCTGCCATTCGAAGCTGCACGTTCCAACATTTCAGCCAATTCTTCAGCAGTCATGGTCTCACCCAATTCTTTGGCTACCTAACTTATGAATTCTCATTTCTACTCTTTTCAAATTATTCAAGTTGATACTATTGCTGCCATCATCATCAAATAAATCAAATATTTTATTGATTCCATCTTTGCTCTCCCTATTACCCAACTTAGACGCAATTGCATCCAAAAATTAATCAAAGTCAATATCAGTTCTATCTCTAATTTTGCACTAAATACCCCTCATTTTCAAGTTCAGCAATCATATTAAAAATAGTTGGATTTTTTTAATCGAAACCTAAACTCTACATCGCTGCCTTCAATTCACGTGGATCCACTCTCCCAGTACCCTCAGTGTCAAAAAGATTGAATGCCTCTCTAATTTCATCAATTTCATCATCAGTCAATCCTGGTCTAGTTTCACTAAATTATCATCCATACCTCTCTTGAGGTTTACGTGCATTTCCTTGCTTCTAAGGTTATTGCTTTTATGCTACTTGAGCTTAGGGCTTGCCTCTCATATCTTTATTTATTTCAAATATATATTTATATAAAATAGTATATAAATCAAAATAATTCTCATTACATTATCATCATATTTTGTGACGAATGCTTTTCTTCTTCTTCAAAAGAGTGATCGTGATCATCATCCTAAAATTGATCATACCCTATCTAATCTAAAAATAACTCGAACATAAAATAATACCATTCGAAGGTTTCTCAAAGTCAAAAGTTCGTTGATCCTCATCAAGGTCATTAGCACTATTAAATCTCTAATATTGAGGTTCTTCTTCTCCAAAATGCATCTTTACATAAGTAGAGGCCTTTTTTGTTTTTCTTGTATCAACCTCGATGCTCTCCTCATCCTCGTCATTCTGTCCTTCCCAAATGGTCTCAGGGATCAAACTCTGTATTGATTTTGCTTTCGTATATTGCTATTGTGTTGGAATCTTCTTGGGTCTCTGCTATTATTGTTGTGGCAAAGGTATTTTTGGTTTATATTAGAAACACTTTCCTGTAGCATTCAAAAAATCTAAGAGCAATTCGTTACCACTGAATTGACTCGATATTCCTTACAGAAATGCACCTAATTGTTCTCTTCGATTTTCAATATCCTGAGGAGTCAGATATCTTGTCATTTAAGGAAAGTGGGGTAATTGGATCTATGGATATGTCAAGGTTAAATCTCTGTGGAATGTTAGGAAATCACTGAAAGATCGAAATACTATTTTGTGCTTGTTCTGATATTTAAAGGTAATTTCATAAATGATGTATTTTCGTTAACTATTAAGATCCTTATTGTCTTGGAAGGATTTCACTTCGATATCTGATACTTGTGATTGCTTTTCGATGTCTGGCTAACAAAATGTAAATGTGGATTCGTTTGTCAATAGCTATTACCTTATCTGAGTCTCTTCATCATTACCAAGCAGCTATTTTTTGTATTTGTACTCTGACACTATGGTTTGGAGAAGCTTTTTATCTTATGGCATAAAGAAGACGAAGACCGAAAAGAGCATGAGGACTACTCCTCTCAGGATGAACATGAGCCAACAACTAGTGTCTTCATGCCTAATCACAAATCTATCTTTGTTATTTATTTGCCAAGTAAAGAGGACTATCGCAAAACCACAAAAACATAAAAATTGCAACTATATAGATATTCCATAAAATACTATGAGATTTAATTGAGTAACAAATGTTGTTTATCCGTATATATCTGCATCTTCAAATACTTGCAATCCTGCCAACAAGTAATTAATTATCTAACAAAATTCTATAATTATAATCAAAACGTAACTAGTTAACAACACACAATATACTCTGAATGAAATTGGGTGTTGATGACTATTTGCAATATTGACAAAAGTGTAAACATACTTAAGATTGCTATTTTTGTGTATATTGAACATAAATTCAGAATGAAAATATTTCTCTTTTCCTTAAATTTTAACTTGGCAGCTTAGTAGTCTATCCTTAAATGCATGAGTTCTTACTTTTATTCTACCTCTTCCAGGCCAAACCAACTAAGTTCTATATAAGTGGGGCAACCCCCAAAGCAACTACAATGATGTTTTCCCAAATATTTTCGAAATACTTTACCATTATATATATATAATTAAATCAATAAAAAAATGTTATGTATCTGATTAATATTGGTAATCTCACGAAAGTATTTCAAGACAATTGACGAAAATGATTAATTAACTGTTGTCATTTCTTTTGAGTTAATTCAATCAAACTATTTTCACCATAAATTTTAAATTATAACATAATTCTAAACATTAAATAAATATTTCAAATTCAAAATATAAAATGTAACACCTCAGCTACCCTCCCGATAAAAAAATTTAGAATTATCAGTTCAGTTTCAGAGCCAAATTGGGCAAAGGTGCTTATGGAACAGTGTATGCAGGAAGAAACACCTTAGATAGTATACTTGCATTTCTAATCCATAGACAAAATTGTTGCACTCAAAGTGATTGACAAAAAGTTGCTACTTACCGATTATGCCAATCAATTAATTGCCTCCGAAATTGAAATTATGAAGAAGATTAATGATTCGCATGTTGTTAAACTCCTAGATGTATTACAAAGTGCCAATAATACCTATATAATAACTGAGTATTGCAATGGAGGAGACCTAAGGGAATTTATCAAGAATCGAAAGTACTATATTCATATATTTAGAGTTATTCCAGAAGATGAAGCTCTCAAGATCATGAATGATTTATTATTAGGAATCAAAGCTCTACTAAAAATTGGAATAATCCATCGTGACATCAAACCAGCCAACATTCTGATTCACGACAACCAATTCAAAATCACTGATTTCGGCTTTGCCAAATAAATTGATGCCAATCTCGATACCATCATGAATTCGTTAGTTGGTACTCCATTATATATGAGTCCTTAAATCTTAAAACGAACTAAATACTCTTCCAAGTGTGATGTTTGGTCACTAGGATTAATCCTATATGAGATGCTTTATGGTATGACTCCTTGGCATTCTCAAAACCTAGTCGAATTAATGAATAAATTGGATTCAAAAGTAATTTTATTAATTTTAATCAATTAGCCCTTGTCTTTTCCAGTGCACCCATAAGTTTCAGAAAATACAAAGAAACTCATCAAAGGTTGTCTCTAGATCAACGAAGAAAAAAGATGGAGTTGGGAAGATCTCTTCAATTCTGTTAATATCAATCTAAAAACAATTGACAATTATTAAGAGTCTCCCACTTCAACAGTGAAAGAGGATACTTAGATTTCAACTCAAAGGGAAAATCAAAATTATAATTAATCGAAGTACTCCATACAGATGCTTAGAATTAAATAAAGAACTGAATCGTTATGTTAATAAATCAACAAACATAATAGAAGTCTTAGTAATACTGCTTTTCTTACTAATGATGGAGCAAAACGATATGAAAATAAAACGCCAATCAATGAAAAATAAAAATAGATTACTAGTTATTTGGATCTGAAAGAAAAACTAAAGCAAACTCAAGGGAAAGTAGAGAGAGAAAGAAGCAGTTCTTAAAACTCCAAATTTCACACTTAAAGATCAGAGTTAAACAATTATTTAGAAAAAATCCATAACGTTCAACAAAAACTTAATAGTAATAATGATTCATGTAGAACTCCAAGTGCTTTGTAATCACATTCTACAAATACTTCGAATAAACAAAACTATGACTTAGACTTAGTGAAAGTTTCAGAATTCTAATTTGATGACAACAAAGGTTCTGATTATTTTACAACGTTTAGAAATCCAAAGACTGAAAGAGTTAAAAGAACTAATAGTTTAAGTGGCAATTTTGGCTATCAACAACAACACTCTCCGTTTTAAGGCAAGACTTCAATACAATAACTAATAAAAACTTTGAGTAATTAATTGGAACTTATTCCTAATCATGTGAATTGCAAAGTTGAGATTAATACTATGGTTATTTTACATAAGGATTTAATCAATTATACTCAAAATAAACAAATATATACAAATTAAGATTTAAGAGATCTCAAATAACTCATAAATAATCTGATTTCCTATTTAAATTCTAATTCAGGAGAACACTCAAGCAAATAATCCTAAGTTTTGTTGTTACTCTTACTTACCTATCATAAAGTGTTAATTTTCAATATCAAAAATAAATCTTTAAACATCGATGTATGTCTAATAGAATCAATAAAAAAGAATATCTAAATTTAGTAGAATTAAATGAATATTGAGTCGAAATTAATAAGAGAGTAAATACATTAACTAATGTGATTTCATACATTTTTATTTTATTTTTTTTTAATTACAGATCACCATACTCCTCTATTTAATTAATTATGTATTTATGTATTTGGTACACATTTCGTAGCCTTCTGATTTTATTAAGAATCTAAACTAAGCACAAGGTGTTGATGAAGTAGTTTAGATCGCACAGGAGATAGTACAATTCTTATAAGATTGTTTTTTGGATTTATTGCCTAAAAGAGATTAGTTATAATCTAGAGCTTCATGAAATTAATGGTCAATCATCATAAGATCAGCTTAAGCGTACTCTAAGTCTGCTTCTGATCCTCTTGATCAACTCTATTTTGACTAAAATCCTTTATCTCTGATTTTACCAAATAATTTTGTGCTACACCATTAATCAAGTTATTTAAAGTGACCTATATGAACGTTCAGTTTGAGTTCATTTGAATATCCATTCAAAAACAGCATTAAATAAGTTTGATCTTTTATTTTTTTGGATTATGATAAATATACAGAAAATAGTCAAATTTAAACTTTTTCTTATCCATCAGAATAATAAATCGGAATTACTTTAATCTTTACATAAACAAACTACAAAGATTATTACTGGTAATATTTCTAAATCTAAATTTGTATATTAATCAGTTTCAAATGTGAATGACCAGTATTAAAAAAAGGGATTAATCTAAATTGAACTTCATTCAAAACTCATATTATGTATAGTATTGTTATCAAAAAAAAGAAATAAAGAAACCTAAAATCATATTCTTAATTAGCAATTTATATTTCCAAAATGGATGAATTAATTATTTGTTTGCATATAAACATTAAGCAGTATTATATCTTTATATTGTAAGCATTCGAATATAATAGCTTTGAGAAATCACATCAGCTAGATAATCAATAGAAGTAAATTTAGCTAAGCATTGATAATTAAATCAAATTTTCCTATTAAAAATAAAATCAACAATTAAGTTTTTTCTTATTTTAGCTTTCTATTTTAATAAATAGATGTGGATAATTTTGAAAAGTAGTACTTTTCATAAACCACATTAAGGATACTTTGATTAATAGCTCTATTTTTAACTAATTTATAAAATATAGATTTTATTAATCATGAATTGAATTTTAAAAAAGCTTTTAACAAAAAAAATTAATTATTCAAAAGTATCTCTTGTGTTTGCCTTTACCAAAAATTCTTTGCTCAAATTTTAAATAATTAAATTTTTCTTGTCTATCCAATTTACCAAAGATATCTATTTTATCAAAATGTTTCTATACTTTTGCTATTGAAGTTTTTATGTCTTTCTTTTATTCAATTATTGCTGTTTTTTCTTCATTTATTCTATCAATTAATAAACCAATTGTTTTTTTTGACTGTCCCTACCTTACTATTGGAATTTTGGTGTCTGATATTAATGTCAATGAAGTTTATCTTTACACTAAAGGCGAACCATCGACTTCAGATGAATTTTATTTAAACTCTCTAAAAGTAGTTATAGTTGCTCTCTAAAATCTTCTAGAAGATGCCTCTGGAATATTGGGAAGTTTCAGTTTGTGTAATTTAGATTTTTTGTCTGCTTTTATTTAATCCTTATGGATTGACATGAATTCTTCCAATTTTTCTTTATCAATTTACTGGATTGACTTCTTATCTATACCTTTGGCCCTTACTAGTTTAGTAACTAATATAGTCGATTATAATTTCTTTAATCTTCTCTATTTTGGCATCACTGTTTAAGCAAACTCATATTCTTCATCAGATTTACGCACATCTTGAATGTTGTTATATGCTAACATTTCTTTTAAACATGTTCCATTTAAGATCTTAAATTCTTGATCTGCATTTTATTCTACATAGTCGTCTTTAACCTCATCTCGCAGCTGATTATCTAAATATTTGACATCAACCGGTGATCTTCTCTCACTTCGATATCTAGTTGAGTCACATTTTTGAAGATGCCTCTTAACCTTATTCAAAAGCTACATCGTTTATTGTTTATGATAATCATATCTATAAGAGTCTCCTCTAGGAGTGTAATAAGGTTGGATGAATGTTTAATCTTGAAAATGCAATGTTTTCATTAATTAATTATCTGTTATAATGTCATTAGGATTCTGAACTTACATAAATGTGGCTCAGATCAATACATTAAGATTCGATAATACTAATGTTGTATCTTTAAATGTATTAGATATTTCAGAAATGAATTAATCAATTATTATTTTTTCTCATTATTAATGTATAAGATAACCCAAACTCAATTACTAGAATGGGTCAAAGATGGTAACGCATAAACTTTGGCAATTTACTTTCGTGAAAATCTAGCTGCCAATTTACAGGGACTTTAACAGTTTTTTAAGATGATTGATAACTAAAAACGCAATGTAGTCCACTGGGCTGCCTATTTCGGATAATTGGAATTACTGGAAAATTGGTTACAATCCTACTCTTAATACATAGATCTTAATAGGACAGATATGCATCATTACACTCCTTTAGAATTAGCGAGCATTAAAGGGTAAATTCAATATTCTAATTACTTGCAGCTTCATGAAAGAACAAGACTCCTTGATTTAATTTAGCCTAATCAAACTATTAATCGAGAATAAGGCTATAGTACGACTTGATAATCCATATTAACGAGCTACTCCACTTCATTGGGCCTATTATTATGGAAACACGGAGTTAATTAAATTCCTCTTGTCAAATTACCCCGATTTATAATATCAACTCGACTAATTTGGCATGTACCCTGTCGATTATTTATTTTTGGAGAACAGACCTTAGGAATATTAGTATTTTTATAAATTTCATATATTTTAGGAGGAACTACAAAGGTATTTTTATTGCAACTGTTGTGGAATATGCATAAACAATCTACAATCACCAATTCAAAAATCTCCGAAACCTCAATACTTAAATGACTATGACTTTTCGATCTCAGTCATTAAAATCGCAAGGCAATGATAGTAGAGATAGATTGCAATTGAAGGAGCCTGCTAATGAAATTGACAGTGATTTTGAAGAAAGAACCTAAAATTATTAACATGCAGGTTTGACAACAATGACCCTAATGTCAAAGGTTCGATAAACATGTACTATGTCTCAAAAAAGAGATTCCTTAACTTCGAGATTAAGTTAATAATTTAAACAAATCAAAGAGAGAATGACAAAGTTACCCAATAAAAATATACCCAATGAAATCCCATTTGATGATTCCTAATTAGAACTTAATGAACCAGAAGCAGAAAAAATTCCTACGGTTAGAATAATGTAACCAACCAATACAATATTTATTGATCCTCATAAAAATTACATAGATTAATCTAATAAAATACTCAATTCTAAAAGTGATTTGGAAAGTGAAAGAAATAATTAAAAAAATCTTGTTTAATCAGATGAAGAAATTCCTCGTCTCTTTAAATCAAATAATATTTACTCACGCTCTGAATTATCTCGATATTAACCCTCATAATGCCAACAATCATGTGCACCTTCTTAGTTTGGAAGACAACTTTCTCAAGAAATGCAAATATCCTAAGAGGATTTTAGATTGTCAATGAAGGATGCTCTATAATTTAGATCGATGAAACCCTCATTAAAGAAACCAGGATAGAAATTATTCAAAAGAAAAAGTACAACTTTTAATAATGAACCTTACTACATCTTTCATTATACAAAGAGTTAAAATAAGAGGTAATTATTTGAATGCAGATTATAATTTTGGTCAACAAGGATAGAGTCTATTGAATTTTTTACATACTTTTTAAAAAAGGGATGTAATCCATTTCTAATTTAATATCAAGGATTTAATTGTCTACATATTGCAGCAAATAAAGGAAAATACAACATCCTTAAATTTATATTAGAGAATGAATATAAATACAAAGAGCTAGAAGAGCTGAAGGAGAAACAACCTTATATTACTGAAGAGGAATTGAGTAAAACTCAGCAGAGCAAAGTTATATTCAATAAAGTATTATTGATTTATTATTGTTAGAATAATGCCTTCAATATGATGACTGATTTGAATCCTTCAAATGCCTTACATTTAGCAATTGAAATTAATAATTATGAATGCATGAAGATTTTAGTGGAAAATGGGGTTTCGGTTGACGTCTTAAACCATAGATGTTTAAAACCTTTTGAACTTACCTTTGATACTAAAATGGTCAAATTTTATGAGAATTAATATCTAAAAAAACATGAACAAAGTTTTAATTTCATGGGATACATGTACGTTCTTTAGACTAAGGGATCCTTGGATATTAATCAGGATATTGTTATGCTACAATTACAAAATATTCGATAATCCTTTTAATAAAATGATATGGACTTTGAATTCATAGTAATCAACACTCCAAATTATAATTGCCTTAGGAATTAATAAGAAAATAAGATGAAACATCATTATTACGTGTTGAAACTAACAGCAAACACTATTTATAAATTAGCAGATAAATATGAGATTGAATGTTATCATTTTACTAAGAAAGTAATATCTTTTTTAATCTTAGCATCTTGCCAAATTTAAATATAGAGATTATGCTCATTATGAATTTCCTAAACCTTTATAGATATAATCCCTTATTGTTAATACATTGAATGAAGAATTCGATTTAGACAAATTTATTTTAGAGGGTTTGGTGATATCTCATTTTCCCCTTGAGGACATTTCAAAATCATAAAAAGTTGATTAGTTATGGAAAGAGCTCCAATACAATTGCATCAGAGACACAATCAGATTTGAAACTCATCAATTTTCATTAAGACCATTAAATTCAATAGCCGTATATTATGGACCTGTGATTGCCTGGTATATCTCTTTTAACGTTTAAATTGTAGGCTGGCTTATTATTCCAGCTCTAGTAGGTTCTGCCATTCAATTGTATCAGCTGTTTGCTGATAAAGTTCAGTAAATATTAATCAGTATAATTTAGTGCTTCCGTTTTACCAGCTTATGCTTTGTTTATGTCGCTTTGGGCAACACTATTCATGGAGAAATGGAAAAATAGAGAATCTGAGTTTAAATATATTTGGGATATGCATAAATTCAAATAATAAGAGCCTTAAAGGGTTATGTATACTGGTGAATATGTCATCAATCAATGTACAAATAAAATAGGAATCTATGATTATTTTACAACTTTTAAAAGAAGACTAATTGTTGAATTCCCAGTAATATTGTTAGGGATATCGATTATAGTTGTGAGTTTCTTTGCCTTCAACATATGGTAATAAAACCAAGATCCAAGCAATATCTATATGCCAATAATAATTAATTCTCTTAACGGAGTAGGCATGACTGTCTTTTGCGACCTATATAAACGCTTATGCAAATCAGTTGTTAATTGGGAAAATCATAAATTTGATTTAGCAATGTAATACTCTTATGTTTTAAAAGTATTTTTATTTGAATTCTTAATCTCTTACATCTCTGTCGTTTATGCGGTATTATTTAAATCAGATCAAACCCAATTAACTTTATCAGTAGCCAGCATAATTATTACAAGAGGATTAATCTCAAATTTAACCAGCAATTGCATGCCTTTTTTCTTCTACAAATATCTGAAATGGGGTCTCGAGGGTTAATTTGATAAATTTTAGGATTATTGCAAAGATTTCAAAATTTGTGAATTGTAGTATGTAAATGACAAGTTGCCCCTTCAAGATTAGATTAAATTTATGCAAATAATGGAGGATAGCCATAATAAGTAACCATAAAAAGAATTATATAATGAGTATACTAGTATGGCCATTCAATTTGGATATACAACTATGTTTTCTCCTGCCTTCGCTGCTGCTCCACTTTTCTTTCTGTTAAATCAATACATCAACCTACAATTTTCCATATACAATTACTAAAACGTGTTAAAACGAGAGGTAAGATATTACATTACTAAAGAGAGCTTAAGCTGCTGATTCAATTGGAATTTGGCTATCCATTTTTGAGATTATGAACTATTGTTCAACCTTCATGAATTGCATAGTGATAGGAATTGTTAATAAATCTGAATTTGAAAAATTGATTGGGGATACTGATCCCTTATTTCAAGCTTTAGTTCTAGCAGCAATAGAACATATTTTATTACTTATTAAATATATCCTTGGAGCTGCCATTCCTGATTGTCCTTATTGGGTATCCAAAGAATTAAGGAAATATGCATTCCTAGAAGGAAAGAGTGCAAAAATTCATGAAGACAGTCAAAATACTTTCTGATTTTAATTATTTTGTATTATAAATATAAGACCATGGTGTGAGTAATTTATTTTCATTAGAAATTAGATATTTATACTTATGAATATATTGATGACTTTTATTTGGAATTACATAATTTTTTCGAAATTGTATCTAGATTTGAAGTAAATAACTGAAAATCAAAAATGATCTTTATGGAGAAAATTTAATTATAAAAACAAAATCTGCAGTACTCAATTTCATACATCTGTAAAACCTTCATCCTTCCATTAATTGTAATGCTTGTCGCAATTATCAAGACACCCGCAACATCTTTCTTTGCATGGGTACCAAATAAACGCCAAGCATTCTCTTATACAGGTACAAATAGCCAGGCAACAAGAGTAGACAGCCTGAAAGTAGAAATAGATTATTTACTTTACCAGTCACGACTAAGCACTCAGCATATTTATCGCAACATCCTTTCTCTGGCTCTTTATCTTCTCCTTCCTTTCCCTCTTCTCCTGCTCCTCCTTTGGCTCCACCTTTATCTGCCATTTATTTTTATTTATATCGTTTTTATCAATTAAACCTAAATATCAATAATAGTATCTATTGAAAATGTTAAAACTCTCTTCCTTTCGCTTTAGGACTGTACCACTATTTATTTGATATCAATAAATATTCTTTTCCTTTACATAATTAAAAAAAAAGTAAGTGGAAAATCAATTAATGACAAGATTCACGAAAGATTTGGTTTTATTGTATCAATTTCTTATTGTACTCTTGTCAATTGAGGTATACAATTTCAAATTTATATAAATAGATAGCTTATTTATTTAATTTACTATTCGAAGTTATTCAAACATTTATATAATTTATAGTTAATATTGCATTAATTATTTAATGATTTTTTGCCTCCTTGTTTGTTTTACACATGCAGCTATCACCAAGAAATCTTTGAAAGGTAATCCAAATTAATTACAAACTCATAGAATTATATAACAAGTATTTAGCAATTGATTTTGATGTTGAAAGTGGGTCTGCTACAGGATTATTAAAAGAAAAGAATAATATGTTTTATCAATTAGTCTACTAAAAAGGGTTCAACGAGTAAACAATCACAAAAGACAACATCTTCTTGATTTGGCTTTAAGGAGGTCCTGGTTGTTCATCACAGAGTGCATTTTATGAATTGA